>CAJQZJ010001502.1:132866-143139 GCA_907164525.1 Lophiomys imhausi | reverse complement strand
TGTGTGTGTGTGTGTGTGTGTGTGTGTGTGTGTGTGTGTGTGTGTGTAGCAATGTTTAGAGAGGTGAGAGATTTTAAAACTCCATGAATAAGTCCTTTTGTGGCTGAGAAAGAAAACCAAAGCATCCACTGTCAAGTGTGAATGAAATGACTAACCTCCAGCAACTGGGGTCATCATGGGTGCTTTCGAGGGGGAACTCACCAGACAGAGTAGCTTGCTCAGGCTTAGTGACAATCAGGGATCTTGGCCTCTCTTATTCTGTTCCCTAAGACAAGCCTCAAACATTCTAGGTCAATGCCATTTAAAGTCTCAGCTGATGAATATATCTCTCCACCCCACCACACCACACCATCACACACACACACACACACACACACACACACAAAGTCCAAATAGACTTCCTCCTTATAATACGAAATTATGTAAAACTCTTGTGCATTTTACTCTATCATTTATTATCTCCTTTACATAAACATAGGGGTGAAAATATATGTATGTCAATTCTAGAAAGCTGTCTCTTCCCTGCCCAGCGTGTTGTATCTGAGACTTCTCAGCCTCTGAGTTACTATAGAGTCCATTGTAAATGTCATATAAACCCAAGAGTTAACCCAAGAGTTAGATTCTTTACTTATTAAAAAAATGTTTTATTCCTTGAGAAATAATAAATGCTTTACTTTTTGTTAGAAATCACTGCATCATAAATGAGTTTATAGATCACTAAATCTCGTCTTCTTAGGCCTAGGTATGTAGCTCAGAAATAGAGCATTTGCCTACCGTGCTTAAGGGCCAGGTACAATTTCTGGCAATAAATGGCTTTGATGTACTTAGGGTAAATAGATAAGAAACGAGGGCATAATAATGAAGGCATTTCCTGAAGGTCTTGGAAAACCAGTCCTGATACCCTAGCATCCTGGTGGGTTTTCTCTCTCAGCAGGCTCTCCCCTTCCCTCTCCCTCTCCCTCTCCCTCTTCCCTTCCCCTCCCCCCTCCATTTTTTTTTTGCTCAGTCAGTCAGAAAAAGAAAACCAAAGTGTTGTTTTGAGAACAAGGAAAAAGTGCAAAAATTTTTGCTGATGATAACAACTAAGCCACTCACTGCTTTCAGCCAGCCTATGTAGGATTTCTATAGCCTGTGTAGGAATTGTAGAATTAACCACCACAACAACGCACCCCTAAGGTAAAACCATGTAGTCATGAAGATAAACAGCTCAAAAGTTAACTTCATGTGGACCAAAGAAAATGCTTGAGTCAGCTCAAACTGCCAAAGCAGTGTCATATCATAATCTGCAAGTGGTCACTGACACCATGTAGCCAAAGGTCTGCATACAATTTTGGAAAGCAACTCCCACATCAAGTTGGCCACACAAGGACAGCTGGGCTGACAGAGGTCAGGTGTTGTGTCCAACATCAGTGTATCAGTACTGGAAAGAGACCCAGCTTTGAAATTTCCTCTCTGACTTCATTCTCACTAGAACTAACTTTTCATGTTAAAAGGAATATGGAAACATGCAGAATCTATGGGTTGGACTTTTTGTACAGGGAGTTGTGATCAAAATTCACCTTGAAGCATGATACTTCACAGTGAGAAACACTGACTTCTGAGTTAGACCCACGATTCTGATTTTTCATCAAGAAATACAACTCTGCTAAGCACTAGACCCTGCAGGGACAGAGGTAGAGAGTCTGTGAGGAAGCTGGCAGAACCATTGGTAGTGTTCCTTGTTCCTCTGCAATTCTACAGTAACTGAGGAAAAAGAAATGTCCACAAAAGGTGCCATTCAACATTAGAAAGACTGCCAGAAAAGTTTACTCCTCTTTATGTGACTTATGTACTCACAGCCTGTCATGGTTTGTCTTAAGCAGCTATGTATTTTAATGTTATTTACTGGCTCCCCATAAAGTCTGATCATATCCCAGACCAGGACATTGTCACATGTACCAAGTGATGCTGCATAACCTTGTCATACAAATTGGAGAGTTAGATTTTTTTTTTTTTTTTTACTGATTTTAAAAAAAGTAACCTTGCCTGCTAACACTGATTTGCTGAATAAAGTTGTCTATACCCTGATCCAGGCAAAGAAGAGGGGCAGGGCCAAGGTTTGTGGGCTTGGGAGTCAGAGAAGCAGCCACAGAGGATAGGAAGGAGGGATGTGATGGTTTAACGTGGAAGATAAGAAAATCACATGGCCAGGAGGAACAGGCTCTAAGAATCAGTATGGCATGGAGAGAAGCAGCCCAACTGAAACATATGCAAGTATTTATTGGGATTTTGGCAGAGAGGTAGAAAGCTAGCTTAGAGGGTTAACATATGCCCAGCACCAGTGTGTAAGGCTGTATTAAATTCCAACAGGTCTCTATGTTTCGTATTCATAAATAACAGGTTAAGGATTAACTCCATCGCGATTATTCACAACAATAATTTTTCACACTAGAAACTCCAGAGCCAAACTTTTAGCAACAAATAACATAAAGTTTAGGCAAAGTCCTACAAGAATAGAAAGATAAAACCAGATAGCCACAAACATATTTACATATCTAGCAAATCTTGATATCAAGCCTCACATTGATTAAGATAGGAAATAAAACATAGGCTGTCATTAAAAAATATAATCTCTTAAAATTAATAAAATGATGACTCTGTTAGAAGGCATATATCTTTTACATAGAGGCAAAGAAATCATGAAATTTAACACCTATGCCATGGTGCCCTTGCAGAGTTCAGAACCCTCTTCTTTTACTATGTAGGTCTGAGAGATTGAACACAGGTCGCCAGACTTGGTGGCAAGTGCTTCAACTACTGAGCCATGTCACTAGCCCTTGATTGATACATTCCTCCCCACAAAATTCTTACCATGTTAGAGATAAAAGAATTTTGTTTTACCAACAGAAATGAAATGAATAATATTTAAAAGGCTGAAAGGTTGAGATTTGTATCTTGCAGATACAGAGTTAGATAGGTTGTTCTTCCAATAGATAACTTGAGTCCCTTTTCAACACAGGTTGGCAAATAAAAATGAAATAGAATTGAAAAAGTGTAATTGGTGCATCCAAGATGGCGGTGGCTGGCGCGGACGTATTTTGATTTCGGGGTCAACAGTCACAAGGCGGCAAGTGTTCCAGGACGCTGTACAAAGGGCATGACCCCTTCTAAATCTCACACAGCTACACAGGGACCACGGAAGATCCCTGGGCAGGATGCCCCTTCCAACTCTCAGACATGCTAGGAAGCCTCTGGACCCGGGAATTGGGATCACCCATCCACCAAAAGGAGAGACCCCTGGTAAGTTCCAACCTAATACCCAGCTGGAAGATTCAGAAACCACGCAGAGATAATCCCCACCCTGCTGGGCACTCCCAGGTCTCACACACACTATCCAATTATCTGGCGAAAGGTTGCGACCCTTGGAAGTGAGCAGAGATCCGCTGCAAAGTGCTTTCACACCACAGATCGCAGTCTGTGACATCACTAGCCAGTTTCCAAGCCACGGGAGTGGCAAGGCTATTGGAGCTGAACTGCAGACTTACCCGCTACAGAAACCAACCCCGGGAAAACTGCGAGATATTTGAAATGGTCGCATATCGGTCTTATGTACTAGTACAGGCCCTTCTGGTGGGGAATCAGAGCTTACTTGTAAACAGCTCCGCCACCTGAATCAATTAGGTCTCCACCTGGGAGGCGGGACTGAATGACTCACCTTATAGGGGTGGAGTAAGGCAACTCGAATCCTACACCACAGTGCCCCATTTGGACCCAAGTCCAGAAGACAGCAAATTCCACATGGCCAGAGGCCAGAGACAAAAAAACAAAACAAAACAAAAAAAAAAAGAGAGCGAAATGTCTCCAACAAAAGAAAGCAACGCTATTCCGTCCAGCCCAAAGACCTCACCACAACTGAAACACATGAAAACGATGACAATTCTACATTATGGAAAGTGATAAAGTCCCTTCAAGAAGAACTTAAAACTATCAAGGAATTCAAAGAAGCCACAATCTTACAAGTCAAAACAACAGATAACATCATTAAAGAGCTCCAAGCCAAGGTGACCCAGCTTGAACAGGGAAAGGATAAAGCAATGAAAGATCTCCAGACAAAAACAAGCAAATTGGAGAAGGAAATGTACAAAACGAACACTACCATTCAAAACATGAAAATAGAAATGGAAACAATAAAGAAAACACAGTCAGAATTAAAAGAGGAAATGGAGAATCAAGAGAAGAGAACAGGAACTACGGATGTGAGTATGAAAAATAGATTGCAAGGGATGGAAGACAAGATCTGAGGCATGGAAGATTCAATGGAAGAAATCAGTACAACATCCAAAGAAAATGAGAAAGCTAAAAAATCTCTCTCACCCACAACATCCAAGAAATCAAGGACTCAATGAAAAGACGGAACCTAAGAATTATAGGCATAGAGGAAAGAGAAGACTCCTGACTCCATGGTCCAGGAAATATCTTCAACAAAATCATAGAAGAAAACTTCCCAAACCTAAAGAAAGAGATGCCAGTAAAAATCCAAGAGGCTTAAAGAACACCAAACAGATTAGATCAGAAAAGAAACTCCTCTCGCCATATAATAATAGAAACTCCAAATGTAGAGAACAAAGAAAGGATATTAAAAGCTGTAAGAGAAAAAGGCCAAGTCACATACAATGGCAGACCCATCAGAATCACACCTGGCTTCTCCTCAGAAACCTTAAAAGCTAGAAGGGCCTGGACGGATGTCCTACAAGCCCTGAGAGAACATAGGTGCCCAGCCAGACTACTATACCCAGCAAAACTCTCTATCAACATAGAAGGAGAAAACAAGATATTCCATGACAAAATCAAATTCAAACAATATCTACCCACAAACCCAGACCTACAGAAGATCCTAGAAGGAAAATTGCAACACAGAGAAGATAACTACACCCAAGAAAACAGAGGAAATAGAAACCTCCACAGCAACTAAACAAAAGAGAAACACAAGACAGCCAGCTATACCAAAATAATGGGAAAAAACAAACCCCTGGTCTCTAATATCCATCAACATCAATTGACTCAACTCGCCAATAAAAAGACGTAGACTTACAGACTGGATCCGTAAACAAGACCCATCTTTTTGCTGTATACAAGAAACACATCACACTATTGAAGATAAACACTACCTCAGAGTAAAGGTCTGGGAAAAGGTTTTCCAAGCAAATGGACCCAGGAAACAAGCTGGAGTAGCCACCCTAATATTAAACAAAATAGACTTCCAATTGAAGTTAATAAAAAAAAGACAGAGAAGGGCATTACATACTCATTAAAGGAAATATACACCAAGAGGTCATCTCAATATTGAACATCTATGCCCCAAATACAAAGGCACCTACATTTATAAAAGAAACGCTTCTAAAACTTAAATCACACATTGATCCAAACACTTTAATAGTGGGAGACTTCAACACCCCACTCACAACTATGGACAGATCATCAAGACAAGGCCAAACAGAGAAATAATGAGTCTAACAGAGTTCATGAACCAAATGGACCTAACAGATATCTACAGAACATTTCCCCAAACACAAAAGAATACACCTTCTTCTCAGCACCTCACGGAACCTTCTCCAAAATCGACCATAGTTGGACACAAAGATAGCCTCAACAGATACAAGAAAATTGAAATAACCCCTTGTATCTTATCAGACCACCATGGAATAAAGCTGGACTTCAGTAGCAAAAGAATCAACAGAAAGTCTACACTCACATGGAAATTGAACAACTCTTTACTAGAGGACCACTGGGTCAGGGAAGAAATAAAGAAGGAAATCAAAGACTTCTTAAAATCCAACGAAAATGAAGACACAGCATACCCAAACCTATGGGACACAATGAAAGCTGTGCTACGAGGAAAGTTCATAGCACTAAGTGCCTCCAAAAAGAAAATTGTGACACCATATTAGCGAATTAACAGCTAAACTGGGTGAATAGGAAAAAAAAAGAAGCAAACACTCCCAAGAGGAACAGAAGGCAGGAGATCATCAAACTTAGGGCTGAAATCAACAACTTAGAAACAAAAAGAACTATACAAAGAATCAATGAAACCAAGAGTTGGTTCTTCGAGAAAATCAACAAAATAGACAGACTCTTAGCCAAATTAACTAAAAGACAGAGGGAGAAAACACAAATCAACAAAATCAGAAATGAAAAGGGAGAAATAAAAACAGACATTGAGGAAATCCAGAGAATATTTGGATCGTACTTTAAAAATCTATACTCCACCAAATTTGAAAACTTAAGTGAAATGGACAATTTTCTTGATAGATTCCACCTACCGAAGCTAAATCAAGATCAGATAAACAGATTAAACAGCCCTATAACCCATAAGGAAATAGAAAGAGCCATTAAAAATCTCCCAACCAAAAAAAAGCCCAGGGCCAGAAGGCCTTAGCACGGAATTCTATCGGACCTTCAAAGAGGAGCTAACACCAATACTTTTCAAACTCTTTCACCAAATAGAATCTGAAAGAACATTGTCAAACTCACTCTACGAGGCCACAATCACCCTGATTCCTAAACCACACAAACACCCAACAAAGAAAGAGAACTTCAGACCAATCTCCCTCATGAACATAGATGCAAAAATACTTAATAAAATACTAGCAAACAGAATTCAAGAACACATCAAAAGTATCATATACCATGATCAAGTAGGCTTCATCCCAGGGATGCAGGGATCGTTCAACATACGAAAGTCTATCAACATCATTCACCATATAAACAAGATGAAAGAAAAAAACCACATGATAATCTTGCTAGATGCAGAAAAAGCATTTGACAAAATCCAACACCCCTTCATGCTAAAAGTTCTGGAGAGAACGAGCACACAAGGGCAGTACCTAGAAATAATAAAGGCAATATACAGCAGGCCAGTGGCCAACATCAAAATAAATGGAGAGAAACTTGAAGCATTTCCTCTAAACTCAGGGACAAGACAAGGATGTCCACTTTCACCATATCTCTTCAATATAGTACTTGAAGTTCTTGCTAGAGCAATAAGACAACTAAAGGACATCAAGGGGATAAACATCGGAAACAAAGAAGTCAAATTATCCCTATTTGCAGATGATATAATAGTATTTATAAGCGACCCCAAAAATTCCACCAGAGAACTCTTACAGCTGATAAACACCTTCAGCAAAGTGGTTGGATACAAAATTAATTCAAAAAAAAATCAGAAGCCCTTCTTTATACAACAAACAAATGGGCTGAGAAAGAAATAAGGGAAACAACCCCCTTCACAATAGCCGCAAACAACATAAAATACCTGGGGATAACTCTAACCAAGCAAGTAAAGGACCTATACAACAAGAACTTCAAGCACTTGAAGAAAGAAATGGAAGAGGCCTTTAGAAGATGGAAAGATCTCCCATGCTCATGGATAGGTAGGATCAACATAATAAAAATGGCCATCCTACCAAAAGCAATATATAGATTCAATGCAATTCCTCTCAAAACACCAACACAATTTTTTATAGACTTGGAAAGAGCTAGCCTCAATTTCATATGGAACAACAAAAAGCCCAGAATAGCTGAATCAATCTTGTACAATAAAAAAACATCTGGAGGTATTACCATCCCAGATTTCAAGCTGTACTACAGAGCAATAGTTGTAAAAACAGCATGGTATTGGTATAGAAACAGACCAGTGGATCAATGGAATCGAATTGAAGATCCAGAAATAGACCCACACATTTATGGCCACCTAATTTTTGACAAAGAAGCCAAAACGGCACAATGGAAGAAGAACAGCATCTTCAACAAATGGTGCTGGTCCAACTGGATGTCCATTTGTAAAAGAATGAAGCTAGACCCATACTTATCACCTTGTACAAAACTTAAGTCCAAGTGGATCAAAGACCTTAACATAAGGCCGGTCACACTAAATCTACTAGAAGAAAAAGTGGGAGAAACCCTCGAACTAATTGGCACAGGCGACAACTTCCTGAACAGAACACCAACAGCTCAGGACTTGAGATCAACAATCAATAAATGGGACCTCATGAAACTGAAAAGCTTCTGTAAGGCAAAGGACACTGTCATTCGAACAAAACGGCAGCCTACAGACTGGGAGAAAATCTTCACCAACCCCACATCTGTAGAGGGCTATTATCCAAAATCTACAAAGAACTCAAGAAATTAAATGCCAAGAAACCAAATAATACAATAAAAAAATGGGGGACGGAGCTAAATAGAGAATTCACAAAGGAGGAATTCCTAAAGGCTGAGAGACACTTGAAGAAATGCTCAACATCCTTAATCATCAGAGAAATGCAACTCAACACGACTCTGAGATTCCATCTCACACCTGTCAGAATGGCTAGGATCAAAAACTCAAATTACAGCACATGCTGGCGAGGGTGTGGAGAAAAGCGTACCCTACTCCATTGCTGGTGGGAATGCAGGCTTGTGCAACCACTATGAAGGTCAGTCTGGCGATATCTTACAAAACTTGGAATAGCTCTGCCTCAGGACCCAGCCATACCACTTCTGGGTATACACCCAAATGCCTCTTCACGGAATCATAAGGAAGTTTCCTCATCTATGTTTATAGCAGGCTTATTTGTAATAGCTAGAAACTGGAAACAACCCAGATGTCCCTCAACCGAAGAATGGGTTAAAAAACTGTGGTACATCTATACAATGGAATATTACTCAGCTATCAGGAACAATGAAATTATGCCATTTGCAGCCAAATGGATTGAACTAGAAAAGCTCATCCTGAGTGAACTAACCCAGACTCAGAAGGACACATATGGCATCTATTCACTTATAGTAGGATTTTAGCTATATAGTAGAAGGTATCAATACTACAACTAACACACCAAAGGGAACTTGGACATAGACTTCTTATTTTTAATTTTTATTTATTTTTTAAATATTAGTTATATTTTTTCTAATTTTTAGTCTTTTTTATCTATTGTATGATTATTGGTTTGTTTGTTTAGTAGTTCTCTCTCCCGGGCAACGAGACACTTTTCACTGATGGTACTGCTTCGTAGATCCCCAATGAATGAAGAGGCTCTTGGCCCTCATACGACCTCTCAACTGAGATGAGGGACTGTTACGTAAGGACACCCTATCCCAGAGAAATGGGATGGAAGGGTTAGGAGGTAAAGAAAAAAAAATGAAATGTGATGTTTCAGCCTTTTACTACTAATTGTCATAAACTGTTTAGGATAATTAAGAAAGGCAAACTAATGGTTATGCAAGCCAGTCGTTCTGTTAGGTACTATGACAGCCTATTATAGTTACTTGCTAAGCTAATCAGAAATAAACCTGCTAAGAGACAAGCAACATCTGCTTACTCTAATATAAGAGATAGATAGGGCCTCTTCAAAAACCTCAAGAGATCTGCAGAATATGGCATTCAAAGATGTTTTCGTAACTTTAGATATTTTTATATCAAGACATATCAACTCCTGACAGCACCCCCTATTCTACCCCAAGTAGAAGATGAGCATCGAAGAATCTCCAGTGGGAGATGATTGAATTAGTCACAAGCCTATATCTTGGTAGGAAAAGCCCCTTGCTCCAACTGTAGACAGAATGCTATCCAAAAAGGACAAAACCTGGAAGCAGGTAAGTCGACAGCCTAGCTCTGTCAAGACAGGGTAGGTAAGTCCTTCATAACCCTTCCTCTACAATCAATGTCTGTCAGAGAAACGGGGCCAAATGACTGAAGATCGATGCTGTAATGTATGGAGAGAAAATGGGAACTGTCCAGGCAGCCACTGGTATGTCATTTCTTAGTTTTGGAAGTTGCAGGCCCTGTACTTCCTATAAAATCAGATATATTTATCCCTCTCAGGTCTCTGAGGTGGTTGAAGAACAGATAGCTAGAGTCTCATAATTAAATTTTGAGTTGTTTAGGAGTCAAGAAAGTGTTATATATCTAAGAAGATACTTTTAAAATTGTGTTGCTAGTTAGTATGAATGTTGAGTCAGATTTAGAACTTTAAACTCATGGAGATATTTAGATAGTAGAATGTTAAAGTCAGGTACCAAATACATATGGACTGGTCATTGGGAATGTACGTTAAGCCATATAACTCTCATAACTGTGGCCTAATTACCTCTGTTGTACTCTATTGTATTTATTATTATAAGAGAAAGAGCCATTTGTTGGACTGAAAGGGGAAACTGTAGGGGGAAATAAGATATACCTTAAACTTAAAATGAAAAAAAAAAGGGAAGAGGATGGGGGGTTGAGAGTGGGAGGGGGGGACTGGAGGGGGAATAGGGAGGG
>CAJQZJ010001502.1:57441-132466 GCA_907164525.1 Lophiomys imhausi | reverse complement strand
GAAAAAAAAAAGGGAAGAGGATGGGGGGTTGAGAGTGGGAGGGTGGGACTGGAGGGGGAATAGGGAAGGGACTGCGATTGAGATGTAACTTGAAGAAATAAAAAATAAAGGAAAAAAAAAGAAAAAGTGTAATTGTCAAAATGTTAAAACTGTATATCCCCAATGTATAAAAGAATTTATTGGGGCTGGAATCATGGGTCAGAAGTTAAGAACATTGAATGCTCTTCCTAAGGACCAGGTTCTATTCCCAGCACCCATATAAGTAGAGACCTCAGAACCATCTGAACTCCAGTTCCAGGGGATCTAATGCCTTCCTTTGGCTTCTGTAGTTACCAGGTATGCATACAGTATATAAACATACATGAAGCAAAATGCTCACACTCATACAATAATTATATAATCAAAAATAAAATAATGTATGACAAATTCTTAGACTGCATAAGGAAAATGTGAACAGATTTGCTGGAAAGGAATGAGTCCATAGTTAAGAGAATAGGAACCTCCACCCTTCCCTGAGATTCAGGCAGTTTGTGATTAAGACTATTCATTTTAAGTTCCACAGCCTCAAGTGAACATCTCTTTTTGGCAAAAGCATTGAGCACTGACACACCTCATAGCCAGGGGGTTGCCACAGCATTACCAGAGAAAAAGTATCTAGACTCTGTAGTGACCTTCCCAGCCTGATGCAGCAGACATATAGGGACTAGATTCTGCAGTTAACTGAGTATCTTAGAAACCACATAGAGCTCACTTAATTCAGATGGTTCCACCACACAGTATTATGCATGCATGTATAAACACACAAAAACACAAATTAGTCCATAAAACCTTTTTCAGAAACTAAATAAACCCTACAAATGCAAAAATTAATGCTTTGTTCTTTGTTTTAAAATCTTAGAGTTGGTTTTTGTAGCACCAATATATGTATTCAGCCCATTATAACTTCTAATATCAGTGGCCATCACTGTGGCATTCACTTCACTGACCTGCACTGTTTTCTTTTGTTTAACAGTGTACAACATGTCCACCATCTTCTCACTGTCAACTATCAGCTACCCTATGAAGTAGACTCTACTTTAGTTTCTCAGCCTGATAGAACGCTCATTGCAAAGATCATGCTTTGTAGAATAAGCAAAAATATTGTATATAGGCCATTTCCTGTCCGGAATAACCAGTTACCAAAACACTTACTTACGCTTGTTTCATATATATGTATATATAGGCGGTATAAGAGTTCACCAATTCTTTACAAAATAATCACCTATTATCTTTCCAACTCATGCCAGGCAATATAAAAACAATCTAGGTAATCCTCCATAATACCAAGATGAAAATAGGCGAGCTTGACTGCAGGCTTGAAACTTCCTCAATCTCAGATGCATTATCCAGAAATCTAAAACACATCTTTAAAATTCTTTGTTTAAATTCTGCTACCCTTTACCAAAACTTTGTCAAAACAATATGTCATCATCAAAATTCTGTACTATGTCTCAGAGTATATAAAATTCTAAATTTATGATTGAGTGTCCTTATATTTAATTTATGGCATTCTAATATGCTACTCAGTGTTTGGAGAGACACGGGGAATGCGGTAATTTCGGTCATCTGTGACGTATTTGCCTCACTTGCTTAGGTTTTTTCTGTGTTGGCCATTAGGACTCTAAACTGCTTAGTGTCTCATACTCACCCCACACTATTTTCCCAAAACTGATGTATGTCATACATTTAGATTGTTGTCACAACACATATTGTTCCTTCCTTCTTGGTATTAATAAAGACTAAAGAAAAGCTAACCAGATATCTATAGAGGGCTCTCATCTTCAAGAGTTAATAGGCACCCACTTCCCGTTCAGGAGCACTAGTCTCTAAGACTTTAATGGTGACTTAAAACCTAGTCACATAAAGACTCGCAGGAAGGAGATCCTCAGATCTTATATTCACATACTTTTTCTCCAAGCACCAGCTCAAATTTCACTTTACTTATGAAGTCCCCCAATATACTACTAAGTAGAAGAAGGAAGAATTGGAGGGATAAATCAAGGTGACTGAGTAATAGTAGAAGTTTCTTGGTCAATGTTTCACTTTTTAAATATACATGTGATAATTCTAACTATATGTTATTTACTGCATATGTAATATTTTAATAAGAATAAATAAAAAGTTGTTAGTTTTCTCAACAGTTATTGAGGGAAGTGGTACTGTATCTGGTCTGATTGCTTATGATACTGAGCATCTCAGGCATTCAGCATCCAGGCACAATTTCTTCCTTGGCTGGGTCCCATACTACTCAATTCCAGGCTCACAAAGGTGAATACAGAGACAGCTGTACTCCCTAGGTATTGTTTGAGCTATTGCACAGAAACTGTCTATATTGCTGCATGCAGATTTCTACTGAAGAAATAGCACAGAGCTTAGCACCCAATCACAACATCTTACTAGAAGGTCAAATCATATGTGTCTAATTGCAGCATTGAAGATCCTTTGGTGGCATATTATGGATTATCTCAATGACTTATTAAATCATTTTCCAGTTAAGATACTTGTACTTTTGTTTTGCATAATTCAGAAATGTCCATTGGTTCTAAATAAATTAGGCCCCTCAGATCTCACAGACCCTACATCTATTTCTTTCATTCAATGCTGGATTTTCAATTGCAACTATGTTAGTTAGTAGAAAATCATTCAAAGTTCTACCCTAGAGATGCTGATTGAGAAAGTTGGCTAAGCAAGTTAATGAAATCAGTTACTTTTTATGAGAAATTTATTCATTTTCTCTAGGATTTTTAGCCTTCATTGTGATGTCTTATTTTCTTTAATTTAATACACATATACTCATTCTCTCTCACACACACATACACACAACTCTCTCTCACACACACACAGATACATGCACACTCTCTCTCTCTCTCTCACACACACACACACACCTTAAAATTAATTATCTTCCCTACACTCCCCCCATTAAGTTAATACAATAATAATAACAGTAGCAAACATTTATAAAATACTAGAAGCCAGTATCAACCCAATAATCTAAGCAACACTATTTTGTATATAGTATCATTACTTGTCATTTTGCTCAGGAAAATTGTTACAAAGGGGATAGGAAGTTGGTTCAGTGGGAAAAACAACTAGGATGAAAGGACAGAGATCTGAATCTATGTCCCTAGAGTCCACATAAAGCCAGGCCCAAAAGCACACATCTAAAAACCCAGCACCATAAGATATGAGATAGAGGTAGGAAAATCCCCAGACACACACACACACACACACACACAGAGAGAGAGAGAGAGAGAGAGAGAGAGAGAGAGAGAGAGACAGAGACAGAGACAGAGACAGAGATGGAGAGACAGAGAGAGAATCTTCACTAGAAGAAACAGATTTTAAATTAAGTTATCCTGAGTTCAAACTATAAAGAATTTTCAAATATTTCTCATTTTAATACAAATCAGATAAAGTAAAATAATGTATTAACATTTCAGACTGTTTCTTCTTCTTCCTTCCCAGCTTGTTAGAAATATTTCTAAGTGTTTGCTTAAGCTATCTGTTCTCTTCTACCATTGACGCAGTTCCTTCTTCCCTTCCCATTGCTTAGGCTTGTATAGTTGAGAACAAGCAATGGAAGGAATGAGGAATAAAGTATCTCTTAGGTGAATCCTGAATGATTATCTGAACATTTTGCAATAAAGGAAAGGAGCACCAATGCATAGAGTAGTTATAAAGAAATAAAAATGGCTGCCAGTGATGGCTGATCTTCAATGTCAACTTGGCATGTCTCTGGGTGAGTTTGTGAGAGCTGGAAACAAAGGATTAACTGAAAGGAAAGGACTCGCCTTCTTATCTTCAGCATGGGGGAAAACTTAATGGGGCTGCCTGCTCTTCCTAAGTGGATATTTCTTCTTTGGTGATGCATCCTCTGCTGATATCACACTCTAGTTTCTTCAGTCTTGGAGCATGGACTGAACATGCTCCCCAAGAAGTATTCACTTATAACTGGATTTTAGCTACTTAGTACGGATAACTATCCTACAACAAACAGACTGAAAGAACAGGAACATGGACTTTGTTATCTGTTAGTGGGACACTTTGCCCAGTAGAGCTGCCATGTAGGTCCCTAGTGTAAGAGGAATCTCTTAGCTCTCATATGTCTGATGAACTGATGGGGCTGAGATGTGGGGGACACCCCACACTAGAGGAGTAGCATAGGTAGGACAGGGGGTATAGGGGGGAGGAGGGTACTGAGAAGGGTGGAGGGAGAGGGCTGTGATAAAGATGTAACTTGAAGTAATAAATAAATGTTAAAAAAAGAATGCTTGCTAGAATCAGTGTCATTTGATTTGCATTTCCCTGATAGCAAAGGATGTTGAGCACTTCCTCAGGTGCCTCTCATCCATTAAAGATTCCTCTGTTGTGAATTATCATTTAGCAATGTCAGAATGGCTAAGATCAAAAACACAGATGACAGCACATGCTGTAGAGGATGTGGAGAAAGGGGAACATTTCTCCACTGCTAATGGAAGTGCAAACTTGTACACACTTTGACAATTAATATGGTGATATCTCAGAAAAATTAGGAATAGTTCCACCTTAAGACCCAGCAATACCACACCTGAGCATATACCCAAAAGATTCTCCACCAAACCACAAGGACATTGATTCAACTATGTTCATAGCAGCTTTATTCATAATAGCTAGAAACTGGAAAAACCAGATGCCCTTCAACTGAAGAATGGATAAAAAAACTGTGCATTTACACAATGGAACACTACTCAGCTATCAAAAACAAGGAAATCATGCAATTTTCAGCCAAGTGAATGGAACTCGAAAGCTCATCCTGAGTAAGCTTACCCAGACTAGAAAAGATACACATGGCATATACTCACTTATAAATGGATACTAGCCATATAGTACAGTATAACAAGCCTACAACCCATGAACCCAAAGAGACAGGAACTTAGTATAACTATCCTATGAGAGACCCTACTCAGCAGCAGATTAAAACAGATTGACACACAGCCAAACATTAGGAGGAGCTCTGGGATTCGTGTATAGGAGAGGGAGAGGAATAGAGGGATCCGAAGGACACAATATCTCCACATGAACACCAACAGAACCAACCAACCTAGGCCCTTAGAGGGTTACAGAGACTGAAACACCAACCCCACCAAAATAGCATATATAGACTGGACCTAGGCCCCCTACACATAGATAGATGTTAGGCAAAATGGTCTTCATGCATAACCCTGAGCAAGTGAAGCTGGGGTCAGGGGTTGTCTCTGACATGGACTCTGTTGGCTGTTAGTGGAACACCTTACCCTAGCTGGGCTGCCTTGCCTGGCCCCAGTGCAAGAGGAAGCTCTTAGCCCTTGTGGGACTTTATTAACTGAGGTGGGTCAATATGATGGGTCCTCTTCTCATACAAGGAGAAAGATAGGGGGCAGAGGGGGAAAGAGGGTGGGACTGGGTGGAGAGGCAATTTGAATGCAAATTGAATAAATAATTTTTTTTAAAGAGCACTTGTTGAGTTTATAGAAGGACCTAGGTTTGGTTCCCAGCACCCACATGGCAGTTTACCAGCTCCTCTTAACTCCAATCCCAGGGGTTCTGGCATCCTCTTCCAGCCTCTGAGAGCACATAATGCATGGATATTCATGTAGGCAAAACACTCATACACATAATATAAAAACAATACATACTTTTTAAAATAACAACAATTTGTTCACAGATGGTTATGCATTAGTAATGAGGTTCTTTATATTAAAACTGAATTTAGTGAAACTTTTCCTTAATGCTGAGTTTCCTATATCTTAAAAACTAGTTCTGCTGTCTAAAATTTATTTTGCACATACATTTTCCAGTGTATGTTACAGTAATGGGATATTTACAGTGGTAAAATGTATTCCCACTACCTCATACTCAAACTGTGTAGTGAGTTGGTGATGATGTTTCTATTTCCCAAGCAATTCCTATTAAGCTCCATGGCCATGGTTTGCCAGATAAGTAATGCCAGGTGAACTGGGAGTGGGGGTACTGACTGTGACAAATAGTTTCTCTGAAAAAATGTTCTCATATCTGATCATCTCCATCATATGTGCCAATTTAACTCTTGTTTTAGGTTAAAAATAATTATAATTTGAGCTCAGGGGCATAGAATTAGTACTGACCCAGATATCCTGGGCCATCCTCAAGATGGCTGGGAGTGAGATTCAACCTTTAACTGCTCTAGAGGTCAAATGATTAAGGGATGAATATCCAATTTAGTGTAATGAAGCTGTAAGTGAAATGACCAGAAGGGGGAAAATTCACATCTCTAGTCCTAGAGCATGATTTGCTAAGTTGTCCCATGTAAATGTGGAGTGGGATAGTTGATAGGTTTGTCTTTTTTTTTTTTTTTTTTCCAACTCTCAAGCCAGTTTTATTAACTGGAAGAAGAGACCTTGAGGTGTGTCTAGAATTTTTTCCTTCTTTCTAAGAATTTAAGTCTCCCTTCCCTTCCATAAATTAATGGGTCTCCTTATCTTGTGAACAATTCTCTACTTATACTGAGATTGCCATGCTATTCCTTCACAACTACACATTAATTTCAACCACTTTCGGAGGAAAGAAAGCATTTAAAAATGTAAGCAAGTGCAACTATGTAATGGTCCCTAAATGGAGAGGCAAATGAAGCCTGCTTTCAAGATGAAAGTGCCTAGTTTGGTAAGAGCTGAATAGATTTAGTCCATGTAACCACTTCAGCTTGACTGATAGAGTTGTTGTTTCAATGCTTGGCCAAATAGCCTTTTATGATGCAATCAAGTAATAGATACAAGATTGACAAGGAACAAAGAAAAAGAGCTTTCTATCAACACTGACTAGGATCCATTATTGTGATGTGTACACTGTGCTGGGGACCTGTAAACACATCTTCATTGATTCCACAGAGGGTTAGAAATATCCCCCCTTGTGTGGTTCAATCAAGACCTTTTCACAAAGGTAAAGTGCAAACAATATTGAAGAAGCAGAAAGACACCCACATCACAGTCAAACAGTAAATAATGGTTGGGCTTGGGAAACCTATTTATAACATTTCAAATTCCTGTCAGTTCAAATGAAACGGATAACCCCTCTATTGCAACCTCACAGAGCAGAATGGGAGGGGGATGTACATTCCTCTTATTGTCCCCCCTTTTACCAATTGACCAATCAATAATGAAAAAAAATCTCATTTTACAGTTTTGCATTTTCATAGATATCTTGGTGGACATGCCTCAGAAGAAAAAAAGGTCTCATTCGTGAAGGTTAATAACTCACTCCTCCTCTTGCCCCACCCACCCATTGGGATCCACTGCTGTAAAGTGAGCAAATTTTGTTGAATAGAAACTAGAAAAAAATTAGCACTAGTTGGAAGCACGGCTGAGTCTCCCAGCCAGTTTGAGGTTTTACTAGGTTTGCTCACTGCATCAGTTCTAAATCCCTTTCATTTATGTTTTGATATTTGTGCTTTGGAGAAAGCTCTTTGGGTGCTGTATATCCCAGTGCACAGCTTTGTATAGTTTTCTAAAATGGTCAGGAGGATGGTCTAAGAGGCAGGAGGTTATAAACGGATGCATCTGTTATGTAAATCTCCATCCATAATCACTATTTATCCAATATGGCTAAGCAGCACTCCGAGAAGAGGGAAGGGGGGAATAATTGGTAATATCTTAAAAGTGGTTGCTCTCATGCTTGTAGATTCCTTAAATCCAGCCATCGATGGATAGACATTTAATCCTTTGCTCTCCTTTTTGAAATATGGAATAGAACTCAATACTGCACATTTAAAACCAATCTTCCAATGTAGATATAGAATAGGTAAATAAGAGACAAATTGGATTATCCTCTACTCCTCTTTTTATCCTGCCTCTTCCTTTTCTTTCTTTCCCAAACATGAAATTCTAAAGGAAACAAAAACTGAGTTAACTCAGGGTGAGGTATAGGAGATGCCTAAGTGTAAAGTTCTTCCAGTGCTGTGGATTCTTGTGTGTGGAGTGTAAACGAGGTGTTAACACAGCTCCTGGAGTAGTGCTTTGATGTAGGTTTACCAGCAGCAGTCAGCATCCCCAGAATATCCTGAACATGAGGCAATGCACATCCTATCTTCAGGACTCTGGGACGAGGATTTTTATAACAGAATCAAACCAGGACCAAAGCAAACTGAACATTTGCCTCAATGTTCCCTACTATACCAAACCTTTTAAGGAAGATGCCAGCTCCCAAGCTTTGTTTAATAAGCAGGATGCTCACTGATGATCTGCTATGTGCTAATATCATGATTTCTATACTAGCTTGTAGCAAGCAACCATAAC
Organism: Lophiomys imhausi; assembly: GCA_907164525.1. NCBI lineage: Eukaryota > Metazoa > Chordata > Mammalia > Rodentia > Muridae > Lophiomys > Lophiomys imhausi. Next base: position 124,139 of record CAJQZJ010001502.1, on the reverse strand, counting down.
TTGAGTCTGTCTCTGGAATACAGGGCAAATAATGTCTTTTGCAAGATCCTAGAAAAATAAATACACACATTTTAGTATGCATACAGCTACAATATGGTAAAACAATACAAATGGATTCTTTATTTTGTTCTGACTCCTTAACTTCATTCTCAAGTAGGTGAATAGTATGTAGCCTTTATTCTCCTCATTCATTTGATTTTAACTTTAAAAATCCCAGTCTCCTCACATTTCCAATGGAAAACATGTCCCCCTTTTAGTTTCTCTCCTACTTCTTTGTCCAGAATGCCTGTCTGGTCATTGGGTAACCAATTACTACAAGTTGTCATTGAATGTATTTACTTTGGCTCCTGGATACCTCTCTACTTGGCAAAAACTTTTTTGATTCTGGTTTTTTTTTTTTGTTTTGTTTTGTTTTGTTTTGTTTTGTTTTTCTTGTCTCCCCAGCACTTTAAGCACAGCATCTCTAAACAGACAGTTACTGAGCTGAATCTCACATGCATGGGTTCAGTCCTAGGCTAGAAAGGAAAGTGATTCTTCAGTTTTAATTAAAACTCAAAAAAAATTTAGCTGAGAAATCAACAAATATCCCTAGAACATTTATATCAATAAAAGTAGCTTATAAATAAAAAGTAACTATCAAATTTACCCTGCTTTCTTCCCAGAATTTGTAATTTCAGTCTAATCCTTAATAATCTAATTCAGAAGGAAATCCACTCAAACTCTGAACTGTAGAAGTCACCAATGCCAGGTGTCCATGATATCTTTGGTACAACATAAACAACTGTATGGGAATAAGAATAACTTATTATTCCAGAAGCATGTGTGGGGGAGGGTGGTTGATCTTTGAGAATCTTATTCCATTAGAATTGGTTCTAGACAGCAGGATAGTTTAACTTGCTACTGAGTGCTAGCTATTCCCAATTTCATGGAAAGCAGAAATCTAATATACAGAAACTATGCAGAATCCCTAAATCTAAATTGTTTCATCACATTCTCCTGAGTGAAGTCTAAATGGATCTCTTTGCCAACTTCTGTCTTGCTTCACACTTTCATATCAATTTATGTGTGTTGAAACAACATTCCCCATACAAAACAGAAGGCCTTTGGCTCTACCTGAATGTAAAGCTGTTCTGAAGTCCATCGCTTAGAAGCTTATGCCAGTGAACTAGGTGGCCAAGAACTAAGGGTGATTTATGAGGCCTTTGTCTGGGACTAGTAACACTTACGATCTGAGAATTAAAGAAGATATAAAGAGATGATGGGCTGACTCACTGCTCCAGCTACATAGTAAAGTACTTGATGCCAGGCACTGCCAAGCCTTTCAGGGGACGCAAGCACTTTAGTGTCATCATCACATTCCACCTATGAATTTGGCTTTTCAGAGTAATACCAGCTTAGTCATGTGAAAACTCAAATAACTGGTTCTAGGATTTTTGTGGCTCTTTTTTTTTCTTCTTCTTCCTTTTCTTTCTCTCTTTCTTTCTTTCTTTTTTTGTATAGATTTTTTAAATTTATTTTTTATTTCTTCAAGTTACATCTCAATCACAATCCCCTCCTTACTCCCCCCTCCAGTCCCACCCTCCACACTCTTCCCCCTCAACTCACCCATCCCCTTCCTTTTTTTTTAAGTTTAAGGTATAGCTTTTTTCCCCCAACAGCTCCCTCTTTCAGTCCAACAAATGGCTCTTTCTCTTATAACAATAGATACAATACAAAACAACAGAAATAATTAGGCCACAATTATGAGAGTTATATGGCTTAGCATACATTCCCAATGTCCAGTCCATACGTATTTGGCACCTGACTTTAACATTCTACTATGTAACCATCTCCATGAGTTTAAAGTTCTCTGTCCAACTCAGCTTTCATTCTAACTTGCATCACAATTTTAAAAACATCTTCTTAGATCCAGAACACCCTCTTAATTCCTAAACAACTCAAAATTTAACTATGAGACTCTAGCTATCTAGTTTTCAACCACCTCAGAGACCTAAGGGGGATAAATATATCTAGTTATACAGGAAGTACAGGGCCAGCAGCTTCCAAAACTAAGAAATGAAATACCAGTGGCTGCCTGGACAGTTTCCATTTCTCTCCATACATTACAGCATCAATCTTCAGCCATTTGGCTCTGTTTCTCCAACAGACATTGATTGTAAATCACGAATTATGAAGGACTTGCCTACCCTGACTTGGCAGAACTATGCTGTCAACTTACCTGCTTCCAATTTTTGTCCTTTTTGGACAGCATTCTGTCTACAGTTGAAGCAAGGGATTTTTTTCTTGCCAAGCGATAGGCTTGCCACTAATTCAACCATCTCCAATTGGAGATTCTTCGATGCTCATCTTCTACTTGAGTAGAATAGGGGGTGCTGTCAGGAGCTGACATGTCTCAATACCAAAAAAATCTTAAGTTAAGAAAATATCTTTGAATGTCATATTCTGCAGATCTCTTGAGGTTTTTGAAGACCACCTATCTATCTCTTATATTTGGACAAGCAAATGTTGCTTGTCTCTTAGCAACATCTCGATTTCTGATTAGCTTAGAAAATAACTATGATAGACTGTCCTAGTACCTAACAAAATGACATGCTTGAATGACTATTAGTTTTCATTTCTTAATTATCCTAAACACTTTATGACAGTTGGTAGCAAAAGGCCAAAACCTCACATTTCATTTTTAATCATTAGCTAGGTATAATACCTTAAAACAGTTAATCTTAATTTTGTATCAATATACAAAGATCACCACCAATGTGACCAAATATAATCTTAATTTTGTATCAATATACAAAGGTATAAGGGCATATTCAATAATCTGTTCTTTTTTCTTTATCATTCCTATATTATGTCTATGTCCCATTTTTTTTCTCAAGTCTGTTCACCCCTACATAGGAGAGAAAGAAGGATACAGAAAAGAAAAGGAGAGAAGTCCCTGGGTCTAACCTCCAAAACCTATTTAACAAGACCATTTAACAGCTTGTAATCTCGCCCCCTAAATAACAAAATTATCTAAAACCCATTAAATGACCAAAGAGGAGAAAAACACCCACCCTACTTTCTGGAGATGGGAGGTCACTCTCTTAAAATGACTTCCTGCTGATTTGGGATGTAGTAAACCTGTTTTGGGGCCAAATAAGAATGAAAAAATGGTTAAGCATGTTAATAGAATCATTTGATGTTCAGTCCTTTTGTGCTCAGCTATTTAGATGTCCCAAGAAGTTTGTAGACAGAAGCTGAACTTCAGGGCTTTACTGAAGGTCTGGCTGGAACAGTCTGTAGAGCTGAACAATCTTAGCGATTTTGAGTTGTTGTGGTTTTAGACTTTTGAGGAAACAGCTATTGAGAAAGTCTGCAAGGCTGTATCATCTGGGCTACTTGTCGTTTTTGGTTTATGATCTTTTTTTTTTTTCCTGAGGTTTCAGTTGTCCAGTTGTACCTGGACTCCTTAGATGGATGCTTTAAATCTCCTAGAAATATAAGAACAGAGGCCTGTCCTAATCCTAACTCTGGGACACTACCTTTTTTTTTGGGGGGGGGGAGTCAGGTAATATTTTTTCTGGAGCAAATTTGGTTTTTTGACAATATAAAAAGTATTATCTTTCAATTGAAATTTAAAAAGAAATTATTTTGATATTTTGGAACTAAACAAACCTTTAAATGTATATATTTTGAGATCTCAAAGGACAATTCGCTTTGAATTTCAGTATGCCTTTTGTGAGTAGCTTTTAAACTTAAATCCTTCCAAATCTTATGTGCCTGTCTCTGCATTCTAAGTACTGGGATCAAAGGCATGTGGTTCCCAACTGATGGGATTAAAGATGTGCTCCACCATCTCTGGATGGAAGTTTTTCTCTATTTAGAGCTTGCTTTGTGTCAGGCTGACATTGAACTCTGAGATCTGCAGGTTTCTGTCTCTAGTGTGTTGGAATTAAGGGTAGTATCCTTCTCAAATGATGGGATTAAGGGTATGTACCATCACCACCCTGTTCCTTGTAACTCTAAAATTTATAAGACAACTAACTCTGTAGTAATCCTCCTGTCTCTGATGGAATTAAAGGCATGTGCTAACACCACGAATTTCATATATTTTATCTTAGCTCCAAATTTTTTCAACTCTTGGAGGTTTAAAAACCAGGTTGGACTTCAGTAACCTTTAATTTCTTCTTTCTTTTTACTGTCCTTCCCAAACCTCTATGTCTTTAGGTCTACAGAGAAACAAAAGAAAGATAAACACAAAGTAATGGGAAAATATGGCATCTGTATACTTAACATTCAAGGTCTAAGTTATTTGTGAACAAAATCTATGTGATATAGAATAGTGTAATTTTCCTGAAGACTGGACCATTGTGTTGGCAGCTTCATTAGCATCCATATAACCAGATAGTTAATTGTGTTATTTTTCAAAAATTTATAGAAATAATTTTCTTGTGCTATTTTCCTTTAGTCTTGTGCTTCTAGGAATCAACCCAAAGCTTGCACATGTGGGAGAAGGATTCTGCCACCAAGCAACTGTGGAGCCTGACTGAATCCATCTTGAAAAAAAGATTCCATTTTGTATTAAGTTTGACTCAAAGCTGACCTCAAATTCTAGAACAACAAAATGTACCCTACCTTGTATTCCAGGGGTGTTCCCTCATCATCACCAGACAGCTCACTCTGAGAAAGCACACAAAAAGTCTAAACAAACTTTCTGGTAGTCAAGCTAACCTCAGCTGGTTAGTCAGTAACAATGAGCCAATCAGAAATGGACATGACTAGCTACCCAAATGTCATCCAATCATATGGTAAAGAACCTGCTTCTGTGTCTGAATCTCTATATAAACTCTGTACTTTTGGGTCTGGGGCCTCTCAACCCAAACTACTGTGTCAGTGAGTGTAGAGATTCCAAGCTCTGAGCTTGAATAAACAACCCTCATGTATTTACATCGAAGTTGGCTCCTGGGTGGTCTTTGGGGTCTCAAGAACGCGACAGAACACAACTTCCCCAAACTTATTTCTATGTGTGTGCAAATATATACATGCATGTGTGCATACCAGTGCTGTGTGTGTGTGTGTGTGTGTGTGTGTGTGTGTGTGTGTGTGTGTAAGTTTGAGAAGTAGTCCATTCAAAAATCAGGTGTTATTTAATCTGACAGGAGAACATTATGATCTCTAAGCACCAGCACGATGATGTGAAGTGGTTTCACTTGCATTCTTGGAATGGAGGGCTATGAGGCACATTCTTTATCTTTTCTATCTATGCTTGGATCTGAAAACATGCTAGAGACAAAAGACCAGCTGTAAACCCATCCTGTACAGCCGAAGCTTGGCCTCCTCTCTCAAATCTTACTTTCCTGGTGTTAAAAGCCTCTTCTAGCGTTTCTCATAAAAAACAATGATCTTTCACTTGACAGTTTCTTAAAAACTTGGAATTCAAAATAAAAGGGGATAGCAGAATGACAGGAAACACTTTTTCTCACAAATCTGAAATAATAATACAAACTTAAAAGTATGGAAATTTTTCCTCTAAAAATTGGACATTAAGGGGGGGGCTAAGATGGCGGCGACCTACACTGATGCATTTTGAATGCAGGGAAAAAAGAGGCATAAAAAACACAGAGTTATTGGGCATGGTGCAAAAACCGGAAGGGCTAGACCCCCCCGGGAACACTCACAGCTCCCAAGGGACTGTTAAAAGTCCCAAGGTAAGGCTCTCCCCATCTCTCGCAGACATGGAAGCCACTAAACCTGGGATACGCGAACTCCCATTTGGAGAGGCGCCTGGTAAGATCGACACCAACTCACAGCAGGCAGAATCAGAGGCCACTTGGCGATAGTTCACTAGCCTATTGGGCTCCCCACACCTCAGGTAGAACTTATACCCACATCAAAAACTTTGCGAGACAGTGGAAGTCTTAGCAAGGAACAAACAGGGGGCTCAGCGGGTGGTCCGCAGCCGCTTGTGAAGCAGAGAGCGGGAGGTTCCGAGAGAGCGCGGGAAGCCAGGAACACAATGCCGGGCGAGAGGGGCCGAATCCCGCGCACTTACGGCAGGACAACTGGGGAGAGAGCCAGGCATGGGCGGGGCCAGGGATCTGCGCACCCACGGCTGAGCTGCTGGGGCGAGAGGACCACTCAGGTGGCCGGAGGATTCGGGGCTCGGTGCACCCACGGCCGAGCAGCCAGGGAGGGAGACCCGCGGCTGCGCAGACAGGGAGGGAATCAGGCAAAGAGGCCAGACCTGTGGTGAGAAGCCTAGTGAGAAACCAGAAATCGGGACCATAGCTGTATTCTGGAAAATCCAGACATATTAGGTGTGGAGCCAGACCCTGTCAGCCTCCGTGACGACAAACAAAGCCCACAGAATCTGTGCCTGGGCAAACAGGCCCATACCATCAGAACCATTACAGGCTGATAACTCAGAGTGCAACATAGAGAAGTCTGAATTGGGAGCAGTGAAACAATCCTGATCCATTACCCACAACCTGGGAATAGGCTGCATCAGCTCACAGTGACTCAGGCGATTAAAACCACAGTGACCTTGAAATCACCCTGTAAGCAAGGACAGATAGCCAAGTAACTCGTCCCCTGCACCAAATCATCCACTGTGGTTCCAAGCACAGAAAAAAAGACAGCTAAACACATCCAATGGCCAAAGGTCAAAAAAAAAAAATAGAAATCAAGGAAATATGACTCCAACAAAGCAGAATTATCCTAGCTCATCCAATTCGGATGACCTCACACCAACAAAAACACATGAAAACGTTGACAATTCTGCATTATGGAAAGTGATAGAGTCCCTGCAAGAAGAACTTAAATCGATGAAGGAATTCAAAGAAGCCACAATTCTACAAGTCAAAAAAAGGAACAACACCATTAAAGAGCTCCAAGCCAAGGTGACAGAGCTTGAACAGGAAAAGGACAAAGCAATGAAAGATTTTCATACAAAAACAAGCAAGCTGGAGAAGGAAATGTACAAAACGAACAAAACCATTCAAGACATGAAAATGGAAATGGAAACAATAAAGAAAACACACAGTTAAAAATGGAAATGGAGAATCAAGGGAAGAGAACAGGAACTACGGATGTGAGTATCAACAACAGGATGCAAGAGATGGAAGACAGGATCTCAGGCATGGAAGATTCAGTGGAAGAAATCAGTACAACATCCAAAGAAAATGAGAAGGCTAAAAAAATCTCTCACCCACAAGATCCAAGAAATCAAGGACTCAATGAAAAGATGGAACTTAAGAATTATAGGTATCGAGGAAAGAGAGGACTCCCGACTCCAAGGTCCAGGAAATATTTTCAACAAAATCATAGAGGAAAACTTCCCAAACCTGAAAAAAGAGATGCCAATAAAAATCCAAGAGGCTTACAGAACACCAAACAGATTAGATCAGAAAAGAAACTCCTCTCGCCACATAATAATTGAAACACCAAATGTACAGAACAAAGAAAGAATATTAAAAGCTGTAAGAGAAAAAGGTCAAGTCACATACAATGGCAGACCTGTCAGAATTACACCTGACCTCTCCTCAGAAACGTTAAAAGCTAGAAGGGCCTGGTCAGATATACTACAAGTCCTGAGAGATCATAGGTGCCCAGCCAGACTACTTTACCCAGCAAAACTCTCTATCAACATAGATGGAGAAAACAAGATATTCAGTGACAAAATCAAATTTAAACAATATCTACCCACAAACCCAACCCTACAGAAAATCCTAGAAGGAAAATCCCAACCCAGAAAAGAAAACTCCACCCAAGAAAACAAAGGGAATAGAAAACCCCTCAGCAACTAAACCAAAAGAGGCACAGGCTACCACCTATACCAAACTAATGGGAAATAACAACCCCAGGTCACTAATATCCATCAACATCAATGGACTCAACTCCCCAATAAAAAGACATAGGTTTACAGAGTGGATACGCAAGCAAGACCCTTCCTTATGCTGCATACAAGAGACACATCTAACTACGAAAGATAGACACTGCCTCAGAGTAAAGGGCTGGGAAAAGGTTTTCCAAGCAAATGGACCCAGGAAGCAAGCTGGAGTAGCCATCCTAATACCAAACAAAACAGACTTCCAACTGAAGTTAATGAAGAAAGACAAAGAAGGGCACTATATACTCATTAAAGGGAATATTCATCAAGAGGAAATCTCAATACTGAACATCTATGCCCCAAATACAAAGGCACCTACTTTCGTAAAAGAAACACTTCTAAAACTTAAAGCGCACGTCGATCAAAACACATTAGTAGTGGGAGACTTCAACACCCCACTCACAACAAAGGACAGATCATAAAGACAGAAGACAAACAGAGAAATATTGAGGCTAACAGAGATCATGAAACAAATGGACCTAACAGATATCTACAGAACGTTTCACCCAAACACAAAGGAATACACCTTCTTCTCAGCACCCCACGGAACCTTCTCCAAAATCGACCACATAGTTGGTCACAAGGATAGTCTCAACAGATACAAGAAAATTGAAATAACACCTTGTATCTTATCAGACCACCACGGAATAAAGCTGGCCTTCAACAGCAAAAGAATCAACAGAAAACCTACACACACGTGGAAATTGAACATCTCCTTGCTGGATGACCACTGGGTCAGGGAAGAAATAAAGAAGGAAATCAAAGACTTCTTAAAATCCAATGACAATGAAGACACAACATACCCAAACCTATGGGATACATTGAAAGCTGTGCTACGAGGAAAGTTCATAGCACTAAGTGCTTTCAAAAAGAAAATTGTGACAGCTCATATTAGTGAACTAACAGCTAAGCTGGGTGAATTGGAAAAAAAAAAGAAACAAACGCTCCCAAGAAGAGCAGAAGGCAGGAAATCATCAAATTTAGGGCTGAAATAAACAACTTAGAATCAAAAAGAACTATACAAAGAATCAATGAAACCAAGAGTTAGTTCTTTGAGAAAATCAACAAAATAGACAGAACCCTAGCCAAATTAACTAAAAGGCAAAGGGAAAGAACCCAAATCAACAAAATCAGAAATGAAAAGGGAGAAATAACAACAGACATTGAGGAGATCCAGAAAATATTCGGGCATTACTTTAGAAATCTATATTCCACTAAATTTGAAAAGCTAAGCGAAATGGACAATTTCCTCGATAAATTCCACCTACCAAAACTAAATCAAAATCAGATTAACAGCTTAAACAGCCCAATAACACCCAAGGAAATAGAAACAGTCATTAATAATCTCCCAACAAAAAAAAGCCCAGGGCCAGATGGCTTTAGCACGGAATCCTACTGGACCTTCAAAGAGGAACTAACACCATTACTTTTCAAACTCTTCCACCACATAGAAACCGAAAGAACACTGCCAAACTCATTCTATGAGGCCACTGTCATTCTGATTCCTAAACCACACAAAGACCCAACAAGAAAGAGAACTTCAGACCAATCTCCCTCATGAACATAGATGCAAAAATACTTAATGAAATACTAGCAAACCGAATTCAAGAACACATCAAAAGTATCATACACCATGATCAAGTAGGCTTCATCCCTGGCATGCAGGGATGATTCAATATATGAAAGTCTATCAATGTAATTCACCACATAAACAAGATGAAAGAAAAAAAAAACACATGATAATCTCGCTAGATGCAGAAAAAGCATTTGACAAAATCCAACAACCCTTCATGCTAAAAGTTCTGGAGAGAACGGGCATACAAGGACCATACCTAGAAATAATAAAGACAATATACAGCAAGCCAGTAGCCAACATCAAATTAAATGGAGAGAGCTTGAAGCATTTCCTCTAAACTCAGGGACAAGACAAGGATGTCCACTTTCACCATATCTCTTCAATATAATACTTGAAGTTCTTGCTAGAGCAATAAGACAACTAAAGGAGATCAAAGGGATAAAAATTGGAAATGAAGAAGTCAAATTATCCCTATTCGCAGATGATATGTTAGTATACATAAGCGACCCCAAAAACTCCACCAAAGAACTCTTACAGCTGATAAACAACTTCAGCAAGGTGGCTGGATACAAAATTAACTCAAAAAAATCAGAAACCCTTCTTTATACAACAAACAAATATACCAAGAAAGAAATAAGGGAAACAACCCCCTTCACAATAGCCACAAACAACATAAAATACCTGGGGGTAACTCTAACAAAGCATGTAAAGGATGTATATAACAAGAACTTCAAGCCCCTGAAGAAAGAAATGGAAGAGGCCTTTAGAAGATGGAAAGATCTCCCATGCTCATGGATAGGTAAGATCAACATAATAAAAATGGCTATCCTACCAAAAGCAATATATAGATTTAATGCAATTCCTATCAAAATACCAACACAATTCTTTATAGACCTGGAAAAAGCTATTCTCAACTTCATATGGAACAACAAAAAGCCCAGAATAGCTAAATCAATCCTGTCCAATGAAAAAACATCTGGAGGTATCACCATCCCAGATTTCAAGCTGTACTACAGAGCAACAGTAATAAAAACAGCATGGTACTGGTATAGAAACAGACCAGTGGATCAATGGAATCGAATTGAAGACCCAAACATGGACCCACACACCTATGGCCACCTAATCTTTGACAAAGAAGCCAAAACCACACAATGGAAGAAGGACAGCATCTTCAACAAATGGTGCTGGTCCAACTGGATGTCCACTTGCAAAAGAATGAAATTAGACCCATACCTATCATCTTGTACCAAACTTAAATCCAAGTGGATCAAAGACCTTAATGTAAAGCCGGCCACACTAAATATACTAGTAGAAAAAATAGGAGAAACCCTCGAACTCATTGGCACAGGTGACAACTTCCTGAACAGAACACCAACAGCTCAGGACCTGAGATCAACAATCAATAAATGGGACCTCATGAAACTGAAAAGCTTCTGTAAGGCAAAGGACACTGTCATTCGAACAAAACGGCAACCAACAGACTGGGAGAAAATCTTCACCAACCCCACATCTGATAGAGGGCTATTATCTAAAATCTACAAAGAACTCAAGAAACTAAAAGCCAAGAAACCAAATAATCCAATCAAAAAATGGGAGATGGAGCTAAATAGAGAATTCACAAAGGAGGAATCCCTAAGGGCTGACAGACACCTGAAGAAATGTTCAACATCCTTAATCATCAGAGAAATGCAACTCAAGACGACCCTGAGATTCCACCTAACACCTGTTAGAATGGCTAAGATAAAGAACTCAAATGATAGCGCATGCTGGCGAGGGTGTGGAGAAAGGGGAACCCTACTCCATTGCTGGTGGGAGTGCAGGCTTGTGCAACCACTATAGAGGTCTGTCTGGCAATATCTTAGAAATCTAGGAATAACCTTGCCTCATGACCCAGCCATACCACTTCTGGGTATACACTCAAAGGACCTCTCAGGGAGACATAGAGAAGTCTCCTCATCTATGTTCATAGCAGCCTTATTTGTAATAGCTAGAAATTGGAAACAACCCAGATGTCCCTCAACTGAAGAATGGATTAAAAAATTGTGGTACATCTATACAATGGAATATTACTCAGCTATAAGAAACAATGAAATCATGCAATTTGCAACCAAATGGATGGATCTAGAGAAGCTCATCCTGAGTGAGCTAACCCAGTCTTAGAAGGATGCACATGGCATCTATTCACTTATAGTAGGATTTTAGCTATATCGTACAGGATATCTGTACTACAACCAACACACCAAAAGGAACATGAACATAAATTTTTTTTATCTTTTTCTTTTTCCTTCTTTTTTTCTTTTTTCTTTTTCCTTTTCCCTTCTCTTTTTCCTCTCTTTTTTTGTTGATATTCTTTGTTTTTGTGGGTTTGTGTGTTTGTTGGTCTTTTTTTTTAGTATTCCCCCAGTAGCAAGGAGACACCTTTCACTGGCAGTACTGCCTCGTAGGCCCCCGGTGAATGAAGAGGCTTTTGGCCCTCATATGACTCCTGATCTGTGGTGAGAGACTGTTAGGCAGGGACACTCCACCCCAGAAGAACAATATTGAAGGGTCAGGTGGTAGAGCATGGGAGGGTGGGGCTGGGGAGTGGGAAAAGAGGACAATATGATAAGGATGTAACCTGAAGCAACAAACAAATATATTTATTAACTAAAAAAAAAAAGGGGGGGCGGGGCAGGTGACAGGGCTGAAACACTGTGAATGGAATAGAGGATACAGCCGTTCGGCCTGGTTTTGCAGACCTCCAGGTGTCGAGAAGACGTGGAGCTAAGGTAAAATACAAGAGAATTGTGGTGTTGGCCCATAACTTTGACTTCAGCGGAGACGAGGGGGAGCAGAGTAGAGTTGGTGGTCTTATGTATTCTGGAGTCATACGGAGCGGGGTGGTGAGGATGCATACTCTTGGTCCCACCATTCAGGAAGAGTACACCCTTGGTCCCAGCTCCCAGCACACTGGAGACAGAAACAGGCAGATCCCGGAGCTCAGGGTCAGCCTGATGCAGGGCAAACTCTAAAAAGAGAAAGGCTTCGATCCAGGAGTGGTGGAACACATCTTTGATCCCTTCAGATGGGAAACACAGGTCTCTGATCCCAATAATTAGAGTTCAGAGACACACACATGGGATTTGGAGGGACCTAGGTTTGGAGGCTACTTACAAAAGGCCTTCTCGATGCAGGCAGATTGTCCTTTGGGATCTCAAAATACATACACTGGAGCTGGTTTAGCTCCAAGGTGACAGAATGATTTCTTCTTTAACCCGGATTGAAAGATAACGCTTTGTATGTTGTTGGAAGGCCAAATTTGCTTCAGGAGAAGTACTACCTAGTCCCCCCCCCAAAAAAAAAAAGAGGGCAATTGTCCCAGGGTTGGGATTGGGGCAAGGCTCTGTTCTTATCTTTCCAGGAGAACTGAAGGGTCCACTAGGGGAGCCCGGGGACGGCTGGACAGCGGTAACCTCAGCAGAGAGCAGAATCAGGCATCAAGGAGGACGAGTGACCCAGTTGATTCTGCCTGGCAGACTTCCTCAATAGCTGTCTCCATCGGGGGCCTGCAACCACCACGGCAATCCAGTGTCGCTGGGACCGTTCAGCTCTACACAATGCCGGAACATCAGTGAAGCCTGCAAGATCAGCTTCTGCCTACAAACCCCTTAGGTCATCTAAACAGATAAGAACAGAAGGACTGAACATAAAAGGAGTGTACTAACATTTTTAACCATTTTTTCCATTTGAGTTCGGGCCCCAAACAGGTCTACTATGACCCAAATCAGCAGGAAGTCACTTTAAGAGAGCGATGTCCCATGCCCAGAGGGTGGGGAAGGTGTTTCTCCGCCCTTCTTTTTGGTTACTTGAAGGATAACTGAAAACTCCGATATTTAAGGGAAGAGATTACAAGCTGATAAATGGTCCTGTTTAATGGGTTTTGGAGGTTAGCCCCAGGGACTTCCTACTTTTCCTTTTCTGTATCCTTCTTCCACTCCTATGTAGGAGTGCATGGGCTTGAGAAAAATGAGACATAGACATAGCACAGGAAGGTCCAAGAAGAAGGGGCAGATTATTGAATATGCCCTTATACCTTTGTATATTGATACAAAATTAGTAGTTTATTAGGCTAAAGTGGTATTGACCACTGTTTATTGTGCAAAAATAAGATTGTATTGGATTACATCAGTATTGATCTTGTATATTGATACAAAATTAAGATTACAGTTGGCCACAATGGTATTGACCCTTGTATATGGACATAATATTAAGATTGTATTGGGCTACATAGGCATTGATCTTTGTATATTGATACATAATTAAGAGTATATTTAACCACAATGGAATATATCTTTGTATATTGATACAAAATTAAAGGTAACGCTTCCTAATGGTATCATACCTAGAGATACTTAAAAATAAAATGTGAAGCTCTGGCCTCTTGATACCAACCGTCTAAAACGGTCTAGGATAGTTAAGTAAAACAAACTCCTAGTCATGCAAACATGTCACTTTGTTAGCTACTATGACAGTCTATCACAGATATTCTCTAAACTACCCAGTAATCAAGTTGCTAAGAGACACGCAACACTTGCTTATCTAAATACAGGAGATGGATAGGGCATCTTCAAACACCCCAAGAGATCTGCAGAATATGGCATTCAAAGATGTTATCTTAAATTAAGATTTTCTTTTTTTTTTTATATTGAGACATATCAGCGCCTGACAGCACCCCCTATTCTACTCCAAGTAGAAGATAAGCATCGAAGAACCTCCACTGTAAGATGGTTGAATTAGTGGCAAGCCTATCTCTTGGCATGAAAAAACCCCTTTCACCAACTGCAGACAGACTGCTGTCCAAAAAGGACAAAACTTGGTAGCAGGGAAGTCGACAGCCTAACTCTGCCAAGACAGGGTAGGTAAGTCCTTCATAATCCCTGCTCTACAACAAATGTCTGTCAGAGAAACAGGACCCAAAGGCTGAAGACTGATGCTGGAATGTATGGAGAGAAAATGGGAACTATCCAGGCAGTCATTGGTATGTCCTTTCTTAGTTTTGGATGCTGCAGGCCCTGCACTTCCTATATAAGCAGATATATTTATCCCTCTCAGGTCTCTGAGGTGGTTGAAGAATAGACAGATAGAGTGTCATAGTTAAATTTTGAGTTGTTTAGGAATCAAGAGGGTATTATAGATCTAAGAAGATACTCTTAAAAGTGTGTTACAAGTTAGTATGAATGTTGAGTCAGATATAGACCTTTAAACTCATGTAGATGGTTAGATAGTAGAATGTTAAAGTCAGGGGCCAAATATGTATAAACTGGACATTGGGAAGGTATACTGACTGGGCCATTTAACTCTCATAAATGTGGCATATTTTTATCTATTGTTTTGTATAATACTTACTGTTATAAGAGAAGGACCCATCTGTTGGACTGAAAGGGGAAACTTCTAGGGGGAAGAGGGTGGAAGGGTGGGATAGGAAGGGGGAATAGGGAGGGGTTTGTGACTGAGATGTAACTTGAAGAAAAAAAATAAAGTATTTATAAAAAATTTTTAAAAAATTGGGCATTAAGCAACACAGAGCAGAAAGTGAGGTATTCAAATTTCCACACCAAGATGCTTAGAGAACATTTCTGCCTCCTACAGTGAGCAGTAAATTAGAACTGCACAGAGCCCATCCTAGGGGAGGCAAGCCTGGGTATAGAAGAGTCCAAGGTGGCTAACCCGCTCATGTGCAGTCCTCAAAGCAAGAGAGTAGCACAGAAAGGACATTATGTCTGCAGAAGGTCTCTCATAGCTCTGTGACTATAAGGGTATGATATGGAAAAGTTTGCCCAGACAGGAGAGACAGAGCAATCACTAGGCCCTAGCACAGGCCAGAAACAGCTGACTTTCCCAAAGGAAAGATGGCAAAACCTTGTAAACCACAAGGTACACGAAAGAGTACCCAGAAAAACAGCCTAGGCTCAGTGGTCAGACAAAACTACCCCGAGGTGAAATGCTTCCCCAGATAGGCCTTGCTATGCATAAAAACAAAACATGGGGGGTGGGGGGAATGGCTATTTCAAGTAATTTTGCTGCAACCCTTGGCAAAGTGTGTGACTCTTAATAAGAATACAAGGATATCCTGCACCCAACAATGTAAAATTCTTGGTGGCTGGCATTTAATTAAAGTTTACAAAGCATCAAAGAAACAAGAAAAATAAGCTGTAATCAACTAATCAAAACCAACCCAGAACTGGAACAGGTATCAAAACCATGAGACAAGGACATTAAATTCTCTTATATAATTATATTCTTATGTTAAAAACATGGAGAATAGGGTGAACCTTTAAAAGAGATACATGAAAGGACACCAGAATCAAACTTCTAAGGGGAAAATAACAATGTCTAATGTTTTTTAAATGCAATTAATGGAATGTCATAGGTTACATGCAATGAAATAATAATAATGAACTTAAAGGCATATCAATGTAAAATGAAGCATGGGGATGGTGGAAATAGAATCTAAAGAGAGTTATGGTACAGCTTTGAGTGGCTTAATATGTGTGTGATTAGAATCCTTAAAGGAGGGCCGAGGGGCGTGGCTCAACAGTTAAGAGACCAGGGATTAGTTCTCAGTGCCCATGTCAGCCAGTTCATCCCCACCTGTAATTCTGTCCTTTTGTGGCTTCTGTGGATACTGCACTAGAATGCACATGTGCACACAGAGACACACCACACCACACCACACACACAAATAGAGAGAGACAGAGAGAGAGACACCACACCATACACACACACACACAACACACCACAACACACACACACAGAACATACCACACCACACCACACACACACACACACACACACACACACACACATAGAGAGAGAGAGACACCACACCACACCACACACACACACACACACACACACATAGAGAGAGAGACACCACACCATACACACACACACAAAGAGTCTGAAATTAAAACTAATAAAAATAAAATTCTTAAAAATCACTGAAAGAATCAATAATTGTAAAATGCATCAAGAAATAATGACAAAAATTTTTTCTATCTGGTTTAGGATTTTTATAATTTAAGTGAATAACTGATTACATCAAAAGGCACATAAAATAGTCAGGGCTTGAGGGAAAAGGAACAGCAGGGAGGGTCGTGGCAAGCTGAACCTAACCAAGATCAAGTACTGTGGCAAGTCCCAGGATGGGCAGTCACTCATACAGCAAGACTCATTATTGGCATTGCTCTCCTGGGGCCATCATGACAAGACACCATGACCTCATTGACTTTACGAACTGAATCCTTTTCCCCATCTCATCCCCAGAAGCCAGTGGTTGGCAACAATTCTAGAAGCAAAATTCTTACCTCGGCTCTGTCATCACCATGAGGTACTCTTTCTGTGGATGCCTCTTTGTGTTTTTTTTTTTTTCTCTTCTTACAAGAATATCAACCACTCAGTTATGATCCACTTCATTATCAACTTAACATCAACTAATTACAGTTTCAGACATGTTATTTCCAAATAATATCATTTTCTGAGATGCCAAGTAAAACATTCATTTGTGGCAGGAGGCATACTACTCAACATGATACATTTTTCTTGTTCTGTAGTCTCTGTGAAACTATCTCTTTTTGTGGCTTTAATACCTTTCTCACCTGGTGAGTGACAACTATGCAGTCCACATTCCCATTCCCTTGAACTTCAGACCTGTGTATTTAACTTGCTAAGCATGTTCAATGGGAGGTACTGAAGCCACTTCAACCTCATCATGCTTCAGGCTGAATTCATCATTCCTTTCCCCACCCTTCTCCGCAGTCCTTCTAAACTGGATTCCCCTTCTGTATTCAGTTTCTAAACCAAAATCACAGACATTCATTTGATTTACCTAATTGGGATTACCTATTATTGAATTTAAAATATGGTGCATTTCTAGATTGAAAATCACACCACTCCTATACTAAAAGCCTTGAAAAGGCCCCTCACTTCTTTTAGGTGATCTTCAGTCCATGTGCTACACGTTCTTACAGGTTCCTATCTGGATACTTTCCTTTCCTTAGTTCTTCTATGCTATGGTTCAACCACATTGAGCTCTGTCAAACAGTTCCACTCAGCATCATGTCTGCTTTCTTTCCTGGGCCTACACTGTTTTCCCTCTACCTAATAGATGCTTCATTTATCTCTTTACCTGGCATCTCTCACTCATTCTCCCTGCTTCAGTAGGAATTATTTATTCTCCAGTTCTTTGTGTAATCTGGAACCTGAACTGATGTTCAGACTCCTTTTATGAGATTGTAGAGTGTGCTCTGCTCTCCCTGTGATCATTCATACAACTCTTTAGCCATTTAGACTACACAAATCCTTCACAGTGCAAATCATGTCAAATCCTCAGCCCTTAACCTAAACAAAGAAAGGACACTCACTGGACACATATTTTATGAATAACTGCACGTATAGAAAATATAAAGTTCCAAGAAAATGAACTCTGTTAAAACCTCAAGTAATTTTTTTCACATTATATTGTATAAATTCCCCATGAACCACTGGATAAACTCAAATATATAAAAAGAAATATCTAGGACCTTTCAGCTCTAACAACTACTTTAGGACCCTTGCTGATCAAACTGGAATGTTAGAATAAAATGAATGATTATAAAAGAAAAAAGTTATAATCAAACAACAAAACTCACACCAACATAAAAGAATCATAAATGTACATCAAAAATGGCTAACCTGATTCTGAGGCAGGTAACAGACACTGCCATTGGAGAAATATCATAACTCTCGGTACTTCCCATACCACAAAATCCTTATTATTCTGATCTTTCAAACTAAGGAATTCATCCTCCATACTGGATCCAAGCAGATCATCCATGTATGCTAACTAGAGAAAACTAGGTAGAGATATGACAACCATCATCAAGCAGTTGAAGGTTTGCCCTCCAGATGAGCAAATGCATGCATGGGTCATTTCAGAGCAGAACAGGGACGAAGGATAGAAAATCTCAGTAAACTAAACTTTTACTTGAGATTTACAACCAGATGTAACATTCTGTTTCATGTAGCTTCTACATCATGGAAAATATTCAGAGAGAAGTTACATGGGTAAAGCAGTAACAGTAATTATTGTTTGTTTGGAACATATAAGGTACCAGATAGTGTGATATGCATTTGCAGATACCTCTTAATCCTTGACACTGTTCTGTAAAATCAGTGCAGTTATCTCCATTTTCACAAATGACCAAAAGTTGATAGAGAAAAACCATTTCTCCAATATTATATGTTCAGGTTTAAAAAAAAAAAAAAAGCAGAGACAGAAGTTGAAGATAAGTCTCACTTCTGACTCTTGATTTGTACCACAGCCCTTCTTTTTTTTTTTCTAATAATTTATTTTTTATTTCTTCAAGTTACATCTCAATCACAATCCCCTCCCTACTCCCCCCTCCAGTCCCACCCTTCCACCTTCCTCCCCCTCAACCCCCCATCCTCTTTCCCTTTTTTTTAGTTCAAGGTATTTCTTTTTCACAGCCCTTCTTAAGTCTACAGCTCTCAATGGTAAAATCCCTGTCAAGTTTCTAATCTTCAGCCCATTGCTTCAGATACATAGAATTTAACTGTGAATGTCCCATAGAAAGAACTTGAAATCTGACACTGACAAGTGAATAGCACGTCTGAAGCAAATATAAAGACAGCATTGCAAACCTGATACCTCTAATGTTTTAAGTACACTGATAAAATATGGCACATTGAGCATATTTTATTCACCTTTATTGCCTTTATGACCTTACACTCTTCAGCTTACTGTTGCTCAGAAAGGGTACATTTCATTTCAGATTGCTGTATTTCAAAAAGATTACAATTTGTAGACTAGATTAAATTTGAATTGCAATCTACTTTCAGCTATTAGGGATAGTCAATCCCCTCTGAAATCTACTACAGAAGTCAATGGCTTCCCTGAGTGACAAAAAGCAAGCAGTGTTTCCTGAGAATTTTTTATACTCTGTAGTAGGCTAATACTCTTCAGTCTAAATAAGCTCAGACTAACGGCAACTGAGAAAGGAATGCTTCAACAGTTTCCCATTAGTATTTTGGTTTGACTTAGAGCATCCAAGGCCCCTCTATAGTTAACATCTTTTTAGTCTGTTCTCTAACAAGTTGGTTTTACCAGAGAAAGACAGTATGGCTTTCTCATCCATATTCATTATAATCCAAGCCCCTCTTCCATCCATCCTCTGCCTCCTTCCCCAGTCAGTTTTCTCACTCCCCACCTACTCCATGACAACCGTCTAATGAACTCATCTCAGGCTCTGATATTCTCCTGTCTGATATTCACCTTTTAAATAACAGCTTTGAACATTTCACCTTTTTTTCAAGAAAAAAGAAAAAGTCAGTGGATTTGAATTAACTATAAAATGCTATCTGAAGCCTTGTGAGGTAGTACTCACCTATAAGACCAGAACTTGGAAAGTAGGGAGAGTAGGATAAAGAGTTCAGGGTCTGGACTGGTCCTAGGCTGCACAGCAACTTTAGACCAGCCTGGAAATCATGAGATCCTGTATCAGAAAACTACACACACACACACACACACACACACAGAGAGAGAGAGAGAGAGAGAGAGAGAGAGAGAGAGAGAGAAGAGTCCACACACAGAGTGGTATCTAAACTTTTAGATAATTAAATAAGTCCTAATGTTGACTACAAATTTAATCTTTATTGTTTTGATTTCTAGCAGCATAAAGAAGTCTAAATACCCTGAATGACCTTCTTAGACAAAATACAGCCCACATGCTCACTAAAGTATGAAATAATGTTTTGAAAACAGTTATTGGAATATCACAAGAGGCTATATGAGAACCAAAACAGAAGAGAGGGAGGCATGGTGGGTAAAGAGCAACCATGCACCCCCAGCACTCTCCTGACCCTGCTGCTCTGATGTTCCTTTTTAGTAACTGTACCACAAGTGAGAGGGAGTGGGTAGATAACACAGTGCTCATCCAGAAGTGATGGGGAGCCTCCACATAAAGAATTCAGAAGGGTGTCACTCTTAATGTAATGTTAGCTACCAAGAAACAAGCCTCTCACACACAAAGAGAAAAAGAGTGATCTTGTTTATAATATGCTAACTTTGGTACTGATGGAGAAGAGGACACAGACTTTGTGAAGTGTGGTGGCTGGGGGGTTCTTCTCTGGGTATCATGGATGAGAATTCAAATGCACGTACTACTGAAAAGCCTTCAGATGAGTTCATGTTACTACCAAGAGATAACTCTCACAGGTAGAGGCAAGTCAAAGAATCCAGGCCTTACAGAATCCCAAATTTATAGATCCAAAGAGAATGAACTCATAATAAGAAAGCTGAAACACAGCACTGTGGCCAGGAGAAAGTAGAAAGGATAGGTAACAGAGTCTAATATGTAAAGATTCCAGATACCATCGTCACACAGACTACAAACATGTCTAATAGAGACTAAGAACTTTTAAGGTTTGAAAATAGAGTGAGGGATATGAAAGTATAGGAAACAACAAAAGAGCTTTGGCCTAGAAAGAATGCTTCTGTAAATGAGAATATAAACTAATCATTACCCTTCTAACCAAATCCCTCTGCCCTCTTAATCCCAAGTATTCGTTAAATTTTCTCTGAACTTCCTTGTACCAGTTCTTCCACTCCCATTTCTTCCATGTCTTCAACTCAACTCCTCTTTCTTTGTATTTGAATTCATATCTATTAAGCCTTAACTTGCTTATTTAATTGTTTGTTGCTCAATGAACATTATTTCTTCATTCATTTGCTCATTGCTTTTAATTGGTACCGGGTGGTTGCACCCAGATCTCCCACATTCTGAGCATGCACTCTACAGCTGAGCTATATGCCCCTAGCATAAGAGTCATTTCAAATGCCTCCTATTTGATTTATCCACTATACACATCACCCCATGCTCCATGGCAAGATGCATTGCCAGAAAAACTCAACCAAAACAAACCCCCCCAAAAAAATTTCCTTTGCTGCTGTACTGTGAAGAGGAGAAGTCATGTAAGATAGGTAGCAGGTGGATTAGAATGACTTGGGTGGGATCCTGCATAGAGAATCTAAAAGCCTATTTTTAAAAATGTCATTTGCATATGGTTTAGACAATAATAGAATGGGTACTGAATTGAGGGGGGAGGAGAATTAAATGGAAAACACAAAAAAAAGAAGAGAGCAAATTAAAAATGGGAATGATACAAAGAGGATTACAGATTGATATTGCCTTTTAATGAAAGAAAAGTGTTTGCTAAAAAAAAAAAAAAAAGCCTGGATAAATGTATGAACATCAAGTCAGTATTGACCATATTTTAATGTTCTCTCTCTCTCTCTCTCTCTCTCTCTCTCTCTCTCTGTCTCTCTCTCTCTCTCTCAGATGACACCAAAGTGGTTTCAATTTTTCAAAGAAAATTTGGCATGGAAGTATCCTGTAACAGAGCCTGACCACTTAGAGGATTTAGGAAAAAGAATGTAAAACGTCTGTGAAATTGAGGTTTCAGAATTGTCTGTTGTCCAGATTCAGTAGGTTTCCCACAGAATTACAAAAAGAATTGTATGACAAATAGTCTCTATCCTAATTATGTAATTACACAGTAGAAAGGAACACCTGAAGAGGGTCATTCCATGCTCCTGCACAATCTCTGCCTCTTCTGCACCCACAGAAAAGATGAGCTCTCCCCATACCACACAGCATCATGCTATCGTGGTAAAATGAAATATTGGTTTTCATGTGGCATTAGAACATACATGATCAAAGCAATGGAGATCAAATTAGAACTAACTTTGAGCTTAAGCTTGGGCAGGGAACAAATCCAAGTGTGTTATTATTATTTTAAAACATGCTTAAGAAAATCTTTACTTTACTTCTTTATTCTTTCCAACTGCAACTGCCAAAAACAGAATATCTAAGTCCATGCCAACAGATAAAGATATTGAGGACAATGCCTAAATTTTCTAGGTGGGAAGCTAATGAAAGTTACCAATCCTAATGGAAAATCTCAGTGCTGAGCTCAGTCAGCAATCAATCATCTATTTTATCTACTCTTACTGTGCCCTTGGTGTCAAGTGAAGTTATATGTGCTGTTATCCTCAGAAGCATTCCCTGCCTTCCGGGTTATAGAAAGCAATAGTAAGTAAGGAAAGTGTAATCGCTGTGGTTCACGCTAAGAATGGCAAAATGGAGAGTCCCAGAAATAAAGCCACTCACCAGCTCAGCTCTTTTGGAAACACAGCATCATTAAAAAGGCTGTTAACAAAGTGCTGGAGGAATAGAGGAACAAGAAATCACCAAGGGATGACGGAAGCTTCGTGTGCCAAACAGACGACTGCAAGACATTTGTGGTGTGTGCTGGCTTTGATTATCTGTCTTTAGGGACATCACACCCCCCACCAAAGGTATTTGTATAAGAAGGGAACACCGTGGGACAGGGTGTCCCAAATGAACAGAGGTGAAATAAGTGATGGGAAAAAAATGTGGCTCCTAATTTTTTTCAGGAAAAGCACCTGGCACCCAAGGAAGAGGGAGCCATTTCTCCTTTCTCTGTTCATTTCCCTTCTACTTGGCCAGTCTCCATTGTTTGGGGTTCTGGGGCTCTGTTGGCAGCAGCGGATTTTTCACAGCTATAGCACATACAGGCTATGGCATGAAAGGATTCAAGATGTATTCTTGGGCCACTGGGTACAAATGCAAAAAATAACTTGCTCAGTCTCACCAGGAAAAGATGCTGACTTCCAGCTCACTGATAAGGTCTATCCTTGTTGGATGATCCTCCCGTGGAGTCGAGGGAGGGTGGAGGTAGCTACAGCTTAGTGGAGAACTAGAAAAATTGGGTCCAGAGAAATGACTTCCCATTTCACATGACATCGAAGAGTTATCAGTCCCTGTAGTACCACCGTATAATAAGAAGTCTGTAGCTTTCGTTCTGGAAAAATTATTAATCATTTGTGTCTGAAAAATGAATCAACAAAGTTAACCTACGTTGTTGTCAGGTTTGATTTATCTGGAGGTAAACAACATTCTAAGAGGATTTAGTGGGCTAGTGTTTAGTAAAAGGGTATGTCCAGGTCATGGCACTACATAGATTGAATGTCCAAACATTTAAAAGCTCTTTAATCATTGGAGTGAATACAAAAATGACAGCCATCATTTCATGACCTTAGAATGTCCCAGCTATTTGTAACAGACTTTCAGTAGCAAATCTAAACTCTTATCAAGCTGGGGTTAAATAAATGACAAGGGTTTTTTTTTCTGACTTTAAGATTAATATTGAGCAAGCATGTTATAAATATATTCTCCTGAATAGAATGTTAAATTACAATTATTTGGAAACATATCCGAACGAGGACAAAGGGAAAAGATGAGACTTGTTTTCTTCTTTTCATTTGTTTCATTAAGTTGCTGTCTCTCTACTTCATTATAATAATTCTCTCTGGATATGATGACTGCTGTACTGGCCACCTGCTCAAGGAAGCCACCTGCCTCAGAAATGCAATTTTTAGAAAAGATTTAAATTGCAAAGTAGAAATCCAAGTCCTCTGCCAAAACAAACTTGTCTTCTGGAGAAGGGTGTGTTGCTTCAGAAGGAAGATTTCCCTATGAAGTACTCGATACTTTAACTTACTAGCAGATTTCTTTCAGTATATCTCTCACTAATTCCTCTCTGGTCTTGTCAATTGGTTCAAGGTACTATCTTCAATGAAATTTCAAACAAGTGATGACGAGAACCTTCTCAGACTATGAACATAAACTTCTCTTAGTCATCAACCCACTCCTATTCAAGGGTTCCTTTTGTGGGAAAAAAAACCCTTCCAACAGAAGTTCTGGATGTGTCAAATTGGGGAAACGTAGCTTTTATTATTGTTGAATATGATAAAAAG
Organism: Lophiomys imhausi; assembly: GCA_907164525.1. Lineage (NCBI taxonomy): Eukaryota > Metazoa > Chordata > Mammalia > Rodentia > Muridae > Lophiomys > Lophiomys imhausi. The sequence continues at coordinate 99,818 of CAJQZJ010001502.1, read as the reverse complement.
GTTTGTGATTAGCTCCAAAAAGGGTACTCTTCCCTCCACCTCTCCTCTCTTCTTGTTCCCAGAGTGCAATGGGAAGCAACTGAAGGAACCTAGTCTCTGAAGAGAGACTTCCATTTAAATCTCTACTGGGTTACAAAGAGCATGAAAACAAATAGAAAGTGTGTTTTTAAAGAAACAATGCAAAGGACAGGCAATAAATCTTTCTGAGTTGTTTTAATATGGACTAGAGAGAAACTTCATCAAGTACTTCATGGGGTTGCATATTTTAAGCATTGTGATGATCCATCATGAGAAACATCATTAGGGATTTAAAAAAAAAAACAAGAAAATAATTAAGGATAAAATGGTTGATTTTTTTGGCTAAGATGGAATGGAACTGAAATCCCTAAATTACTGACACTTTCTCCTTTTTAAATACTAGGAGACACACCTCTGTGGACTCTGTTCCAGGTAAATATTTCTGAGCATGCTATAAATGCACAACCTTGGCTCCTTTTCTCAGGTCTGTATATTAGCAAGCAATTTTGGAAGATGAAACAAGACAAGTAACGGTTTGCTCATTATTTACTGTATCAAATGGTTCACCTCCCAAAGTCAGTGATCCTCAGCTACAGTGCAAACTATCTACACTTACACTATACCTCCTTTTTATGCTGTATCACCTCCTGAGACTGAGTGACTGAGATAATCCATATCAAGTACTAAGGTTTCTTCCATACTTCCAGGGATAGAGTCCTGACTCAAAATCCCCTGTGTTCTGTTAGCATCCATCATACTTAAGCAGAGTAAAACCCATCCCCATATCTTTCATCAGCAAGTTATATGTCTCCCACAAAACTATTAATATTCTTTCCATACATATATGTTAGGCATACTTTTTACCAATTGAACATAAGGTTTATATAGAAGTAACACTAAGAAAAGTGTATAGAAGAGTTAGATGGATGGATGAACTGATTTGCAAACATTACAATAGAAAACCTTGTGTTTCATCTTATATTTTAAAAATTCTATGATTCCTATAGAATCCATGTTGATGATAAAAAAAGAGATAGAGAACAAAATGAGAAACACATCCAGTGACCTACCTGAGCACCAACATCCTTAGTCCGTATACCTGATCATAATGCAAGACTGCTTCCTATTTGAAATTCTCACAGCATTTTCCCATGCTTCTTATCTTATAGCAAAAAACAGGAATATAGAGCCATGCCACTCTTGGGCATATATCCAAAAGAGTCTCCACCAAACCACAAGGACATCAACTCAACTATGCTCATAGTAGCTTTATTCATAATAACTAGAAACTGCAAACAACCCAGATGCCCTTCAACCAAATAATGTATTAAAAAAAAAAAAACCTGTGGTACATTTACACAATGGAGTACTACTCAGCTATCAGAAACAAGGAAAACATGCAATTTGCAATTAAATGGATGGAACTAGAAAAGTTCATCCTGGGTGAGCTAACCCTGACCCAGAAAGATACATATGGCTTGTATTCACTTATAACTAGATTTTAGCCATATGGTACAGAATGGCTATCCTACAACCCACAGACCCAAAGGAACAGGAACCTAGCATAACTACCCTAGGAGAAACTCCACCCAACAATGGATCAAAACAGATGCTGAGACAAACAGTCAAACATTAGGTGGAGCTCTGGGAGTCCTGTATAAGAGAGGAAGGAGGAATAAAGAGACCCAGAGGGGCCAAGAACAACACATGAAGATCAACAGAGCCAATCAAACTAGACCCCTAGAGGCTTACAGAGACTGAAACACTAAACAAAAAGAGAATAAAAAAGCATAGTTAGACTAGACCTAATTCCCCCTATACATATATAGATAATAGGAAACTTGGTCTTCATACAGATCCTTAGCAAACAGAAAGGTGTGGTCTCTATCATGTCCTCTGCTGCCTGTTAGTGGGACACCTTACCCTAGCTGGGCTGCCATGTCAGGCCACAGAGCAAGAGGAAGCTCTTAGCCCTCATGTGACAGATGAACTGAGGGGAGTTGATATGTGACGGCACCCCTTACCCCAGGAGATGGATAGGAGGGAGAGGGAGATGTGGGTCGGGGTGGGATTGGGAAGGGAGGAAGGCGAGGGCTGTAATTGAGATGTAACTTGAATAAATAAATAAATGTTGAAAAAAACTGGTATGTAGAAAGAGCACTACTATGCAATCATGGAAGAGAAAAGTAAGTTTGTAAGGTGAATCCAAGTACATTCAGCTGGGAAGTAGCCTTGAAATTGACACTCTTATCTACAGCTTTCAGAGTTAGGGTTCATTTTAAAATACAGCATCTTCCCCAGTATCTTCATGTGTCTGTATTACTTCTTTTGAAGACTTCCTGTCATGTACAAATTAAACATAGCACATAATAGTCTTTCCATTGTTGGTGGAAGGTCTTATGCATGGTTTTCAAAATTTGATTTCAATGCACTAAGATCTGGTTAACACCTTATCTGAAGCATTATCTGATTGGATAATAAAAGTTGTTATGCACATGGCATCTATTAATTTATAACTGGATTTTAGTCATATAGTACAGGATAACTAGCCTACAACCAACAAACTGAAAGGAACAGGAACATAGACTTTGTTACTTGTTAGTGGAACCGTTTGCCATAGTTGGAGCTGCCATGTAGGCCCCCAGAGCAAGAGGAAGGTCTTAGCCCTCATATGACTGCTGAACTGAAGAGGGGTGATATGTAGGGCACCCCACACCAAAGGAATAGGATAGGTGGGAGAAGGGGAGAGTGTGGGAGAGTGAGCACGGGAGGGGTGGAGGGAGGGCACTGTGATTGAGATGTAAATTGAAGTAATAGATAATGATTTAAAAAAGAAAGAAAAGCTATGGAAATAAAAATGATTTCTGTAAATAAAAATAATACATGAAAAAAGTTGCTGATTGATAATTAGGTGGGCAGAAAGAGTATAGGAAAGCAGATCTTACTGGAAGGAAGAAAAGAACCCTGGAAAGATACAGAGGAAGCTTTCTTTCTTCCAGGAGACATGGAAGCAGACAGATGTGTCTGAGAGCTATGGAAGGTACAGCAAGGCACATTGCTGGTTGGGATTAGGTGGTCTGGTTAACTTAGATGAGCTAATTGAGCGTCTGCCCATCTAAAGCCTAAGCATTGAAATATTAAAAGGTCTTGGTGTATTTAGTTATTGGGGAAAAGGACCTCCCTTGATCTCAGGCCTTATCATCAGAATACTTAAGTCCAGTCAGGCCTCCAGCTAAAACCAGTTAGGCCTGCCAGGTCTGCAGTCCCACCAGGCCCCACCAGCCTAATACAACAGTTTATAGTTTTTTATTAGGGTTAGTGGTTAGGTATTAGGTGTTTATATTTGTTAACAAAGATTCAGCTTCATTCCATGTTTCCATTACAAGATTCTTGTGGATGTTTGTAGTTTCAAAGAGGTATAATTTTCTTGTTAATTGAAAAACAGCCAATTCCAAGATGGTGGCACACAGTCGGCAATGTGTAGGAATAACAGTAACTCAGTAATTGCAGAAAGAGCAAATGGACACACCCCTGACCTTGAAACACCTGCATCTTTGTTTTCCCTGACTGAGGAGGACCCCCCTGGATTACAGAGACACATGAATGCCAGCCACTGCCCCCCCCCCAGCCCTGTCCACCTTATCAAGTCACAGCTCCCACTGATGCAGGGCCCCAACTCCTGACCAACAGCTGCTTGCTGTGTTTCCCAAGAGAGTTCCTCCAAGGGGTCTGCCTATGAGCCCCAGAGTCACTCGCCTTAGTCTTGGGGCTCCAGACACTTCCTGCATCCAGAGAGAGCTTCTCAGAGAGGTCTTCCTCTGAGCCACATAGACTCTTGCCCAAGATTCTTGCCCATCCCTCTCGCCTCTGAGCACTTCCAGCAATGTGTGTCAAACATAGACACACAAACATAGCCCCAGAGACACTCGATCAGGCTTCTAGCCTCCAGGTGCCTCTGCTCCTCCCAGAGAGCTTCCCTCAGAGATGTCTTCCTCTGAGTCCCTGGGATGCTATCCCAGGCCTCTGCTCACTAAGCGTGTCTCTGAGAAAGCTTCTCCTAGAGGGCATCCACTGAGCCCCAGGGACACTCGGCCTCAGCTTCAGGCCTCCAGTTGCTTCCTGAGTCCAAAGCGAACTTCTCTGAAGGGTCTCTCCCCAACTTACAGGGATGTTTGTGCCAGCATCTGGCCTCTAGACACTTACCATATCTCTGACAGAGCTTCTGAAAGAGATTCTCTGAGAGGTTATCCCCTGGAGTCCCAGGGAAGCAGGGCCCCATATGTGGCCTCCAGGCACTTCCCACTTGTCTGAGAAGATGTCTCCCCAGCTCCAGCCTTCAGTCTGCAGCCCTAACAACCTTCCTAAAGTGACCCTCTGTACCTCAGGATCATACAAGAACATCTAGCCTCCAGACTGAAACTCTTTCCTGGGCACCAAATTCAGTGGACACCAGGAACAGTCAGGCAATGACAGGGACAACCAGATGGCTAAAGGCCAATGAAAGAACACAATTAACAAAAACCAGGGCAATATGGCACCACCAGAACCCAGCTATCCTAATACAGCAAGCCCTAATATCCTAACACAGCTGAAGCACAAGAAAATGACAGCAAATCTATGCTTATGAAAATGATAGATGCCTTAAAAGAAGAAAATAAATCCCTTAAAGAATTTCAGGAAAAATCAATCAAGCAGATGAAGGAAATGGATAAAACCCTTAAAGCAATACAAGAAATCAGACACAAGAAGGAAAGGGATAATAAATCTCTTAAAGAAATAGAGAAAAAAAATAATAAAAATGAAGAAGGAAATGCATAAAAATGGTTCAATACCTGGAAATGGAAGCAATAAAGAAAACACAAGCTGATATAATCCTGGAGATTGAAAAATCTAAGAAAGAGAACAGGAACTGCAGACACAAGTATCACCAACAGGATACAAGAGATTGAAGAGAAAGTCTTAGGCATGGAAGATTCAATCAAAGAAACTGATATATCCATCCAAGAAAATGTGAAACCTAAAAAATTCCTTACCCAAAACATTCATGAAATCAAGGACACTAGGAAAAGATGAAACATAAGAATAATAGAAATATAAGAAAGAGAAGACTCCCAACTCCAAGGATCAGAAAATACCTTCAACAAAAATCATAGAAGAAAATTTCCCCAACCTAAAGAAAGAGATGCCTGTAAACATACAAGAGCCTTACAGGACATCAAATAGATTAGAACAGAAAAGAAACTCCTTCTGCCACATAATAATTAAAACACTAAATGTTCAAACCAAAGAAAGAATATTAAAAGCTGCAAGGGAAAAGCACAGGTAACATATAAAGGCAGACCCATCAGAATGATACCTGACGTGTCATCAGAAACTCTAAAAGCCAGAAGGGCCTGGAGAGATATCTTCCAGACCCTAAGAGACCACAGATATCAGGCCAGACTGCTTTACTGAGCAAAACTATTAATCACCATAAATGAAGTAAACAAAATATTCCACAACAAAACCAAATTTAAATAATAGATATCCATGAATCCAGTTCTACAGAAGATACTAGAAAGAAAAGTTAACCGAAGAGGTCAACTTCACCCAAGAAAACATTGATAACAAATAACTCCTTTGCAGTAAAACCAAGAAACTAAACAAACACACACTAACACCACCAACAACAAAATAACAGGAACTAACAACCATTGGTCATTAATACCTCTCAACATCAATGGACTCAATTCCCCAATAAAAAGACACAGAATAACAGAATGGATGTGAAAACAGGACCCATCATTCTGCAGTATACAAGAAACACACCTATGCAACGAAGGCAAACATTACTCAGAATAAAGGGCTGGAAAAATGTTTTCCAAACAAACAGACCCAAGAAGCAAGCTGTAGTAGCCATTCTAATATCTAAGAAAATAGACTTTAAACCTAAATTAATCATAAGAGATGAGTAAGAACATATCATATTCATCAAAGGAAAAATTGACCAAGAGGACATCTCAATCCTGAATATTTATAGAAGGGCACTACATTTGTAAAAGAAACATCACTAAGGCTTAAATCATGCATTGATCCTCACACATTAATACTGGGAAACCTCAACAACCCACTGTTACCAATGGACAAGTCCTTAAGACAGAAACTAAACAGAGAAATACTGAAACTAACAGAGGTCATGAACCAAATGGATCTAACTGATATCTACAGAAGTTTCTACCCAAACACAAAAGAATATACTTTCTTCTCAGCACCCCCATGGAACTTTTTCTAAAACTTACCATATAGTCAGTCACAAAGGAAGCCTCAACTGATACAAGAAAATTGAAATAACCCCTTGTACTTTATTGGATCAATATGGATTAAAACTGGACTTCAACAACAACAGAAATAACAAGAAGTCTAAACATTCATGGAAACTAGACAAGTCTCTTCTCAATGATCACTGGGCCAGGGAACAAATCAAGAAATCAAAGACATCCTAAAATTCAATGAAAATGAAGGCACTCAAACCTATGGGACACAATGAAAGCAGTGCTAAAAGGAAAGTTCGTAGCACTAAGTGCCTTCCTAAATAAATTGGAGGGAGTTCATACTAGCAACTTAAAAACACAACTGAAAGCTCTAGGGAAAAAAAAGAAGAAGCAAACATTCCAAAGAGGAACAGACAGCAGGAAATCATCAAACTCATGGCTGACATCAATAACTTAGAAACAAAAAGAACAATACAAAGAGATGACAAATCTAAGAGCTGGTTCTTTGAGAAAATCAACAAAATAGACAAAATCTTAGCCAAACTAACTAAAAGGCAGAGAGATAGTACCCAAATTAACAAAATCATTAATGAAAAGGGGGACATAACAAGATTTATGACACTCAGGAAATCCAAAAAAATCATTAGGTATTACTTCAAAAGCCTGTACTCCACAAAATTGGAAAACCGAAACAAAATGGAAAAATTTACTGATAGATTCCAAGTACCAAAGTTAAATCACAATCAGGTAACCAAATTAAACAGTCCTATAACCCCCCCAAAAATAGAAGTAGTCATTAAAGTTTTCCCAAACAAAACAAAACAAAAACCCCAGGGTCAGGTGGTTTCAGCACAGAATTCTACCAGACTTTCAAAAAAGAGTTAATACTAATACTCCTCAAACTCTTCCACAAAACAGAAACAGAAGGAACACTGCCAAACTCATTCTATAAGACCACAATCACACTGATACCTAAACCACACAAAGACTCAACAAAGAGAGAGAATTTCAGACCAATTTCCATTATGAAGATCGATGCAAGAATACTCAATAAAATACTTGCAAACAAAATCAAGAGCACATCAAAACTATCATAAACCATGATCAAGTAGGCTTCATCTCAGGGATGGAGGGGTAGATCACCATAAGAAAATCTATCAACATAATCCATGATATAAACAAGCTGATAGAACAAAATCACATGATCATCCCATTAGATGCTGAAAAAGCATTTGACCAAATCCAACACGTTAAAAGTCTCAAACAGATCAGGCATACAAGGAGATTACCTAAACATAATGAAGGCAATATACAGCAAGCCAATAGCCAACATCAAATTAAGTGGAGAGAAACTTAAAGCATTTCCACTAAAATCAGGCAAGGCTGCACACTTTTTCCATATCTCTTCAACATAGTACTTGAAATTCTAGCTAGAGATATAAGACAACTGAAAGAGATCAAGGGGATACAAATTGGAAAGGAAGAAGTCAAAATATCCCTATGATACAGATAAGATGATAGTATACATAAATGACCCCAAAAATTCTACCAGAGACCTGGCTGAATACAAAATTAATTTTAAAAATCAGTACATCTTCTTTAAACAAAAGATAGATGAGCTGAGAAAGAAATTATGGAAACAACACCCTTTACAATAGCCACAAATAATATAAAATACTTAAGAGTAATTCTAATCAAGCAAGTGAAAGACCTGTACAACAAGAACTTCAAGTCTCTGAAGAAAGAAATTGAAGAAGATATCAGAAGATGGAAAGATCAGAGGCACTTGAAGAAATGGTCAACATCCTTAATCATCAAAGAAATGCAAATTAAAATGACTCTGAGATTCCATCTTACACCTATCAGAATGGCTAAGATCAAAAACTCAAGTGACAACACATGCTGGCAAGGATGTGGAGAAAGGGGAACACTCCTCCACTGCTGGTGGAAATGCGAACTTGTATAGCCACTTTGGAAATCCAGCTGGCAATATCTCAGAAAATTAGGAAGAGTTCTACCTCAAGACCCAGCCATACCACTCCTGGGCATATACTGAAAATTTTTTCCACCAAACCACAAGGACAGCTCAACTATGTTCATAGCATCTTTATTCATCATAACTAGAAACTGGAAACAGCCCAGATGTCCTTCAACCAAAGTATGGATTAAAAAAACAAAAACAAAAACAAAACAAAAACAAAAAAAAACTGTGGTACATTTACACAATGAAATACTACTTAGCTATCAAAAACAAGGAAATTATATAATTTGCAACCAAATGGATGTAACTAGAAGAGCTCATCTTGAGTGAGCTAACCCAGACCCAGAAAGATGCACATGGTATATACTCACTTATATTAGATATATAGTACAGGATAACCATGTACAATCCACAGACCCAAAGAGATAGGAGCCTAGCGTAACTCTCCTATGAGAGACCACACCCAGCAATGAATTGAAACAGATGCTGAGACACACAGCCAAACATTAGGAGGAGCTCTGGGAGTCATGTGTGAGAGAGAGAGGAATAATAGAGGGATCCAGAGGGGACAAAATCTCCACAGGAAGACCAATAAAACCAACCAACCAAGGCCCCTAGAAGCTGATGGAGACTGAAACACCAACCAAATATATATATATATATATATATATATATATATATAGAGAGAGAGAGAGAGAGAGAGACTGAATCTAGGCCCCTACAAACACACACACATATGTATGTATGTATGATAGGCAGCGTGGTCTTCAAGCAGAACCCTGAGCAATTGAGACTGAAGGCAGGGGCTGTCTCTGACGTAGATTCTGTTGCCTGCTAAGGGAACACCTTACCCTAGCTGGTCTGCCTTGTTGAGCCCCAGGACAAGAGGAAGCTCTCAGCCCACCTGATGAATAGAGGTGGGTCAAAATCTAGGGGCCTTCCCTCATCTGAGGAGAAGGATAGGGGGACAAGGGGATAAAGGGTGGGGTCAGGTAGGCAGGAGGGTGGGGGCTGTGATGGGGATGGAAACTTAGTAAATAAAAATAAATAAGTGTTTTGATACTGACAGCTTGGATGAAAGATAATATAATTAACTTTAACTTAATAGAAACACTGTTTCCAAAGTTGCATAATTAAAATATCATTGGAGAAAGAAAGAAAGAAAGAAAGAAAGAAAGAAAGAAAGAAAGAAAGAAAGAAAGAAAGAAAGAAAGAGAAAGGAAGGAAGGAAGGAAGGAAGACAGACAGAAAGACAGAAAGAAAAACATCTCACAAATCTTTTTAAGGTGAAGTTTATTTTCCCTTAGTACAAAAGAGCCATAAAAACTATACACATTATGCAAAAATACAGTGTGACTTTTTGCTTTTAGAGTACATTTTATATTTTTACTTTCAAATACATTTTTAAGTAAACAGAATTGTATCACTTTCCTCATTCCCTTCCTCCACTTCAGATCCTCCCAAATATCTTACCTCTAGCCCCTCTCATGTTCCCACATGCTCAAATTGGTCACCTCATTATTATTTATTATTTTATTAATTTTATTATTGTTATTATTACATGCATATATGTGTGTGCATAAATATATAAATACAACCTTCTGAGTCCATTTTCATTATTTGTGTGTATATGACTTTAGGGCTACCACTGTGTATTGGATAACTAAAAAGGGGACTCATTCCTGGGAGAGGTTAAAATTAACCTCCCCCAGTATTCATTATCTGCCTATTGATCTTTGTCTAGGGGGTGGGACCCCACTTGAGTTTTCTGTATTTCATGCTAGCATATCCATTAATACTGCTGCTGTTCCAATCTTTTTCATGTAGCTATTTCTAAGAGAGACTGTTTCACAGAAGGCATCCTGGCATTATGGCACTCACCATCCTTTTACCCCTGTTCCACGATATTTCTGGGGCCATAGGCCAGAGGCTGTGTTGAAGGTGTGCCCACTGGGGCCTGGCTCCCTACAGGCCTGTGATCTCTGCATTGCATCCAGTTGTGGTTTTCTATGGTGGTCTCCTTTGACTGTAAAGAGAAGTTCTTGGACATGGAGTAGTAGTTGCACTTATCTGTCAGAATAAGGACAAGATGCTAAATGTAGTACAGAAATATACTGGTCTATCAAAATGGCAATAGCACATTATTTTCTAAAGTCCATGACATCGCTACCCCTGAGAAATCGACTAGGTTTCTAGTGCTAGGCCATGACTTCCCTCTTGTTGAGTGGACCTTAAGTCCAGTTGGACAGCCGCTCTTTGCCACCAACATGTAAGTGGACTTACTGTATCTTTACGGTCAGTGTTGTAGCTCACAGGTGATGATGCTAAGTAGGATGACTAATTGTACCCTTCTCTTGGTAGCTGACAAATTCTGGTACCAATGGATGCTATACCACAGAGAGGGGGTTTCCAGGTTAGATGTAGCTTGAACAATCCAAGTACTGTATTCTACATGTACAATGTCTTCAGCAAAAGGGAAGTTATAGACCTTAACCTCTGAGAGACAACCAAGGCCTTAAATCAGATTAAATAGATCTATTTTCTCAAATGTTTATCATTTCTTTATTTTTAGAATCGTTTCTTCTAGCTTGTTGAAGTGTACAATGTAATATTGCCCAGAGCTGCTCCAGAATTCTTACACCTGTCTCACTGAAATTTACAGGCGACTGATCGTCTTTCTCCATCCCTTCTTTTGTCTGGTGTATCTATTGTGGCAGCCTCCTTTCAGAACTTCTTAATGTTCTTAACTTCTGTAAGACCAACTTCATTAGGTCTCACGTAACAGGGGGTCATGTGGGACCTATATTTTTGTTCCTGGCTCATATCACTTAGCATAATGGTATGTACTTCTATCCTTGTTCCCACAAATGACAGGGTTTGTATATATGAATAGTAGTCCATTATGTAGATGGGTCACATTTTCTTAATCCATTCACCAACTAATGAACATTTAAATTATTTCTATTGCCTAGCTATTGTAAATAGTGTTTCAAAAGAAAGAGAAGTCTGGATGTCTCTTCAATTTACTGGCTTCATTTCCTTTGTATTTATATCCAGCCATGGAACTTTTGAATTAGATGACACTTCCATTTTTAATATTTTAGGAGCATCTATTATATACTTTGAACACTATTTTCACACCTACTATATTCAACAATCCAATAAAACTAGTATAATTAGCTGAAACATTCATTTCATTGTCTATTTTTATCTAAGCAACAAACAAGATTTTCATTTTTAAAAACAAATCTCATGATGTTATATTTTTAGAATTAGTTTTGGTTAATTTCATTAATTGATTAATCTAAGAATGGAGCTAGGCTTACACCACTATCAACAAAAAGTTTCATAGTTTTAAAATTTTAAAGTCCTCTCTTGAAATGCTCTAGAATTACGTATGATTCCTCTTTGAACTAGACTTAAACTTTTAAAATCATCTTAATTTATGGTAATTTATGCTATCTCATGTTAAGTAAAATAAATTGCCTATAAGGTAAGAAAATGCACTTAAGTGTTATACAAATCAGAAATCATTCACATTTCTACATATTTTTTCATAAAACTTCCTCTCAGTGTCTGAGTCTCAACAAGCAGTATTATTTACTTTTGGAGTGCTTAGGATTTTTATCATACATGTGGAAAAAACAGCCAAAAAATAATTTATTAGTTCTGTGTTACAGGATACAGCTGGATGTAAAACAATCAACTCAATATATCAAGATCATATTTCATAACATCTTCTTAAAATTATTTTATTTTTTCAAGTTACTTCTCAATACAGCCCCCACCCGCTTCCCTCCCATCCCCACCCTCCCTCCCTCTTCTCCATCTCCATTCTCTCCGTCTCCTCCACAGAGGGGAGCCCTCCACATATCAACCCCTCTCAGTTCATCAGTCATGTGAGAGCTAAGAGCATCCATCCTCTTACACTGAGGCCTAATATGGCAGCCAAGTTCGCTAAGGTGTTCCACTGACAGGCAACAGGGTCAGTTTATGTAATTTATAAACTCGTCAACTTTAAACTGACAAAATGAATTCTTTTTTTTTCTTTCTTGCATGTAAGGCAGGAGTTAGGGGGTATCTAGTGAGAGTCAAACCTCAATGGACTACGTGAAGAGATTGTCTTGTTGCAGGAGGTCACAGGTAACCCACCCTCACCAGACTTTTTTTTTCAAACTGCTTTTTCATATACACCTTGCAAATATATTTCTTCCACCACCTTTAATGCTGTTGCATATCAACTTCAGATGGAATAACAAAAAAAAAAACCAGAATAGCTAAATCAATCCTGTACAATAAAAAAAATCTGGAGATATCACCATCCCAGATTTCAAGCTGTACTACACAGCAATAGTAATAAAATCAGCATAGTACTGGTATAGAATAAGATCAGTGGATCAATGGAATCGAATTGAAGACTGAAAACTGAACCCACACACCTATGGTCACTTAATTTTGACAAAGAAGCCAAAACCGTACAATGGAAAAAGGACAGCATCTTCAACAAATGATGCTGGTCCAACTGGATGTCCACATGTAAAAGAATGAAATTAGACCTATACTTATCACCTTGTACAAAACTTAAGTCCAAGTGGATCAAAGACCTTAAAATAAAGCCAGACACACCAAATCTACAAGAAGAAAAAGTGGGGGAAACCCTGGAACTCATTGGCACAGGTGACAACTTCCTGAACAGAACACCAACAGCTCAGGATCTAAGACCAACAATCAATAAATGGGACCGCACGAAACTGAAAAGCTTCTGTAAGGCAAAAGACATTGTCATTTGAACAAAATGGCAGCTTACAGATTGGGAAAGAATCTTCACCAACCCCACATCTGAGAGAGGGCTAATATCCAAAATCTACAAAGAACTCAAGAAATTAAATGCCAAGAAACCAAATAATCCCATAAAAAAAATGGGGAACAGAGCTAAACAGAGAATTCACAAAGGAGGAATCCCTAATGGCTGAGAGACACTTGAAGAAATGCTCAGCATCTTTAATCACCAGAGAAATGCAACTCAAGAAGACTCTGAGATTCCATCTCACACCTGTCAGAATGACTAAAATCAAAAGCTCAAATGACAGCACATGCTGGCGAGGTTGTAGAGAAACTCCTCTATTGCTGGTGAGAGTGCAAGCTTGTACAACCACTATGGAAATCAGTCTGGCTATATCTTAGAAATCTTGGAATAGCTCTACCTCAAGACCCAGTCATATCACTTCTTGTTATACATCCAAATGATTCCTCATCAAACCACAAGGACGTTTCCTCATCTATGTTCATAGCAGACTTATTTGTAATAGCTAGAAACTGGAAACAACCCAGATGTCCCTCAGCTGAGGAACGGATTAAAAAACCGTGGTACTTCTACACAGTGAAATACTACTCAGCCATCAGAAACAAGGAAATCATGCAATGTACAGCCAAATGGATGGAACTAGAGAAGCTCATCCAGAATGAGCTAACTCAGACTCAAAAGGATGCACATGTCATCTATTCACTTATAATCGGATTTTAGGCATATAGTACAGGATAACTATCCTACAACCAACGCACCAAAAGGAACAGGAACATAGACTTTTTTTTCCTGTCAATGAGACACTTTGCCCTAGTGGTGCTGCCTTGCAGGCCCCCAGTGTATGAAGAGGCTCTTGGCCCTCATATGACTGCTGAAGTGTGGTGGGGGACTGTTATGTAGGGACACTCCACTCCAGAGGAGTGGGATGGAAGGGATATGGGGTAGAGGGTGGGAGGGAAGAACTGGAAGGAGAGGAAAGAGGGTACTATGATGGAGATGTAACCTGAAGTAATAAATAAATATTTAAAAAGATTTAAAATTAATTTTATTTTACTTACATTATATACAAGAGAAAAATAATCTATACAAATACACAGTTGGTAAATAACAGGAAATTTCCCAGAAAGGAAGAAATAGAGAAAAATTAAAAGTGGGGAGATAAGAGGACAGAAGAGTAAGCAAGAGATAGAGGAACGTGTAGGAGCCAACAAAGCCCTCACTTGAAAGTTCCAGAAAAACAAGTTTGTGTTCTAGCCTAAGCCACGGTCTGCTTCTGTCCAGAGAAGAGGATCTTCTCAGTTGACTGACCATACAGAGTGTAAAATCGGGTTCCCTGCATGCCTTTTACCTAATAGACAGTCATGCAGACTTCAATTTTAACTCTTACTCAGCCACCCAATGCATATGTAATGTAGTTAACCATTCAGTAGCCCAAGTCAATTCACATTAATCCTGGATATTAATTTAGTTGTCTCCATATTAGTAAAGACAGTGTCTCACTATATAGCCCAGGCTGACCTGAAACTCACTGTGTAGAATAGACTGACCTCTAACTCACCAAAATCCACCTGTGTCTACCTTACATGGTGTTATGATTACATGTCTCCATGCCTGGTAAAGACATACTTCTTATGTCTTATAAGATACAATTCTTTAAACTCTTCTAGTCACACTAAGCCAACACAAAATCAATAGTAGAGTCTTCTCTACATGAATGTAACATATAAAGTACTGATCACCTCACGGTATACCAACTCCAGAGAGAATAAGCCCGGAAAGAAAGAGTGCTAAGTTGGCAATGAGAATATGTTTATGTGTCTCCTTCTCTGGTCTTGAGGAGAAAGAATTCTAAGCACATTGCATACTGTTTGGCTACATATCATTTTAATTTCATTTGATACAAGAGGATGTAGGAAGGACTTAATGAGTAATGATTCTCCTCTCTATAGGATGGTAAACAAACCGGTACACATTGTACCTGCCATGTTTCCTGTGATGCTTCAGAGTGGAGCTGTGAGCAGTAAAGTTTTGTATTTAGAGTAGGGAGAGAGAGAGAGAATGAACATTCATTAGTGAATTTGACATAGTTCTGCTACATCAGAGGTAAAGTTAACTCTGCTGAAAATTATACAACAAAGTAGAACTGCCCTCCCTGGGACCATGTAATTACAACATGGGGCTTCAGGTTTCCATCAAAAGCAAAAGTTTATACCAATTTTGAATATAATCCTAAACTATATCTTATATAAAACACACACAAAAAAGATGCTACAATTGTAAGGAGTTTACAGTCTCTATGTAAATAACAGGCTTAGTCTACTGTCTATTGTTTTCCCTCCTACATGTGGCACTACATGTGACTCTAGCTGAGCGCCTTCTCTCAGTTCAGCATCCCTCTTTCAGAATTCAGACAGAGTACTTAATTTCTTCAGTCTTATAAAAAAAGTATATACATATGGAAATTTTATAGTGAATGAATTGGCTTGTATAATCAATGTGAGTTAATAATTATAATAAAAAGGGACAATGTCATTATAAAGGGGTGAGGACGTAGATACCTTTAATAGCCTTCCTAAGCATCACAGCAGAATGCCCATACCACCAGGCCAGAACTTGTTTGCTTTCCTTCCTCTGCCATTTACATTTACACTGGCCTCATGTGAGAAGATGCGTAGGCATACACCCCCTTTCCACAAGGGAATGAGCACATCAAAGAGCAGCAGCAGACTGGTTATATGTGTCTTCTCATGTGGGCCTTTCCTGCAAGAGATACTTTTTTCTGAGGTGCATAGGACAAGTCATGTTCCTGTGTGGAATGAAAGCACTCCAGGGTTCATGTGCTCTCTTTGCTGAGTGTGCCTTCAGCAAATAGATCACAGAATAGGCAGCTAATAAGAACACAAGCTGGTGAACAAGCATACAGGGGCTCAGCTGCCTGTGTTCTCTTTGAGCCGTCAATATTATCCGTCAAACGCAGTGCCAGCTCCATGGACTTTTAACAAACTGATTAGAAGTGATGGACATTTTCTCAAGAGCTCTAACAACAATGTGTCAAAAATATTTCTTCCAAGTTTTCCTTGTGCTTCTTTGCAGTACAACTGAAAATTAGACAGTGCATTCATGACAAATTATACCAAAGTCAGCCACTCCATTTCCTAGATTTTACAATTAGTGGGACCAAACCCAACACAATAAATTCTGCGGGGTGAGAGAATCGACACTTACAAACATTCTGCATTATCAATAAATCACAGTTCATTTTCACAAATGGAGTTTGTTTCAATTCTCAGCTGTTGGACAATGATTTGACTTGGAGCAAAGGCAATGGAGTCAGGTAACAGCTGAGATGTGCTTGTTTGAATGGGGCCGAAAGATCCATTGCAGGGTTTCGAAGAGTGTGAATTACAATTCCAGTGATATCAGAAGCAACTAATTCTGTTCTTTAGAAGTGAGGACATAAAAGAAGTTTGGGGTTTTCTTATTTCGAGCTTTAATTGAGGGCTAGGCTGTAATTCATTTTCATCCCTGAGTGAGTGGTAAAAACACACACAGCAGGTAATTCACACCACCTCACAAACTGTTGGTGCAGTCAGAAGACTAATCAGGGGAAGCTTCCAATAGCAAATTATCAGCTACAAATTAAAACCCTGCCTCATGCTCACTAAAAGAGGCTCTGCTTTTCACCAGCACCCATGTGTGTATTTGTAACTGTTGGATTGATGCGGGAAGAGATGATTACTTGCATTAAAGTAAGCCTCGAAAAGGTGTGAAATTAACTATACTTCAAACAACACTAAATTTTGGGTTTAAACATGAAATGTTATCATAATCTCAGGTGGGGTGGTGTTTATTCTGAGAATGGAAATTTAGTGTAATGCACAACCAAAGAAACACACAGATTCTGAGGCAAGTTTAAAACAGTTTGCATTGAAGTCCTCTAGGGAAGACATCTTTTTCAACCCCGTTTCTCAAAACAAAGACAGGGAATGTCAGATGATGATAATAATTAATTAAACTTCTCCTGTTAATTAATCTCAAAGAAATAGAGAATGCATAAGGTTTCTTTTTTTCTTTTTTATAAAGGGTCTTAGATTTTTTTCAGGCTTTATGCCATAACCTCAGCGTAATTTACACAGTATATTTTTAGCATTTAACCTTCTCAGTGATTTTTGCTTAAATGATGTTGAAAATTGTTTCAAGAAAGCTTCAAAGTGGCTATGATAATACATAAAGAGTTCAAAATGGCTGCACACGTCTGATAAATATATACGCTACATACACAATTATGTTATTGGCTTAAATGACCATAATTGCACCTTTTGGGCTAGAGATCCACTTTCAGTTTCATCTCTCCCCAAACAAAGATCTTGCAACAGCAATAGAGACAAGGGTGTACAAATAGTAAAAAGAATAAAAATTCTTCTTCACTGCAACTAATTTCTTATAGTCAATACCTTGGTTATTCTAAGTTAGAAGAAAACCAAAAGTACTGGAAAATACCTTACTGTGGATTGATTACTACAAAATGTCTTTATAGGGAAAAACTTCATGTAGTTTTCAGAACTACACAGACCTACAACATAGGTACAGCCAACCAAGCAGCTGTGTTTTCTAATCAAGTGTCTCTGTCTCTAAAGGAAACTCAGATAAATTATTCAAGGATGCAAAGCTGAATTCCTGAGGGCCAAGCTTCAAGCCTGTAGCAAATTTAAACACTATACTTGAAATCCCTAGGTAGGGAAGGAGTACAAGAGGAGGGTACCAGAGACATTTAGAAATGAAAAACTCTGGAAACAACCTTGGGAACTCCGTGTAACAATCCACTCTAATAACTGCATCCCAAAACATTCACTTCCTTAAATTCCCAGGGGTCAAGTGATGTTGGACCCTGCTCCTCTAAACACATAGACAGTCCCGAATCCATTGATACCATAAGCCATTTCCTGGCAGTATACCTTAGGAAGTACTTTCAGACCAGTCATGAAGAAAAAAGACAGGTTTGACTGTTTCTTATTCCACTGCACAAGTGTGTGTGTGTGTGTGTGTGTGTGTGTGTATTTGCCTTGTTGATATTTTGTCATTTAAGGAAAAATTATCAGCAATTAGGGAATGTGGACCTTTCTGTTTTCTTTAGCAGATGGTGATTTCTCCTCTAAGATCTGGTTATCTTGGTGTTGTCTGTATAGATGACAGCTCACTCATATGAAAGGAACTTCTTGGAGTACAGCATATAAGAAGACTATGTACAAAATCTTGTCTGCTTTGCAATTCAAATTTTCTTCTCTCCTACAAATTGAAGTCTGACAATTACCCCCACAAACACCCTATCACCACAGCTGATATGAAGCCACAGTTCTTTGATGCTAAGACCATAGAACCTGACCTGGCACCCTTGTGTTTGGGCTAAGACCTCCACAGGAACAGAAAACAAAATGGGCCTGAACATCATCTACCTGTTTCATTTTCAAGGTCCCTGAAATTTTCTCAGAAGAGTTAAATGATACACATGCTTCATTAAACCTCCTTATATCTATTTGATGTGTTATTCAATCAATGAACCTCTAAAATGTTCTTTAAAAAATCTGTTAAATAGCTTGAAGGAACAACAAATTCATACATCAGCCTATTCTTTATGTTCTAAAGTGCAATTTATGGGGCTAAACGAAAGTAAATGTCATACCTTTAATTTCGTCAAAAGTTATGTACAAGTCTATTATACCAAATAATCACATAACAGAGTGCAGCCACCTTTCTGCTCAGCGGGGTGCCATTTTACAGACTTTAAAATTCACCAAGTTCAAACAGCTTTCCTTCTAAATAATACATGTGCTAAATATGTCACATTAAAAGTGCTTTTGGCATGTAAATGATCCGTTTTCTCATAGAAATGCTTTTAAAAGAATCTGAGTTCACTTTTTTCTCTTCCTTTTTTTTTTTTTTTTTTTTTGGAAATTCTAAGTGCATTGAATTTCATTGTCCTCCAGAACCATGCAGAGTTGAGCGAAGTGAACTGCAGGGACAAACCAGCCCTTGTCAGCCTGTGTATTTATGAATCATTTGAACTGTCAGAAGTCTCGAAAGTGTTCTATTTGCTTCAACATGATTTTCTGTTCCAGTTCATGCAAAAATCTTCTCTTTTGCTCTAATTTCCCTCTCTCCTGCAAGTTCAGTGTTGGGAAGCAGTTGCAGGTCACAAAAGTTAGGGTCTCACTACTAAAATAAGGCATGTGTATGAGCAACTTTTCTGTGTCCTTATTTCATACTTCAAATCATCTCCCAGATTTTCTTATCTCTAACCCTGAATGACAAATGTTTTGTGGGTGATTAAAATGTTTTTATACTAAAAATCTAATCCAAAATTAATGTTATGATATGAATGAAACCAAAAAAAAAAAACCCACAATCTCTTCCTCTCGCAGTTTCATTATACTGCTCCATATATGACTGCCTTCCCACACTGTATATGCAGCCAAGCAAGTCAATGAACTCCTTGCCCTGCCCCTCCTCTGTGGTGTGTAGTAGAACTGGACAACATCATCTGCTTTCTGCCTTCAGAGAACTTCAGCTGTTAAAATAGAGCAGTACAAGGCCACAGTGATATTCTTTATTCAGTTCACAGAAGTTGTTTCTCATACATAAATGTATGACTAGATATAGCTAAATTGACCCATAACATAACTGCTTATATTGACTGGGTACCTATTTTGACCCAAGGCTTTAATTTCTTTAACAAGTTTTGGTCATCATGAGGAATCTCACAAGTAGTATAGCAGTGACCATCTTTACTTATCAAAGTAGAACATGTTAGAGACAGTACATGGTACAGGATGATTGGGGGCCAAGTCGATGGAATGGGTGTCTGTATTCTTCCCATAGCAATTGACTGAAAGATTCTTATGTTTGCTCCTTTCAAGAAAAGATTTTCTTGGTAAACAACTAAGAGAGAAAAATCAAGAACTGAGTCTCACATCAGTTCAACCTTGTTAGGTGGGGAACTCTTTTGTGTCTGTTCTTCTAGCCAACTGAAGGTGGAACTATTAGTGGAAAACATTCTATGATCAGTGTCTAGAATGAAGAACATTTTCCTACATTTTTTCTGCCCTTTATATTCATTTCCATAACAGAGAATAATAAGAATTTTATTGGGCTGTCCATGGAGCCCAATTTTAAAAGGAAAGTTATCAGATTTAGCTTGTAACTCATGTATAATCCCCAAAGTCATTTCTTTGGACCAGTCCTCTTTACAACCAGTAGGAGTTCTCCATCAGCATTCATGGTGTGAAGTGCACCAAAGCTCCATTTTGTAAAATGTGGTCCTTGGCAAGTTGACTAAAACCTTAACAAGCTTTCCCACTTCCCTGGGCATATTTGCATATAATCTTACTGGTTTCATTGCTCTGTCTGGACACACTCCAGAGTCTCCCTGTCCTGGAGCTTAAACAGAACATTTCAGCAAAGGTTTCTTATCAATTAAGAAGCACTCTTAAAACAGGTGGAAATGCAAAATTAGCACTTTTTGTATTAATAAAGAAAAGCCCTAAAATATAGTCAGTGGCATTCAGTATTGTGTTTCTCAAAATGTTTTTCTTTTTGGCAAAGCAAAAGTCTCTATCAGAGTAGGTGAAAGCAAATGGTACTAAAGTGTGACCCAGTACATTTTAAGGGGAGACTGCTTGTCCTTACAAAGCTGTGTAGGATTAAAGAAGCCATCCATGGACTTTTATTTTAATAACATTGCTACTCAGTCAAACATTGTGGACAAAGACAAGTCACAGACTTGATACGAATCTATGTATACTATGAAATATTAGACTATCATGCCACTAGGCAGAAAGAAGATAAATGAAATATTGAAAAATAAGGTACCTTTGCTCAATATTAACTATTGCAAACTATTGTAAAATATCAATATTAACTGCTTACAAAAGGAAGCAGGACTGAAGGAGGATTCGGAGACTTTTGAAAGTCAGACTCCAGCCAATGTTTTCATAAGGTGGAAGAAAACAGTGAGCAGCATCCACCAGTGCACCACACAGCCTTCTTCTCTACCTCAGCGCTGCACAGCAGATGCCCTGCCAGCAACAGCCTCTGAGCAGTATGGAGAGTGTGTGAGAGGATTCATTGAATTGACGGTGGTACTGACCTGACCAAAAACAATGCTGCAGCTAACTCAGGTGTCTCAAGATTTCAATTGTACAAAAACAATTCCCTTTTGATATAATAAGTTTCCAGAGCCATCATGAAAGGGTTAAAAATATCTTTTTGAATTATTTTTTGTATTACAAAGATATTTTTGCTGTAAGAAAATTTGAATTTAAAAAAGTGTTTGTGTTTTTTATATTATTACTATTTGGTTAAGGTGTTGTACTCACATAATTTGGCTTTTGAGAGTGTTGTCTAAATTTTTTAATATAATCTTGCATAGTGATTTTTTTCCTATAGTTTGTTTCTTATATCCAAAGACTCTGAGCTGTGTTGTGTTTTTTAATTAAGGAAAATGGTTGAAATAATGTCTTTCGTCTATCCAAGAACATTGACAGACACAAAGCACAAAATACCATGAATTATTAAGGACGATATTTTTTTCACATTCATTATTGAGTGGTCCTGTTGCTTTTCATTGATCAAATAGATTTTGACTTCAGAGAAGGCAGTTCAGTGCACCCATAAATACACTTATATTTATAGTTTTCATATATGAAAATAGGGCTTTGATGTCCTGAAAAAAAGTTAAGGAGTATGTGATCATTAGAAGCTTAAACACTGATGTGATTTGGCTTTTGGAGTAAGTTAACCTAATGCAACATGTAGAATCATGAAGTTAGACAATGCTCAGCTTGATTATTGCAGAACTATATTATCCTTTATGAGTAAAGATGGGATTTATTAAGCCTAAGCACCAAGTTGAATGCAGAAACAAGGGTTCTAGTCACACTGAATGGGAACTCTCCTGCCAACTTGGTTATTACTAGGTCACTGGGTAGATGAGGAGTCTGCTTTTTGAATGCCTTCTGCCTTGATTGCTCAGTCAACCACACCTCAAGCTAGGGGGTTGCCATGTTTCACCAAGTCTTTTTTACTTCCATAATTTAGACATTATAAGAGGAAAAGCAATAGGCTGTAAAAAGAAAATCCCCTTTAATCTAAGAACATATAGAGGGTCAACATGGTATCCAAAACTCTGTGTGTGTGTGTGTGTGGTGTAGTATGATGTGTGGGTATATGTGTAGTGTGTGTGTGTGTGTGTGTGTGTGTGTGTGTGTGTGTGTGTGTGTGTGTGTGTGTGTGTGTGTAGCCTAGAGGACAACCTTGGGTGTTTGCTTCGCAGAGACCATCTTTTTTTTTTTTTTTTTTCTGGGGCAGGGTCTTTCAGTGAATGTAGGCTAGCTAGCCTACCTGGCAGGTGAGCCCTAGGAATCTGTCTGCCTATGCCTCCTCAGTCTTGAATTATAAGCACAGAGCACTGCTCTTGGTTGGTTTGTTGGCTGTTTGGTGGGTTGGTAGGTTGTGTTGGTAGATGACCTCTTAGTCCCTGAATTTCACACCTACTATGAGTCTTTTCTATTTACTTTAGGATTTAAGCCATAACAGATTATTCTAGTAGTATAGCACAGAGAACACTGTTTTTATTGTTGTTTTAATTTTTACTTATGATGCTCAATATAATACATTAGTTTCAACTTTTGGTTGGAAATTATAAAGCTTATGACTTTACCTAGTTTTATTCTACCCTTGGAAAACAAAAACTACCCAAAATGCTTGGTTTAAAAGAATGAAGGCATATGGATTATTTTGAGAATTTGACAAATTGAGTATATGATGTGACTCTAATTATTTTTCTAATATATCTATGATCTCTGGGTAAACTCAGTCATCTGCTCCATACTTACTACAGGCTTTAGGTTAAAAATAATTTGTTATTTAAAGGTAAAAAGCAAAGTTCTATAATAACAAACTTAAGCACAAAGAATGGCTCTTGCTTTATGTAAGAAGTAGAATATCAAAAATTAAATAATTTTCTACAAACCTTCTTCTAAAACAGTGTTATTGATATTTCTAGTTTTATTACTTTTGTTCACCTGCTAGATTCCAGGTGCTCTTCAAAATTAAGACTGAAGGCCATGCCCTCCAATCTTATTGTGAAGTCTTTTATAACTCTTACAAAACCTGATTTCTTCCAATCTCCCCCCCACCAAAAAAAAAAATCTCTGCATATCTCCAACCACAGCTCCTACTGCACACATAAAGTATTGGTTTACCCATCTCTATGATTTACAGGTTTGAGCACTCATTTAATTGACGTTTCCATTCTGTAAGAATTTGCCATGTCTTGGCCTAGAAGACCCACTATTCAAGGGTTAAGCAAAGGAGCTGATGGATGATTTAGAATGCAAAAGCATGAATGGATACACACTGATCCTGATGCATGCAGATAATTCAACTGGGTAATAAGGACTGTTTCCAGTTCTGTTTACAACATTTATGAAAAAAAAATTCTTCCCCTTAAGAGTATCCCAAGTTTGGTACAATTTTATCTATGAAAGGGTTGAAGTTTTCCAGGTAGAGTAATTTTGAGGATAACCTGTTTCCTGCCCCTTGGAAAATAATTAAAAATATTAGAGTTAATATTATTTTATAAGCTATGGATATCTCTCTCAAAAGCATATGTATTTATGAATTGGATTCTTATATCTGAAACAAAGCAGTAACATTTGTCTCCCCACCCCACCCCCAAATCAAAATTAACTTATTTATCATTTGAATCTCTAGCAAAGTTTTGGGGGATTGGTAAGGAGAACCTGCATGACACTAATGACAAGAGTCAGTTTCAAACTACTTGGAGCCTTGTCTACTGACCATGAAACACAGGGGTCTTTACTTCCGGAAGTGGTATTTTTGGAAAGGTCATTTTGTAGAAGAAGTCTCTTCTTTCAGCCAATATTTATGAAACACCTATCATGCATGGAGCTTTGTGCTAAGCCCTGTGAGGGCTACAGAGGTGAATAAGTCATGCTTGTTGCTCTCAAGGAATTTTCAATAAAGCATTCCTCTTCAGATGCCAAAAAATGAAGGTGCACAATTACCAGAAAAAGAAACCAGATAAAGCAGAGAATCCGCCTGAACTTGTACTGTAGGTTACAAAGCCTTGCTTAGCCAGGACTCCCCATTTGATCTTCTTGTTTCCACTTGAGTTCCTGCTGGAGATTAGGGATAAGATTGTTTAATGCAGTAAATTCTGCGCAGATGTCACCTTCCCAATAGTTTCTAATCCCATGATCATCAGATGATAAAGACATATTGGAGGAAAAATAAAAGATTAAAAACAAAACAAAACAAAGAATTCATCATCTATAATTCCAGTGAACTCACTCTTATCACACGGGAGCCTTGGAAAGAGCAATGTCTGTCAGGGAAGCAGAGTAGGTTGAGTTTGATGATGATGGCGTGTGGGCTGACTATTGTGTGGAACTGTCCCTGGAAGGGGATACCAGTGGCTCAGGGATATGACTTTGTCTCAGTGATGCACAGAACTTTCCTCTAGTAGGAATCTCCTCACAGCAGGAGAAATAATAGCTCATTTGAAGTTGAGACCAGTTAAAGAGAATACCATCCAACAGACCATCCAGCAGAAATTAAATTGCCAGCAGACGTTAAATTTCTAACTGCTTGCTACATGATAAGAAATAATGTGAAATCTTTATCTTCAAATACTATTCATTAAAGATGATATTTTATAGACACTTAGATAGTTTTACAAGTTGATAATTTTACCTAAGACCGTACAACCATGGTGTGGTATTAAGTTCTTTGATTCAAAGATTCTGTACTTATGAAGATGAAAACTAGGTAGAGGGTCAGTAACTCAGCCACCTGAGCTAAGTCCCAGGATTCCAGTTCAGTTGTCACAGTGGCAAATTTGGAAAAATAAAATAATATCTAAATCACTGGGCACACATATAAGGGAACTGAAAATCCAGGATAGCAGGTCAATTTCATCACTAAGGAATGAGATAAAGCCCAAAAAAATTAGGAAGGTAGGATCAAATACAACACACAGGGCTGAAGAGATGGCTCAGAAGTTAGGAGTCCTGGCTGCTCTTCCAGAGGACCCAGGTCTAGTCCCAGGACCCTCATGGTGATTTGCCACCTCTATAATTCCAGATCCAGAGAATCTGACACCTCTTCTAGACTCTGTGGGCACCAGGCAACCACATGGTACACAAATATTCATGTAAGTAAAACCCTGAAACAGCTATGCACATAAAATAAAATTAAGTATATATATATACATATATACATGTATACATACATGTATATATTTATCATATAGTATTTAAGACATGCCTAATATAATAACACTTTCAGCTATTTGATATTAAATGTAAATGAGGCTTTTTAATCCTGACTTTTAGAACATCATGAAAAAGTTTGGGGGAACTAATAACAGGAAAGAAAACAGAGTCAGGAAGTGATAAAAATTCCAGAATGCAGGAGTATTATCAATAACCTAAGAAATCAGGGGAGATGTTGCAAATAGACAGAGAAAACAAGATGGCGGATACATTTTCAAAAAGAAACTGAATGGATGAAGCACACTTTGGCTATCACCTTCTTGCTAATAGCCTCCACTTATAAGAAGGAATGAAAGAGGCACGGGAAGTAGATAAAAATACTACATAAGTTGAGTTTTTTAGATTCCGTTCATTTTCCCACTAAGGCTCTTCATCCATTACCCAGTACAAAATGTCAGGAGTAAACGCCATCATTCTCCCCTAGATGGCACTGCTACAAATTGGGAAGGACAGTCCTCTAAGGACCTGAAACTTATAAATCTAACAATTTAGAGGAAAAGCAATAAAGATTAAATATATGGCAAAATGCAATAAACACCAGAGTGATGCAGAGGAGCGAGCAACAAACAAACAAAATATACTGAAACCGTCCTGTCCTAGCGGGACATAAATCAGGAGAGGTCCTGCTTTATGACTAGGCTCCCTCCAGATCTGCTAAGATATAATATTATTTGTCCAACATATTTTGGTTCCCAATATTTTTCCTTTCAAGTTATTGAAGTTAATATTTAACAAACACATTTTCTGCCAAGTTTTAATATGATATCACCCTCTGAAGAAACAAAGTCCAGAAATAATTCATCTTGTTGGCAATATTTATTAGTATTTTGACACAAAACTTGAATTATTATTGAAAGTAAACAGGAAGCTGGTGACTTAGGACTTGGGAATTTTTTAAAGTTTTTCTCAAGGTTACCCTGTGCTCTGTGGCAATGAAAAGGTGGATAAATAAGGCTACTTACAGTGCCCCATAATCTGTAATTTTTTTTCCTACAACTGTGGCTATTCTTTAAGGAAAACTTTCTAGCTGACAAATTTAATTCCTCCTTTTGGTTTTGTTTAGACATTGGAGTTCCTGGTGTCAAGGAGCTAAACAACAACAAAAAATACTAGATGTTCCAAGACTCTTTTCTTCCTTTATGATGCATGATCTTAGCACTTACCACAGCTATGAACTTCCCAGAAGACCTTTAAAATTATAATCGTGTTTATATTTCAATGTAATTATATTAATTGTATATGCTGTTATATGATATGCCAATACTACATGTAATTGTGCTATTGATTTATTAATTATATGTAACCATATTCTAAATACATATACATATTTATACTTCCCCACTAAAAATATTCTTAGTTTGGTGAGGAAATAACTGAGTCTCATTCAGGAAATCTCTGGATCACTCACTAGAGCAATGAGGAAGACAGCAAGTTCCCATCTTCACACAGATGGCTGTGTTTAAATGAGCAACAGGAAACAAACTAGCATCCAACCTCTTAGTTGTTTCCAAGGGACAAATGGCTTCACGCCCTGGGGACGCAGGGGCCTCATCTGCATGGCACACCAAAGCCAACCACTTGCCTTGCTCCAGTTGTTTATCTTTGAATGGACTTCTCTCTGCGTGTATGTGTGCACAAAAAAAAAAAAATACCCCCGCACACACGGCCAATACATGTGATACGAACACCATGGATATTGTTGTCTAAATTTAACCAGGAAATAAAGTAAGCTGATTGCTACCTATTGGTCAGGGCAAAGATGGCAATCACAATAACTTTGCAAAACATTCAAACAAGGAAACAGGAGGGAGTGACAGGGACTGATAGTCTACTAAAAAAACAAAACCAAAACCAAAATACTGGTTTATATAAACATGTCAGGCTCACAGAAAGACTGGACAAGCCATTGTGAACTTTTCCACCCTCCTGTCCTGCGCTGATTAAACAGGTCCAGGCTGTAATTAGGGCTCTTTTAAGCAGACAGTGAGCAGGGCAAGTGTTAGCATTTTCTTCTGTGTCAGGAGAAAAGGGCCCAGTTGCTCACTGAGAGTTTGACTCCTTAAAGACCTTTTCCACTTCTTCACTGTTGTTTGTTCTGAGAATATAGATAGAGCAAGAAGAACCTGAGACCCAACAACAGCCCCCCTTTCACAGTAAGCCACTACCCTGAAGCCTATATTTGACAGCCTTTGTGAGTAGCAGAGTCCACGGATCTTTTTTTTTTTTTTTTTTGGCAGCAGAGGTATCCTTTCACCTCATTATAAAATCTAACCTGTCAGAGCTAAATTGAGGAGTATTTTCAACAGGGCTGGGAAACTCATCTTTAATTACTGTACAGGGAAATGTTTCTGAATTATCAAGTATGTGGGAAAAGCCGACTGCCTTGAGAAACAGGCTAACCCTGATAGAGAAGCCTTGTTGTTGGTTTCATGGCATCTTTGGTGGTGGGGCTTTGATACTGGTGGCTTTAAAATCCATATGACACACAAAGAAAAAGAAGCACTTCAGTTGGTCTAGTGGAAGTGTGTACACACACATATGTCCTTGCATGTGCTCTTTTAAAGAATTTGATTTGGGTCTCCGATTTAAGAGTATAATGATCTAGTTGTTTAGTCTACAGTAATTTCTAACAGGTTTTCCTTATGCCAGCTTAATGTGTTTGTTACTATGATAAGTTAGCAGAGTTTGTTGCAAACCCATGCCCTGCCACTAGCTACTTAATTACCTTGCAATTGCAAGCCAATCTCTCTCTCTCTCTCTCTCTCTCTCTCTCTCTGTGTGTGTGTGTGTGTGTGTGTGTGTGTGTGTGTGTGTGTGTGTCTGTGTCTTTTAACTTATCTACATAAAAGAAAGATTCTCCTACCTATGGTGTATGACTGGTGAGTTAATTACATGAGATAATGAATATGGAAAGTTTAGCCAAGTGCTTAGTGTGTTATAGTCACTCAATAAATGGCAGCTATTATTATTGCAATTCATTTTCATAGAATTTCTAATTGCTATGTCTGAACACGAAAATGTAGTTTCCAAGTTAGACTAAGTATCAGATAGATAGAAGTGCCCTCACTTTTTTTTTTTTTTTTTTTTTGTCGATAGGGCTATGACAAAATACCTCAGATTTCTATCTTACTTGTGCAGAAACAAGGACATTGTTATAAAGGAACCAAAGAAATAAACCCCTGTTCATCTGACACCCTGAAGTTTAATTAATATTCTCTCAAAGTCAATATTTCAACTCTATAGATTAACCAGTCATTCAAAGTATCTCTCATAAGAAGAAAAAGCACATGCTTCGTTTAGATGAATAACTATGAACATTTCCACATGAAACATCTTAGACTTGGCAGCTCTAAATGCATATGACCATGTTAGAGACTTCAAAGTGTCCCGTAGTTTAGAAAGAAACCATGTTTATTTTGTCAGGCTCAAGTTTCCTAAACCTGTCTGCAAAACAATCTCTCTATCTCCCTTTCTTTCTCTTTCTCTCTCTCTCTCCCTCCCTCCCTCCCTCTTTCTCTGGCTGTCTCTCATTTTTTCAACAGCTCTTGACACACCAATAACTCATTCAGTACTATTATGTTTCAAGCCTTTTACATGTATTAGCTCATTAAACCCTAACATTGTTAGGAGGTGCACAACATAATAACTTCATATTATTTTTCTAAAATTAGCTAGCTACTAAATGACAGTGATATTCCAATCCTGGGACTTTGATTCAAACCTGGTTCTGATCCCGTGTTTTATGATCTCTCGTGACATTATGCTTTCATTTGTAAATGAAGACAATCCCAGTGGAAATAGATCCAGTGAATGAAGAGAGTTCATTATCCAACTTACCTATCGGTATCAGACACCAAGCCTACTTCCTGTCTCTGAATTCACTCACCACTTCTCCTGGAGTTGGTTTCATCCTCACTCTGGCTTCCTTTTGCTACTCTTTCCTGGTAGCCTTCATTTACTTCTGAAGACAAGACAAAGCAGTTTCCCCCAAAAACTGTGATAACCTGTAATAGCTTCTGATTAAGCCAGTGGCCAACTGGACCACTTACTATGGATGAAGAAGCACATTGTTGGTCACTGAGCAGAGTGAGAGGGTTGGGTAGGATGCTATCCAGGCCTATCTCTGAAGGAAGAGTGTGCTGACTAGTTTTAACTGTCAGCTTACCACAGGCTAAAATAACCTGGGATGCATCTTAATAAGGAACGCAGGCCTGTGGACAGGTAGAGGGGGTATGTCTTGTTTATAAGTTGTGATAGAAAGACCCAGCCCATTGTGGGTGGCACTATTCCCTAGACAGGGTTTCCTGGAGAGTATTAGAGTATAAAAGTTAGTTGAAAGCAAGCAAGCAATGATACATTTGTTCTTTCTTTGATCTTGAAGATGGGTGTAATGTGACTAGCTGCTTGAATTCTTGCCTCAGCATCCCTGAAATGGTTGGCTATAACTTGACACTGTTACCCAAATAAACCTGCCCTTCCCTATGCCACTCTTTTGTCACAGCTATGGAAATGAAATGAGAACAGACAGTAAGCCCAATCCTAGTCAAGCCTGGAAGCAAGAAAACAAACTACAAGAAAAAAGCAAAAACAAACCAGGACACAGTCTTATAGTTTTTGTACAGACTTTCTAGCTAAATCTTAGGTAAATATCCTGTGAACCACACTTTCAACGATGCTACCTTGTGTTTTTTTTAATTCCTAAGGCTTCTGGCATCTTATGACAAAACAAGGAAACCTCGTGATCAAGGAAAATGGGGCCAATGAAGACAATACACATCAAGCTAGACTTTCCCTTGACAACTGTAATTCTTCTTCAAAAATTACTAAATTCATACAGAAATGAGAGATTTGAGATTTCTTCTGATAATTTTTAATGAGAATTGAAGTATACATGCAACTATTATTCTGTGTAAAATTACCTATGGACATTTTCAGTATTTCACAAAGCATAAAGGATATGCAAGTACAAAAAAATGTCAGTGGCCCCAGCCCACTTTTCCAATTCTCCATCCCAGATGCCATTAATCTGTCATATATATATTCCAAGAATTTCCAAACATTGTGGGGTTTTTTTACACACATGCTTATAAAGTGTATCTTCTGTGTCAAAAAGACACAGTAGAGTTTTTCTTCCTTCAGATATACTTCTAAAGGGTCTTCCATCAGTACAGACAGATGTCTTCCTTTATTCATCTTAAGTGCTGTACAGGTGTCAATTTGTGGATGAGCCATCACTTACCCTCTGCCAGACATGTAAGAGTTTCCAGTGCTTACCACACACACATACACACATATACACACATATACAAATACACACATACACAAACAGACACACACAGCAAAAACATACAAAAAATCCCTATACATTCTTCTTTGTGTACAAGAGCATGTTTTTCTCTAAGACAGAAACTCACCAATGGAAATCCTTAGTTGAGGGCTTTGAGCCCTCACTTTAAATTTTTACAGACTTTACCAAATTACCATCCAAAATGGCTGTTCCAATTTACACTCCCTCCAACTGTGTTTGAGAGTACCTGTTTCCCCACTGGATATTAGCAGTCTCTTTGCATTCAATTTCAAAGAGTAATCAACAGGGCTCCAGTTAACTCTGTGATGAAAGTGGCTCCCCAAGAAGCTTAAGAATGTATCATTAGACAGGGAAGAAAACAATTATTTGGTGTGACCTCACTCTGTGATTGGTATAATAATAATATTACAAGACTTCTTGATTGAACAGCTACTTACCCTAGACTTTAAAGACATTAACTACCTGCCTTATACTATTCTCAAGAGGTCAATAAGAGTCATTCCTCCCCATTCTGCAGATGCAAATTTTAAACCACAAAATGTAAGCAAAATTTTCTTTCAGGCTGTGGATAAGAAGAGAGAGAAATAAGCGTATTCTTTGGAAAGCCTACTTAAGTTGTTTTGTTTTCTTGGTGATGAGACAATCTTTGAAAGACAGAAACAAAACTCTAATCTGGCATTTTTTTGGCAGACAAAATCTAGCTGTTTGCATTAAAATCATATTACTTTATATTTACCTAAAATCATACACAATGCACTGTATGTGTATGTGTATGTGAGCACAGCACACACACACACACACACACACACTATAGTTAAGCTACTTGGGCTGACAATAGTCTCCAAATGAACCATAAACTACAAAATTCCCAGTACTGGGCATGAGAAACATTCTTTTGAATGATTGATCAGGGTTAGTATAAGTGATTTCCAAAAAATATATATTATCAATGTAGCTCCTGGTTGCCTCTCAGGGTTTGAGAGTGGACCCCTTTTGCTGAACACTGAACAATTAAGGCACAGAATTTGGATGCTTCAAGATAGATCTAACTTGAAAACCACTTTCCTGAAATCCAGCTTCCATGTTTCCACGAAATACTATGTAAGCTTCCAAGGAAGGGAAGCAATTAAATAGTCCTACCTAGGTGCAAGATGTATGAACCATGAAAATTACCAGCATATGAAGATATGCATAAAGTTGTAATAAGTGTCACTCACAAGTCAGCATCAAGCAACAGTTGTTGAATTGGACTTAAGACCCACAGTAGAAAAATCATGCCTTGTCCTAGAAACCTAGCCAGCTTCCCGGGGCTACAGAGGTCCTGGACCTTAGAAGATAATATACTACCACCATTTTACTAGACCAGCATAATTCCTTACTATATTCTAAATCTTTTCCTTATACCTACAGGTAAATGTAATTAGCACCCTTCATCAAAGAATCTTCTCTTTAAAGCAAACGGAGATCATCACAGAAAACTATAACTGGACCCAATGCAGAGATTAACAGATGGTGTGGGTATCCTAGCCCAAATGGATACATGTACATCACAGCTCCTGCACCTAAAGGAATATGTTGGGAGGTGGAGAGGAAAGATTTCAAAAGCCAGAACATCAGGAAATCTCCTGTGAAACACTTTTTCCTAGAAATAGTTGTATAAACAAGACTGGAACAACAGCTATATCAATAAACATGTTAAAGTGGAAAGAGAAATTTTTTGTGGAGCCCACCCCTAGGCAATGAACTAAAGACAGCTAATGACTGCCAGGGAGAAGGAGAATTAAGTTATCTCAGGGATGAGCCCCCTTATTGATTGTCTAATGCAGAGTGGTAAGCGTTGAAACCACCAGGTTGTATGAGCACACACACACATCAAAGAAAAATAGGCTATCAGCTTGATGGGAGCATAGGAGGGGCATGAGGGAGGGGAGCTAGGAGGGATTAGAAGGAGGGAGGAAAGCTATATAATCATTTTTCAACTAACACACATTTTAAAAACATTTTTTTCTTTATTTCAACTAAAAAAAAGGATGTTGATTTAGAAGTACTGTGGATTCTAAGCTAATGAAGTTACCGTATATATGGGTGCCTTTGCTACCTCTGCTAAAAGCCATTGCTGTTCTTTCCTTCTGTTACACTACCAGTCTAAAGGGAAATGAAAAGAAAGCAAGGTGCCATCTGAAGCATTCAGTAGTTAATATCTCTCTATGGTCCTAACTAGTCATTCACAGACAGGCGAACTTGAGCCTTCCATACAGGAGACAGCACAAACACTGGGAACTTCCTCAGAGCAACTCTGAGGCATTGCCTTGAGCTTAGCCCCAGACACAGGTCCCAGAGGGAAGCCAGGTACACTTTCTTGTGTGTCTTATTCCCTTGTAGAGAAATCACAACCAAAACATACCTGTTCATAGACAATCGAAATGAAGTCTCCAGAAAGATGACAAGTAGCCCAGGTACAGTCAGAAAACCCCTTCACATCTGGGAGCAAAACCCTCACATGCTTTCAGGTGAGTATGATTTTGTGAGCAATCCATGGCTTTTAATTTTTCAATCTATAGTCAACCAATTGTGTTGGCATTGATGTGAATATGAAGCAATTGGAATGCAGAGGATAAAGAGGCTGTCCAGACCAAAAAAAAATAATTTTTTCAACATACTAGTAATCTTAAGATAGTTTAGGAATAAAAGTCAGTAATTTATCCTTCTACAAAGCATTCTTCCTTCCTTCCTTCCTTCCTTTCATTCTTTCTTTCAGTTTTGGTGTCTCGACTTGCAGCCACAATCCTTTCCTCCATCTACCCGGGCTCCATCAACATCCAGTATTCCCTGTTTAAAGCTTTGACACATTTGTCACAACAGCTAAGGTTGAGGACAGGAGTTGAAACAATTTCACCAGGCTTGTTATACTCCCATGGCCCTTGTGCAGTCCTCTTAACAGCCTTTGTTCCCATCCTTCCAATCAAACATGAGCCCAACTGCTTCCCCTTGCACAGTGTGAGGCAGAAAGGGTAGAGCCTTTGAGCTCCTGTTCCGGCGCATAGATCATTAGAGCGGATGATATTGTCCTGAACATCAAACCCTTCATGCCAACTTCTAAATGAGAGAGAGAGACTGAAGTGATGACAATGAGCATTTGGTGTTCCCTTTTAATGCCAATATTCCTTCTAATGAAAATGACCCCTTTAATAAATTTTACAGAAGACTTCAAGGCCTTAGGACCATATGGAGAGGGGGCTGGAGTACAGGTGAGAAAGGAGAGGGTGACCAGATGATAAAGAATACACATCCGGTTTCCTAGGCATGTGATCCTGCTGCTCTGTCTCCCACTAGGATCTATAGATCTGTGGTTCTTTAGAAGTCATGAGATAGCTCCCACTGTTTTCCAAAGTCTAAATATCAGAAACTGATGGGGCTGAGCTGAGATGGAGACGTGTGGTTGAGCTTGCTTATAAGAGACAAGCGTAATGACAACCTGTATTTTCAGAGGGCCCTTTTCTCAAAGCTCAAAGAAAGCATTTTTAGATTTGACCTAATTACTCACCCACAACATGGATGGCACGTGGAAGAAAGTAGGTGAGAGGGCAGTGATTATTATGGAGTGAATGTATTAATCCCATTATGATTGCCTGGCAAATACACATGGAATCTTTATAAGTGGCTTTATACTTTTATGAAGTGGAATCTTTGTAAGTCAAGGTGATTGGGATTTTGCAGGGATTGCTATTGTGTTTATGATTGAAGAGTGGGGTATTCTTGCTCTTCTGTTTATTTTGTTGTTGTTGTTGTTTTGTTCCTATTATTTTGAGACAGGATCATACTATACAGCCCTGGCTGGCCTGAAACTCTGTATGTAGACTAGGCTAGACTCCAGCTCACATAGTGCTGCCTCTCTCTACCTCCCAGATGTTAGCGCAGTGACTGTTTGTTAACACCTTGACAGTTGCTTTTCTCTTGTGTTCAAGTAACAGCTAACCGTGAGTATTAACACAGAAAACAAACCTCCATTTAAAAAAATCAATATTGAACTTCCAGTGACTCTTTCTCAGGGCCCTGACTAACCAGTCTTCCTCTGTGCTTTACTCTGTGATTATGAAATCTATACAAATCAGCATCTTTTATTTAAATATATATATATATTCACTTCCCAAAGTAAGACAACAAAGAAGCTATGAATTTAGAATGACAACCACTATCTCCCATTGTGTTCCAAGCAGGCAATACCACTGCTCTTGTTGCCACAAAGAAGAGTCCCAAAGCACCTTGTGGGTCCATTCTAAAACGGGCATTAAGAAATTGTCTCTTTTTATACACTCATTGTTAGGAAAAATTTTACACTGAGACAAGTTTTAATTACTGGATGGTAGCTTAATATGTGCCAACTGCAAAATTATAACTCTGGTTATCCCAGGTATCCAGAAAATACAGAAGACCTTATTGATAGGACTTCTTATTACCTCCTCATAGGTCATTTTTTATTTGAATTAATTTATTTATTCATTTTAACATCCCATTCATATACCCCTCTCCTCTCCTGTCAATCCTACCTTCCCACCCTCTGCCCCCATTCCCTCCTCACCTTCTTCTCAGAGAAGCCCCCCCCCACCAACCCTCCCCAGTACTTCAAGTTGCATCGTAACTAACTGCATCCTCTTCTACTGAAGCCAGTCAATGCAGCTCAGCTAGGGGAAAGTTATCTGACTGTAGGTAATAGAGTAGGTGTTAGGGATAGCCCCTGCTCCAGTTGGTAGGGGGCCACATATAGACCAAACTGTCCCTCAGCTCCATAAGTGTAGGAGTGTAGGGGGCCAGGGCTCAGTCCATTCACGCTCTTTGGTTGATGGTCATTTTTACAGACTCTACAGAGATCTAATGTTACCAGAGTACCCATAAAAACATTATTATGTTTTTCAGTGTTCACAAAGCAGAACTCGATGCTGCTCCCCTTCTTAGGGAGGGAAGTGGTGTTGGTAGTGGTAACATTAACTGAATGTATGTGGTGTGTGTGTGTATGTGTGTGTGTGTGTGTGCGCGCGCGCGCGTGCACTTAAAGAGATAGGAACTGAAAATATGATCCCACAGGTCTGCTATGACTAAGCACAGAGTACTTTTTTTACTGTGGCAGCTAAGTGAC
Organism: Lophiomys imhausi; assembly: GCA_907164525.1. NCBI lineage: Eukaryota > Metazoa > Chordata > Mammalia > Rodentia > Muridae > Lophiomys > Lophiomys imhausi. The sequence goes on along the minus strand of CAJQZJ010001502.1, from coordinate 63,969 downwards.
AGACACGAGAAAATCCCAAGCAACCCACATCTCCTCTTGCTGCCAGAGGAGGATTTGTGGCCTAGAATGAAAGTAACATGAAAAAATGTGTGAAATTCTGTCAAAAAACAATCCAAGTGCCCTCCTGTATTTTTTTTTATTCCTCTGTAATAGAATCTTTAACTGCATCTTACATATTTTATCTACCATGTGTGACAGGTGGTTACTCATCTTGGGGAATATACATGGAAATGTTAAAGGTAAAGTGGTCCAAGAACTTGGGTTTTACTATTTCTACCAATGGTAAAGGATTCATCACTCTAAATCCTTTGTTGGGCTGGGAATGTAGCTCAGATGGTGGCATATCTGCCCAGTATACAGAAAGCCTGGGGATCTATCTACTGCAGTACTATATAAAATCAGGTATGATGATACCTGTCTGGACTTGGGAGATGGAGGAAGGAGGATTCAAGGTCACCCCCTACACTACATAGATAATTCAAGGCCAGCATTGGCCATATAAGACCCTATTTCAAAAATAAGAAAAATAAAACAATAACAGAACTAAAATAAATTCTTCATTGATGACAAAGTTTCACTTCTCTTTGACTTGGCAATAAACTGAGAGTACCTTCTAGTCCATGACTTATGTGCTGTCTTACATGGCCATGTCTATACATGTCACTTGCAGGAGCCCATGTGGAGAATACAATCCAAAGAAGGGCAAGAAAAGAAGAGACAGAGAAGAGATAGAGATGAGCTTGCATCAGGTGCTCATTGATGCTGCTGTTGTGTCAAGGTGTAAATCTGTGGTCACAGATAACCAACCAGAAAAGGGCCATCCCATTCTCTGCATATGTATGAAAATCCCAGAAAGTCATGCAGCAGTGTAACAAACACACAGCAGTCTTTCATAAAGCATAAAAAGATGCTAGTAGCACTTTCTACAGGATGAAGCTGATGTTTTTTTCTGTGCATGTTGAACAGATGTTATTTATACTCTGGTCACAGCACCCGGAGCAGGGCAATGATAGAACCACCATTAGAAGCCACCTGCTTGCCATGTTTCTTGTTGAATCATGGGGTGCTTGTTTTTTCTAACATTTGACTGGTGGTTTGCAAGAAACATAGGCATTCCAGACCCATGGAACAGGACTTGCATACACTTGTCTGGCTAACAAACTTCCCAGGGAAGAAGATCTAAATAGCTTGGTCTATCATCCTCAGGTGGGCAGTGACTGCCTTCTTTTCTTCGGCCCATAGCCCAAACTACATTCCGTAGCCCTTTCCCTCAAACAGTAATGAGTCTCAGATGCAGGGGTTGGGCTTGCTGCAGGTGAACTAAGCCATAAGAGTAGGTGGAAGGAAGCTTAGGACACTTCCCTCAGAAGGCCCAGCAGCTACTTCAAACTCTGAGGACTGTTCTCTAGACTAATGCCTTTGACTTGGTCAAATAACCAGCAACATATCGGCTGCTGTATAGGTCTTACAAAGAATGATGATGTATTTGAAAAAGAATTATAAAACCTTTCATATTTGTGGCCACAAAACTATTGAACAGTTTTAAACAAAGGTTATAATATAGTCTATGTCTGCAGATTGGAAAATTACTTTCCATCATAGATTTATTCATATGTTGACTTTTCTGGGTAGAACATAGGTGAGAAATGCAGCCCAGTGGCAGAGCACATATCTAGCATGCTTAAGGCCCTGGACGGAATTTCTGCAACAGACAAATGCACACACTCATGTGCACAAAACACAAACACATACACACATTAAATAAAGATCAATAGAGAAAGATTTTAGACTCAAAGCATAGAGTCTTAGATAAGAGAAACAGACCAGAGTTAAAGAAATTCACAAATAATAAGAAAACAAAGAGAAATTACAAATACAGGTATTTGTGTTCTCAGAACAGTAAGTTGTTGATTAAGACTGGGCAGACTTCACTGAAAGAAACAAATTTCACAGAGACAGATAATTTCGAATTACAACCAGAAAGTGAACTTTGATAAAATTTCAACTGAAAGGCAGAGATTTTAATCAGAATTAAATCTATGGTTTGAGAAAATAATCTTTTTTTTTTGGACAACAGAAAAAACAAATAGAGGTCTACAAAGAGGATTCAAGACAACAGAAATGAATACCAGAATGGAGGGGTTTTCTTTATGTTCACCAAAGACCTCACCTATATTAAAAGAAGCAGTGGCTGAGGAAGATGCAGAGCACTTGTCCCATAGTGCAGCCTAGTCATTCTCAAGCTTTTGATTTTCATTATAAAAATCTCAAGACAACACTTTATTCTAGTTTTCTTTTCCATATATCTTATTTTATTTATTCTCAGTCATGTCAGCAAAGCCAGAGTGTTAAAATACATTCACAATGCCTGGGGTTACTTTGTTTTGCTTCTCTGACATGATGGTCACAGAAAAATACTGCCCGGCTCTCCTGGAAGGTACGATTTGTCATGGCAGCAGAATGTGGATAGCAGCAGCCTTCAGGATGTCCCTCAATTCCCAGATCCACTTCCCCTGAGACTGCGTAGTTCTCAGAGAAGTCCGTCTCTGGTGACTGGGATGGATTCAATGATAAAGACCTAGTGTTTATAACCTGTATCAAAATAGAAAAAGGAATAAATCTAGTTTCTGCAATTGGATTCCTGGTATAAGTGAAAACTAGAGCACTTTAGCTGGGTGACAAACCATGAAACCCTACAGACATAATCTCAAAGTGCTGTTTTTGTTTTTTCTTAAGGAACCTACAGAATATACATAGTTTGGTATCGATTATATAGAGTAAAAAGGGAGAACTAAACAATACATTGCTTAAGAATATTTGAGTGCAACAGTGAGCAACAACAAAAAGCAATGACTGGCATTCACACCCCAATGGCGGTTATTCTAAAGAACAGGGAAGATGTAGGGACAGGTTGTTTTACAAGCAACATAAGAGGCTGAAGGCTGCTGGTGGCAGTCTATATCTTAGGATGGGTGTGTGCATTGATGTTGTATTGTGTAACCTATTGTATAGCTTACACATCAAGTTATACACTCATGAGGGAGAGGGAGAGGGAGAGGGAGAGGGAGAGGGAGAGGGAGAGGGAGAGAGAGAGAGAGAGAGAGAGAGAGAGAGAGAGACCATTGCTTCTGGTAGTCATATGCTATAAAGTGACAACTGAATGGAAACTTTATTAGCTAATACAGCTTACATTCTCCTCGGGGATATAGAGTGAATTTTCTGTAAGACTCCTATTTCATATTTGCAACAACCAATGCAGACACAGCCTTACTTTGTATATTGATGTATAGAGACATCATTGAATATATAGTTATGTCATTAAATGTGATTAACATTAAACTTTCGAGCAGCAGTGTGGCAATTCATTCCTTCACAAACCCTATTTTAAACCATAATTCTTCGCAATTCATACCACAGAATTCTCACCAGCATTTTTTCTAGCAGTTGTTTTAAATGAGAAAATCACAAATGAAAGTATAACCATGCAAAGAGATGACAGCAGATAAATCATGGAAAGGGTATTTGTTTACGTTTATAAATAAGAAGGTGCATTGTTGCCATGTTAAACTTCAACTGCTAGTGCACACATCTGGTGACTCAAACTTTTCATGACTCTTCACATGTCTGCAAGAAAGCAGAAAAGCACCACAGACATCAATTTTGAGGCTAGAGATAAATCTTAGTGTAGGCAAATTTTCAAATACGGAGTCTGCTTGTTGTGTGAATTGATGGTGTGCATATACACACTTATGCTTCTTTGAGTGTTTAGGAAGTGAATAAAAGTTGTGTGTAGAGTATAAAGATCTTGTTTTTTCCTATGTGTTTTCTACATTAAATCCAGCTGCTTGATCATCTTCTAATGAGTGGAAGATAATTATTTAGATTTGATAGTAAGACAAATTCTATCATTTATAAATGTCATAACCAATGATGGTTTTAGTCTCAAATGCAATAATTCTTGTGCTTATGGTAATCTCTAGGTTTTCATTCTTTAGTGTCCCTTGAAATCCATACTTTCTTTGTGTCTCAGCTTCTGTGGTCTTTTCAAATTGTTAAATCTTAAGTGTCTGATAAACCCAATTAAGCAACATATATAATTACTAGAACTGTGTTACAAAGGAAAGCAAATTAATTATTTTTCTCCATTAACATAAAATAGCCTACTCCCTTGAATTATACATATGTAGTTTGTTATTATCCTATATTTGATTGTAAACCTCCAGAACAAAATTTCAAAAGTTTAAGTTAAATATCCTCATTAAGTAAAATTTTTGTATCTTAATATCTCATGGTAAGGTGTATAATTCTCAGGCCTTTGGCAATAAAAGTGGAGTGTATCTATTAGAAGCTGTATGGACTATGAAAATTAGAGTAAGTTAACATTAAGAATATGATTCCATATGTCCAGTATTCTGTATCTAATGAATGGACATTTTTCCACTTAAAATATCATTTTTCCTCTTCTTTTTATCCCCACAACTTACCTTTTGCTCTTTAATGGACATACAGTTCAGTGTCTTCCTGGATCTCCTCAACAGTGTCATTTAAGGGGTGCATTTGCTTGTGGATGAAGAGAACATGGGCTCAGAGTTCAACACACTGTCCCACAATTACTTTTAGTCTTAATGCCCACCATCATCATTTATTATCCTGTCAGTGTGTCCATAATTTTGAAAAATTAAATCTATTTTGGAGTAAGACATAAGAAAGGCAAGCATGCATATCCAGCATCCTATTTATGACTTTAATAAACCTGGTCTGTCTTTCCTTGGATTGAGATGGAGATTTTAATATTTATTCATCAGTTAATTGACTCACTAGTCATTAACTGCTCTCTATCAGACTGGTAATATAAAAAGGAGGACTCTTCCCTCTGTGAATAAAGTACTTGCAAGCCAAAAATGTAAACAGATCTCTCACAAAATACATCTACAATTAAAAATACAGGTATATGTGGGCACTGAAGACTAAGGAATGAATTACTCAGGGAAGGATTGTTATAAAGAAGAGCAATTCAGGCTAGGACAGCTTATTGATTTTCTTATTACTGTGACAAAATACAGAAGCAATCTAAGAGATAGAAGATTAGTTTTGGCTCTTGGTTTTAGTCCATCACAGTGGGGAAGCATGTTGGAGTTGACAGAGTTAGGAACTGTAAGAAAGGCTCCTCTCATCTTACTATATCAGAACAGCAGAGAGAATAAATACAAAACAGACCCAGCTACAACTTGCGAGGTCCTGTACCCAGTGGCCCACCTCTGGCAGCCAGGCTCCACATCCTCTCAAAATAGCATCACTGGCTGTTGAGCCTGTGGTAATATTTCAGACTCCAACCATAAGAAATACTGCTAAAGGCTGTGTGGAAAAGTCTACACATTCATGGAGTGTTAATGGAAATATTGAACAATTTCTTGAGAAGGATTTTACAGATCAAAGATTTCTTTTTAAAGTAAAAGTTGGAAGTCAATTGAAATTATGACAGATGAGTCCCATGTTGAACCCAAACCGGAAGAGGAAACTCTGGTCTCAAAATGGAGGACCATGATCCAAAGGAACCAGAACAGCTGAAGAAGCTGTTTATTAGTGGTATGAGCTTTGAAATCACAGATGATAGCTTAAGAGAACATTTGGACAAATGGGGCACACTTACAGACTGTAAGGTAATTACTTGTGTGGTAATGAGAGACTCCCAAACAAAACATTCCAGGCTTTGTGGCCTACTTTTGTGTTGAAGAAGTGGATGCTGCAATGCGTGCTCGGCCACACAAGGTTGATGGACAGGTGGTGGAACCAAAGAGAGCCATTTCTAGAAAGGATTTTGTAAAGCAAGGTGATGGAGGAGGAGGATACGATGGTTACAATGAAGGAGGAAATTTTGGTGGAGTAACTATGGTGGTGGTGGGAACTACAATGACTCTGGAAATTATAGTGGACAACAGCAATTAAATCATGGACCCATGAACGGGGGACAGCTTGGTGGAAGAAGCTCATGTAGTCCCTATGGTGGTGGCTATGGATCTGGTGGTGGAAGTGGTGGATATGGTAGCAGAAGATTTTTTTTTAAACAGCAGAAAGGGGCAACAATTCTTAGCAGGAGAGCAAGGAGTTGACAGGAAAGCTGCAGGTTACTCTGAACAGTCGTCAAAATTCGTTAAAAGAACTGTAAAAATCTGCCACAGAAGGAATGATGATCCATAGTCAGAAAAGTGACTGCAGCTTAAACAGAAAACCCTTCTTGTTCAGGACTGCCATAGCCACAGTTTGCAAAAAGTGCAGCTGTCGATCAATGCTATGTAGTGTCAATTAGATGTACATTTCTGAGGTCTTTTATCTGTTGTAGCTTTGTCTTTTTCTTTTTCTTTTCATTACATCAGGTATATTGTCCTGTAAATTGTGGTAGTGGTACCAGGAATAAAAAATTAAGGAATTTTTAACTTTTCAAATGAAAAAAAGAAAGAGAGAGAGAAAGACAGGGAGGGAAGAAGGAAGGAAGGAAGGAAGGAAGGAAGGAAGGAAGGAAGGAAGGAA
>CAJQZJ010001502.1:5000-17818 GCA_907164525.1 Lophiomys imhausi | reverse complement strand
AGATAGTATGAATGTTGAGTCACATATAGACCTTTAAACTCATGGAGGTGGGTAGATAGTAGAATGTTAAAGTCAGGGGCCAAATAGGTATAAACTGAACATTGGGAAGGTATACTGGGCCAATTTAATCTCATAAATGTGGCATAATTATATCTATTGTTTTGTATAATACTTACTGTTATAAGAGAAGGAACCAGCTGTTGGACTGAAAGGGGAAACCTCTGGAGGGAAGAGGGTGGAAGGGCGGGTTTGGAAGGGGGAATAGGGAGGGGTTTGTTACTGAGATGTAACTTGAAGAAAAAAAAATAAAGTATTTATAAAAAAAAATAAAATAAATAAATAAATAAATAAATAAATAAAATAAAAAATAAAAAAAAAAAGATATCAGGGACAGCAATGAAATATATATACTCTTGTGTGCATTTTTTAAAGGAGTTTCCAGATGCCATTAGGTCATGAGGGCTCTAAATTAATGAAAGATTTCATTAAAGGATATGAATTTGTAATAGGTTATTAGAAGGAGGTAGAATGTCCTACTGTTATAGGATAAGGTCACAGGAAAGCTGGTTCTTGCCTTGACCTCTCTTTGTGCATTTCTCCCTCTCTTTGTTTCCTCTCTTCCATGATGCTCTGACACATACCAGGCCTAAAACATTGGGCCAAGTAACCAGGGGCTGGACTCTCTTTGGTCACAGTGACACAGCATCCTGGCTAGTACAGAAAGTGTGTACCAGAGAAGCACAATTATTGCTGTGATTGATCTGATTTCGTGATTCCTAAGCCATTGGAACTGGATTGTGCTACCTGTGGAGATGTTGGTTAGAAAATGTCCTAGCATGTTGTAAGCAGAGCTTAACTGCAGACAATAACAGCTGTACAATGAGGTTTCAGGTGTAAACAGGAAGTCATTAATGTATAGTAGGAACTTGTCCAAATCTTAACCATCTCCTAAAACTTTGTGGTAGGTGGAGTTTAAAGGTGATGGAAGAATTAATTTGGTAGACAACGTTTAAAAAGAACATATCATTCAGGCTGTGGCATGGTTATTGTTGTCTTATTTTAGCTATATTTACAGTGAGAATTGGGAATAAAAAGCAGAGTAAAAGGATTTGAAACATATGCAGACTAGCCAAATTTGAAGTTCTGAATAATGACTATAGTTATGAAAGTGGTTGGAAGCCTTAAAAAGAAACTAGACAGCCAACCCTACCCTTAATCTCACTACTTAAGGACCTGAGGAAGGAGGAGCATGCATTTATAGCCAATCTGAAGTATATAGCAAGACCCTACCACAAAAGAAATGAGTGAATATAGTACAGAAGATAGTACTGTACAGTGGTGCAATAGGGAAGACACCTTGAGAACATCTTAGGAATTAGCTGGAGCACAGCTATTATATTATCTATGGTATAAACTTATAAACATTCTTGAGTTTCCCTTGAGCACAGATACCCACTGGGTTACTCTGCTCACAGGGAAATACCTATGGGGTGCTTTCACACATTTAGCCCCATAGGCACTTGGAAGCTGTGGCTGCCATGGTCCAGTGATATTCATTTGTTATTATAGTTGTCAGCAGACCAACTGGGTGTTTCTTTTTCAGGCATGTAAGCTTCAAGAGTTACAGGGTCATGGAAGCTTTTGGTAAGATCCCAAAGGAGAGCCTGTGAGAGAGTGTGTAACAAACAGAGTTAAATCCCCTGCAAGGAGGCCCTGGGAGGAGGATGTGTGAAGCTGTAAAGGGCCATAAAACCAAAGCTTCATTGTAGATCCCGGGATATTTCAGGTGCCCAGAACATAGGACATCTGTGAAGGACACTTCTAGGTGACAGCAAGGAGGCAGTCTAGAAAAAAAAAAAAAAAAGGATATGTGGGCTGGAAATGACAAGGCTATAGGCACCAGGTTGCCGAAGTCCACCGAAGCTCATACCAAGACATCATGTGCACTAGATGGTGAACATAGAACTACAGGACTCAGAGTTTTTCCTATTGAGCTTCACACTCAAAAGGAATATGCTGAAGAAGTTGCGGGATGAGGATCACCAGGTCAAACACACTTTTAAAGGATACAACTGTCACCTTGCTGCCCAAAATGTCTGCACCTACTTAGAATTACTATAGGGCTTTGCAGTTCTGTCTCTAAAAATTCCTACTTTTTAGAGTGGGAATATTACTCTTTGCTGTCATGCGAAGGGAGTATAGAATTTGCTTTTCTTTGAACAGTGATTCTCAGCTAAGCGTTCATAGGAAGTCTCACAAAAGAGTTTGATTTTGAGATTTCGAACATCCTCTGAACCCTGTTTTCTGTGAGTCACATCTGTCTTCTTTCCCATTGGTGATTCTTGAAGTGTGCTCCCTGAAACAGCAACATTTGTGTCACTGAGAAATATGCTAGAAGCTAAAATGCAAATTCCCCAGCTCCACCTTAGATCAACAGAGTCAAAATAGTGCAGACATCCACATATGGACCCAAATTCTGATAAACTTGAATAACATTCTCTTCTGCTCCTTTTCAGCAACCTGAAACAATCACTCCTCATGCTTAATCCTCTAAATCATGCATGGAATTGCCCTATCCACTCCACATGGTGCTTTTGCTTTAATTGATTCCTACCACTTGAATAAAAAGTTCAAATGTGCTGCCTTGAAGAGCGCACCTCAAAATGAAAGGGCTCAGGGGATACCTTTACATCTGATGGAGAGGTCCATGTGCAGCTTTAGGGAAGATGTGGAGAAAGTGTTTCCTGGACACTAGTCAGCCAGTAAGAATGCTTGGTAACATCTTCTTGGGTAGCTTAGTCCCATGAGTGCAAAATTGAGACCATCTGCCCCTGCTACCACCTCTAAAATAAACACACAGACTGTTATTAGCCACACAGGTTTCCCTGTCACTCAGCGCTGTGCATGACATTCAAATTCAAAACAGAAGCTCCCATTGCTGAAGACACCAATGATGTGAATTCACAAAGCAAGTGGCTTGTTCAAAAGTATATGTTGGGTTGAAAATAATTCATCTTGGTAAAAATATTAAGGGGCTCACTGAAAGCATTCGAAGACATAATGATATTAATACCATCTGTGCCGTAGCCATCCTGAATGAATCAGCAACATACTTTTTTTAAATTTTTAAAACCCTATAATGGATGCTCCTGAAGACTGTAATTTCCATGAAAATCTCTTGAAATTTACCTACCACATTTTAAATATATTAATTCATTATGTATTGAATTATGTTCCCCCTTCCTTGTTCCTTGAAGGGAGTAAAACCATGAATTATGTTTCTCAGATCATTTTCTTCTCTTCGAAGTGCATTGTTAGGGTATATATAAGTTTTTCTAAATATACTACCATTATTGATATGTTTCTTTTTTCCCCAATATACTACTTAAATAATGTTTATCTTTGAAATGACATACAGAGTTTCTACTTCCCAAAGTATTTTGAGCCCAAATCATCACAGATCAAACAGATTAAACTCTGATTGCATTTCCCGCCCCTGTTGCAAATTTCTATGAGGTTTTGCAGTTTTGCTCTTTCAATACAATTAAAATATTTAAAAATAAGTCTTGAGGTGGGGATATTCCAAGGTTTCTAAGATATCACCAGACTGATTTCCATAGTGGTTGTACAGTTTGCACACCCACCAGCAATGGAGGAGTGTTCCCTTTCTCCACAACCTCGCCAGCATGTGCTGTCATTTGAGTTTTTGATCTGTAGCCATTCTGACAGGTGTGAGATGGAATCTCAGAGTCATCTTGAGTTGCATTTCTCTGATGATTAAGGGTGTTGAGAATTTCTTCAAATGTCTCACTGCCATTACAGATTCCTCCTTTGTGAATTCTCGGTTTAGCTCCGTTTCTCATTTTTTCACTGGCTTATTTGGTTTCTTGGTGTTTAATTTCTTGAATTCTTTATAAATTATGGATATTAGCCCTCTGTTGGAAGTGAGGTTGGTAAAGGTCTTTTCCAAATCTGTAGGTTGCCGTTTTGTTCGAATGACAGTGTGCTTGGCCTTACAGAAGCTTGTCAGTTTCATGAGGTCCCATTTATTGATTGTTGGTCTTAGAGCCTGAGCTATTGGAATAGCCCTATTTGAAGACCCAGCCACACCCCTTCTGTGTATCCACCTAAACGATTCCTCACCAAACTACAAGGGCATATCCTCAAATATGTTCATAGCAGCTTTATTTGTAATAACTAGAAACTGGAAACAACCCAGATGTCCCTCAACCGACAAATGGATAAAAAAAAAAAATTGTGACACATTTACACAATGGAATACTACTCAGCTATTAGAAACAAGGAAATCATGCAATTTGCATCCAAATGGATGGAACTAGAAAAGCTCATCCTGAGTGAGCTAACCCAGACTCAGAAAGATGCACATGGCATCTACTCACTTATCATTGGATGTTAGCCATATAGTACAGGATAACTATTCTACAACCAATACACCAAAAGGATCAGGAACTTAGACTTTGCTACCTATTAAGGGGACAATTTGCCCTAGAAGTGCTACCATGTTGACCCCCAGTGCAAGAAGAAGCTCTTAGCCCACATATGACTATTGAGCTGAGAGGGGCTGATATATAGGGACACTCCACATTGGAGGAGTGGGAAGGGTGGGAGAGGGAGGAAAGGGTGGGAGGGTGGAACTGGGAGGGGTGGAATGAGGGCACTGTGATGGAGATGTAACTTGAAGTAATAAATAAACAATAATAATAATAATAATAATAATAATAATAATAATAAGCCTTACTATAGATAGACTTGGTCTTTTCTTCTCTCTAACATGTTATAGGATTTTGCAGAGAAGGCACTAAACAAGGGACAATAATTACAAATAGAGAATTGAAATGAGCATGGAGATATTTTTTAAACATGTATTCATTTATTTTGTATACATATATGTTTGTGGGTTTGTAGAAGTCAGAGGATTGCTTGCATGAGCCCGTTCATTTTTTCTTGACCCAGGGGTTGAACTCAGATCCTCATGTTTAGTAGCAAATGCCTTTACCCCTCTGTGTCATCCTTGAATATAAAACACTGACTGAAGAGAAACAGGTAAAATGAGTATATAGTATTGGAAGTCAAGTGTGGGCACCCATGGTGGAAACATAGAGGGAAGGAGTGGAGTGCACATCAGGGTGGAGGTGATCAGGTAAGAACATCCGGGAAGAGCTGCAAGAAGACAGAGCAAGCATTGCACGGGTCTGAAGCAATGCACTGTAGGTGTAGCATACAATACAGATGAGGATGTTTGCTCAAACTGCTGAAAGTCCTTCCACAAAAGTAAGAATAAGCAGTAGCTGGTGACGGGCCAAACCAGCGGAGAGCCCCACTGATGCTTGGACTTGGCTTTGAGTGCGCTAGGAAGCCACGGGGCGCTGCAGGGGCGAGCGACGTGATGGATAAAGAAGACCAAGGTGTATATTCTGCTCCTAAGCACACATCAGCTTAGAGTAAAGATTCAGAGAATACCTGGTGTTTCTAGAAGCTTGTGTGAATTGATCTAATCAGCTTCTGATCATTCAGTTCACCTGAGGTCCTGCCACTTTTTCTAAAGCTTGGATTTTTAACCCTGTGAGTGATTTTTAACATGATCACAAATGGAAATGAAAACACCTACATAGAGCAGGCACACAATAAATGGCAGTTAGTGCATTTTTTAAGGTACAAAGAAATACCAAGAGAAGAAAGGAAATATTCTGGTTAATGAATTATGTCCGAGGCTGGGAAGATGGCTTACTCAGTGGAGCTCATACCATGCAAGCATGAGGACATGAGTGGAGATCCCTAGCACCCAAATGAAAGCCAGGAGCTGTAGCACATGTCTATAATCCAAGCACTGGGATGAGGCAAGAGGATTAGAGGGAGGGAGACAAACAGATCCATGGGCTTGCTCGCTCCAAATTAATTAGCTCCAAATTCAGTGAAAGAACCTGTCTCAGCAATAAGTACCTAATGATAAAGGCACCTACCACCAAACTCCAGCTTCCATACACATGAGCATCAATGTATACAAGATGCACACAGGAACACCAATACACAAAAGCCAACATTAAATAAGGCATTCCCACAGGAGGAGAAGGTCAAGAAGTCTCCAAAACGCTATAACCAGGTGTCCTGAGCCCTTCAGCAATATGACAGAGCTGCATTTTGTTAATTGGAAAAAATAAACCAAAGGTCTCGGAAAAACCATGGGTTCTATTTTAGCTCCTGAAAAAAAAAAAAAAAGTTTACTGGTTTGGAAACAAAGAAGGTATATATCAAATATTGAGGATAGTCTAGTGACCCTTCGCTGGGAGCGTGATTAAATATATTTTGTAATTGATACCATGTGGTATTTGAAAGCAAAGCAAGTACAGTGAACTTATAGAAGGATGCTGACTGTATTTTGACTATATAATAATGTAAAATCATTCTACATATACCTAAAGAGATGTTTTGACAGAACTCTCATGATATGTTGATAAAATATGTGTGAAATTTGCATACATGTATGTATGTGCATATGTCTGTATGGGTATGTATATATATTTTTGTGATTTTATGTGTTGAAATAAATAAGCAAGCAACAAATCAATCCCAAAGGGTAAATAGTGCTGGAAAATTAGTATATAGCTGGAGGACTTTGACCTTTCACCTTTCATAGCTCTTTACTGTTTTAATACTTTCAGATAAAATGTATTTATGATATAAAACAACAACACTCTCAAAATTTTTAAGTATATCTTTAAGAAAAAGAAAGCTGTGTCTACTGGAGTTAGCAATCTGAGTCCATTGAAATAATACAAATAAAAACAATATTTGAATATTTATTCATCATATACTATATGCTTGAATATAGTAGGGACTATATACTAGGGACAATGTTATTGTACATGCATAATTTCATTTATTCCTCATAATGAAATCCTGACCTATATGCTCTATTCCATTCCTCTCTATACATGGCTAGTGACTAATGGGGCACTAGATAACCTGCCCAGATTCACATGGTAAACCTGAATTCTGTCCAGACCCATCTCTTTCCAAAAGATAGTCTTTACCAATGACCTAACAGCTCTCAGACATAATGGAGATAAAACTAATTACCCAGGATCCATGAAAAGTCCCAATCCAGCACTAGGCCCAGCCTGTGAGCAAGTCTGAAATCAGTGTTGGTGACGATGGCTCATTTTAAATATATAACACATGACCTGAAATTCTACTGTCATAATTATTGTCATAGGAAACTGTAGCCCTACAGAGGGTAAGACTTACCATATCAGAGAAATAAATTTAAATATGCAGATGCTGATGAAGAGCTTGTTTAAAACTGAAGATCAGCATCAAATACAGCTGATAAGAATGTGCAGTTTATGATACAGTGTAGGCAGTTTTAGCAGCCAAGTGCTGTCTTTGTTTAAACTGGACTACTTGTCACGTAGAATCTATTGTTCTGTCTTTTTGATCTATGACAGGTCTTAAGCGTATTTTACTGAATTTGAAAAAATAAAATACCTTCAGTGTGCTCATTGATTCGATCTGTTCTTTTCGAACAAAATGGTGGCCCAGCATGCTTTTCAAAGGGACACATCGCCTGTATTTTAAGCAATTGCCATGCAGTGTGGTGGAGATAGGGAGAAAATGTCTCAGATGCAACGGAAAGTTAACATTTACATCTGAAAACTGTCTCCTTGCCATGTTGCTTGACAAGTGATGTGGATAATTTTATCCCCTAGTGAGGTTTACAATCTGCAGAACTGGTACTTATGTTGATCTCATCAGAACCAAGTGAAAAAGAGGAGACATTACCTAAATATCATGCCTCAGACAGAGGTAATCCATATGGCAAATGCGTTCCACTTTGAATCAGAGATTCTTTTTCATCCTGGAGGGTCTGTCTACAGGAACTCGATGGGCTCCTGGGATTCTCTGTGTACATAGAATCTAGTTAGTTTGCTTTCTAGTTCCATGAAGCTGCTTCCATTATTATGGAAGTCATCATGCTTTGTTGCCTAGGAGGGTTGGGTAGGCAGCCATATGTCATGTATCATGTTAACTATGAAATGCATTTCATAAATACATGTCTCTGTTTAGAGAAAAAATAAATTTGTCCTAATCTTACCACTTAAAAGTTGATTTCATGCACACCCATAGTATTACATTTAACATTGAGTCTACATTTAAAATTTATCTAGGAGGTCCATGGAAACAGTGCTACACAGTGTAACTTTCATTCTTGGATCAGGAAACTTTTCTGGCCTATACCCTCAGCTGCAAGTCAGGCCAGACAACATAAACCTCAGAACCATCAATAGATACATCTTTCATTTCATGAGGCCGCCAATCTGATTGTAATATAATAATACAATTGAAATAATATGATTTATGTTTCTCTTAATTAGTAGACATAAAACATATCTGTATCTATTTTCCACAAATGAGTGAGTAAAATACCCTTGAACTCTCTCTCTCCCTTTCTCTCTCTCTCTCTCTCTTTCTCTCTCTCTCTCTCTCTCTCTCTCTGTGTGTGTGTGTGTGTGTGTGTGTGTGTGTGTGCATGTGCGTGTGCGTGTGTTCATGTGTGTGCACCCTCATACTTGCTTTCAGGTAAACACATCATCTATATTCACTTTACCTACAGAAGTGTCATCAATAGTATCCACTCTCTCATATCCATCTTTACTTTTGTCTTGATTCCTTACATTTTTTAAAAATTTTGTTATGTTTTATTTTTCATTTTACATCCCATTTGTAGACCCCTTCTTCCCTCCTCTGGGTTCTGCCCTCCAGCCCCCTTCACCCATCTTCCCTCCCCTTCTGTAGATTCCTTACACTTTTAAATACTGAGTCATAGACAGATATTGCTTCAGCCCTGATAGGTTCATACTGGTATTTTTATTAGATTATACTTACACTATCCTGTCTTAGGATACAAGTCAGCCCCTCTCTTTAACCATTAGAGAGATATATAATCAAATGGAAGTTACTAATCATCTAACACAGTGGTTCTAAAACCTATGAAGAACAAACCAGTGAATTTCTTGAGGCTTGCAAACTGGATCTATGCTGACAGTCTTCCCATGATGCTATTAAACACTTTACTTTAATCTAAGGTTTGAGTTTAAACTATCACACATGACCAATGTCTTTCATATAGGACAGTACATACATGGGCATGTTTGTCATTGTAGAAAGTGGCACTTGGGAAATTTCAGTTCAGTAGAACCAGCACATGGCCCCAGAATCTATATTTTTAGAAACCGAGTATTTCTGGAGTAAATATTTGAGAGCCACAGAAATACATGCTGGAGAAAACCAGGATGAGAGAAAACTGGAATGGCAGTTAAAAACAGGTATTACAAATTACATTTGTGCTGAAGGTACTAGACATCAGGGATATTTTCCCCAAACAGTATAAGGTGATATAGCTACATTGAGAGAAACTAGAGTGGTTAACAGAAAAACTAAAAGTGCAAAGTGATTACAAACATTAGATCAAGAACCAGGATCCAGTTATAAGTTGCTCTGAATCAGGAGAGAAACAGCCAGGAGGGTAGATAAAGCACTTAGTTCAGTGCTAGGCATGAGAAGTATGGAGCTATCTGGTATCTTGCTCCAGGGATAGATACAAAACTTGAAGGAGCTATGGTAGGCCATGGGAGAAATAAGAGAATTTGAGTAGCTATACATACAAATTAAAGAAATGACTTGAGGCTTCATTTAGTGGTATCAAGTCAGCTTGCTTGTCCATCATCTCATGCTTTAGCCAAGGAAACTATGCTGCTTATAGTACTGCATAGGACAAAAATCTATCTTTCATCCTAGTGAAAAGAATACATAATGATAGTGCCCTGGTTCTCTTTAATTGCCATCTGACAGGAAAGCCTCTGCTAAGGAATTGCCTAGATCATATTGGCATATGACTACTAATTGGCAGGGGTGGACCCAGCCCACTGTGGGCAGCACAATCCCTAGGTAAGTGGTCCTGGGCTATATAAGAAAGCTAACTAGGAATGAGCCTTTAAGTGAGTGCACCAGTGTGTAGTAGTCTGCCATGTTTTTTCCCTCTAGTGACTGTCCTGACATTTCTTGGTGAACTGTGACCTGGAAGTATAAGCCAAATAAATCCTTTCCTTCCCTAAACTGCTTTGGGCCAGTGTATTTTAGCATCTGTGGAAGCTGGAGATGATAGCAAGCCATTCCTTTCCACAGTCAATACCTATCAAAATAAGGACTGTCAAAAGATCCATCGAAACTTCCTCAGACATCCCATGGCATCTTCTTTCCCACATTTCTTCTTTACCTAGGTGTCCAAATGGACAGATGTACGTGATTATGACAGATAGTTCCCAAGATCCACTGTCTCTAATGCAAACAGTGGTCCTTGAAAGTGTGTTTGTCTGTCAGTGCTTAATGTGAAATACCTATAAACGGAGCTAAGCATTAGTGTCTCCACAATATATTTCTAATAACAAATACAAATGAAGACCTCCAGAATCACTCTTTGTCTCCTGAGTTAAT
The DNA here is from genome assembly GCA_907164525.1 of Lophiomys imhausi. NCBI lineage: Eukaryota > Metazoa > Chordata > Mammalia > Rodentia > Muridae > Lophiomys > Lophiomys imhausi. The sequence goes on along the minus strand of CAJQZJ010001502.1, from coordinate 7,306 downwards.
AGATGAATTATCTGTCTAGCCCAGTATGGATAACAAATGGTAGATGTTCAAAGTATTTGATGGATGAGTGAGTAAATGAATGAATTCACTCCCTGGAGTATAGATCCCGGGTTATCAACCAAAAGCTATTACCCAGTATCACCTGAGAGCTTATTTTTGTCATATGTTTGGCTGTTTAAAATATAATCAAGTCACTCTGAGATTAACGTTTGTCTTAAAGAGAGGAAAGACAAGGAATATGAGTTGGAATTAGCAAAGGTACACTCTATGTTGTGAAAAATCTTCCGAGGTTAGTATGATACAGCCTGTCCTCACTGCTTATCAGCCTTGGGAAACACACTTGTGAACAATAACTAAACAGGTATGCTTGGCAGTAACAACCATAGAAACTCTATTGTCCATATCACACTTACAATAATGCCCCACATGTATAGATTTGCCAAAAATATCTTCACATCTATATCTCAGTGAACACTCATAACAGCTTCAACAATGTGACAAGTATGAGCAGGCAGAGTGGAGCATGGTCAGGGTTTGCAGGATCTTATAAACATGGAGAAATTGAAAACTGGATTATTACACAAGCTTATATCATGTGGATATGATCATAATGCAATTATAGTATTTTCACCACGTGTATTGTTACCAAAATTTGTTTCTGGTTACCATTATGTTTTTCTTCCAACAACATTGAATTGGAGATTGAAAAATAAGCCCTACTTTGAATTTTAACATGTGATAAATGGAAAAGCAGGTATCACACAGTTGATCTTCCTAAATTAGAGTAATAAGTAATGTTTTCCATCTAAAAACTAAGATGCATACATTACCCAACTCTTTGGGTCTCAATTTTCCAATCTAATAAAAAAATAGGAATAAATAAATTCTTGCTACTCATCCTCAAACATTATTGGAATCAGGAAATTAAAATACATAAGTATCTTTATCCTATTTGAATTCAACCATATGTGCTCAGCCAGTCAAGAGGTAGTGAACAATTTAAATGTGCTGATGTCTTCATACTGCATCCCAAGATGACTCTGAATTAGCTTCCAGGAACTAAAGGTTCAAATGACAAGAAGGAAAACCAACTGCTCAGCCTTTCTGAAAGAAGCCAATAGGTGTCTAATGCACTGCCTTTTTGCCCAAACAGCTTGGTGAGTGGTTAGGATTCATTGTGAATTTGGCCTCGCTTCCTGACTTCAGTACCAACTATAGTATAGGTCAAAAGTTGACAGTTTTGAGTGCATTCCTCTTGTAAGGGTCTTCACATTCCATTGTCATTGTTTTTCTTGGTCTGTTTTTCAGTCCTAAGATTCTCTAAGGCTGTCCTCACACCATGACAGGCAAATGCAACTTTGCAGAGTTTTCACCCAGTCCTGAGGGTTTCTGGGGCCTATACAAGCCCTGATCAAAGATCCTTTAATTTAAAAGAGCCTGCCGTGAGTTATGTCCACAGCTCGAGATCTATCCATGATGCATTTGGAGTTGTCAACTATAATTCCAAGGATAACAGAAAGGGATTGCCTAAGTAATTCTTCTCAATCAAGCCATTTCTTGTCGTCTCCTAAGTAAAGCACCAATGTCACTGGTGATCTTTTCCAAAGCGACATGTGCATCGATCTCTGGCATTTGTGCACTACCAGGCAGGTGACAACACAGCTTTGTTTCATCTTCCCCTCTAATGTCAAAGCATAAACTATATTTTAATTCTGACACATTTATCCATTCAAAAGACAGTATGAAAAACAGTTAGGGATCACTTACCCATCTATCACCTTGGACTCTTCAGGCCAAAATGCGGTTGCTCTTTCATTTGTAAGCCAGACAAACAAGAGTGATCCCAAATGGACAGACAGGAAGGGAAAGGCAAACAAAAGCTATTCAACAGTGGAAGCTGGTATGTTGTACTGCCTTAGGTGGGCTGGCAGCCTTCCTACATAGGGACAAAGAAGCTCAAATGAAATAAAATAGGCAACAAAAGCCATGTAACACAGCCAAAGCATAGCTCATATACATCTTGATGTGTAGAGAACTGACAAAACTTATATCACACATGCATCCAAAGTGCAGGTGTGTGACGGAGTCCTGTCTGTGTGAAGCAATACGTGGGACCATACCTGCCTCATCTCTCCGTTTGTTTTTTTTTTTTTTTTTTCAAGTCTGCAGTGACTGGAGCTTGAGAGATAGCTTTGATAGTTAATATCATCTACCCATTTCCCAGAAGACCTGGGTCCAGTTCACAGGACTCTCAGCAAATGACTCACAAGCTTCCTGTAACACTAGCTTAAAGAAATAAGACATCC
>CAJQZJ010001498.1:0-12878 GCA_907164525.1 Lophiomys imhausi | reverse complement strand
AATAGACAACACTACTAAAAAGGAAAATATTAAGAAGTAATATGAAACATTGCAAGTCTCAAAAATGGACTTTTTGTCCAAGAAATAACTCATAGACAAAATACAAAATTTGTTACATACTTCATACATATTTTTTCATCTAGAAGGCCCTATGCACTCTAAGTTTTAATCAAACATATTTTCAATCTCAGAGGAATCCAGGAGCTGCTCTCAAAGAATGAGATCAAATCCTTGTGACTCTTGGCCTCCACTGTGTCTTTCTTAATTGGAGATCAGGACGATCCACAGTTCATTTCATCATTTTATTTTCAAAGTAAAATATGTACTCATTTCCCATAATTAAATATCAGGCTATTAAAGATATATTTTTATTTTAAAATATTAAATTATCACTTTACCAGGATATACCCCAAATCAGATATTTTTAGACTATTCTGCATGTATTATATCTGGTTAATCATGCTTGCAATAATTCTTTATTATTAAAAAATCCTAGATAATTAATGAAGACATTAATTTATATACATATAATTAAGCAGTTGAAGCATCCATAATTATTTTTATCATTTGGGATGTTACACAATGATGATATATGAAACATCATTAAAATAAGTTTAATTAAATAAAAAATAATGGGTGCAAGTTTGATTTATGATGTCATAGTAACTAAACCTTTGATACATTGATTTTTTTTATTGAATTTAATGCTGAACTATGATTACCTAATAGACCATAGAATGGCTTCATGCCAAGGTGTGAGAATATGACACAATCATTCTGTAGCATTTATTATTTGATGGAAACCTGGAGAATAGCAACCAGCTCGATAAAAAATGCCTACAACTTGCCATGGAAATATGAGGATATATAAGCCCTCTTGTGTTAGGTTTGATGTGTAGTAAATTGTATTCTGAGCGCGAAGAAACTGTAAATTATTATCCAATTTTTAGAGATTCATAAAATAGTAAAGTGTTTAAAAAACAAGATAGGAATGGAATACTAGTTCAGAGAAACATTCTTTGCAACATATACATGTAAAATGTAAGGTACAATTGACATTCTAGAACAGTTTCTTTAGTGAAGAAACTAAAAGGTCAAAAACTTCTGATGACAGGAGAAAAGGTAATTCTTTTGTAAGATCTAAAATATGACCCTTACAACCACAAAGTTCAATTAAGAGAAAGGTTAGGGAGAGTTTGCTGTCTCAAAGGCTTCGATGACATGATGTGAGGAGTTACATTTTCAGGATAATTTATATGATGGGAATTGAATAGGAAATGCTTTCTGTTTAATTGTAGAGTCTTTGTCTTATATCTGGAGAAATTTGGCATATTTTAAACAAATCTCATGTGACATGTAGACATATTCAAACAATTCTATTTATATATTTCCAAACAAGCTGAGTTATTATGGCTCAAAAGTTATGTGAGGTTTTTACACAGTTTAGGGTATTATCTGGATGACTGTAAAACAAATCCTGGAATTTATAATTCATTAAAAATATAGGATATTTTGGAATTTTGTGACAAAGGTTAGTTTAAGAATAAAGGAACGTGTGAAGAGTACTCTTAAATACATTTGCTTTGATGAAGAATTAAATAATCTGTAGCATTTGTGAATAATGTATTTGTGTCTCTCTGGGCATTTGGAAAACTTCTCATATTTTGTGAATAATGTAATGACATTCACTATCATCAAAGAAAAACTTTTCTGCAAGTGAATGATACTGTCTCATTTTTTCTTATATATCTTCACTCTATAAAGAAGTCACATACAGAGAACTCCTGTCCCCAGTTCTGCCCTGTCCATGTTACTTATTTTATTTATTGTTTATGTCTCTTTGACTGGATTAGTTATACTATATTTGTTTTTCTATCTTCACTGCACACCATGGTTCTCAGCAAAAAGTAGTTTATTGAGTGACGATTATTTTTAAACAACAAAAGAATTTCAAAAAGAAAAGAGTTTTCCTGAGGGGCAGATGAAGGAACAGAAATTTCTAGGTACTTTAGCATAGTCATGTGTTAATACCTAACATTTTATACTAACAGAATCATCTAAGATTTCTATGCACTTCCTTTATTTGATTTAGTCTGCTTGCTTATCCAAATGCTGAATTTATATTGGTACCTGACACATTCCTTCCACACCAAGAAATGACACAATCCCCCAAACAGCTGGGTCACACCTATCCAAGAATGAATAGCTTAGCCATTCTGACACTTGTGGGATGGAATCTCAGAGTTGTCTTGAGTTGCATTTCTCTGATGATTAAGGATGCTGAGCATTTCTTCAAGTGTCTCTCAGCCATTAGAGATTCCTCCTTTGTGAATTCTATGTTTAGCTTTATTCCCCATTTTTTATTGTATTATTTAGGTTCTTGGCATTTAATTTCTTGAGTTCTTTGTAGATTTTGGATATTAACCCTCTGTCAGATGTGGTGTTGGTAAAGATCTTTTCCCAATCTGTAGGTTGCCATTTTGTTCGAATGACATTGTCTTTTCCCTTACAGAATCTTTTAAGTTTCATGAGGTCCCATTTATTGATTGTTGGTCTTAGAGCCTGAGATATCAGTGTTCTGTTCAGGAAGTTGTCACCTGTGTCGACCCCAAGGCTTTTCCCCAACTTCTCATCTATTAGATTTAGTGTGTCGGGATTTGATCTACTTGGATTTAAGTTTTGGGCAGGGTGATAAGTATGGGTCTATTTGCATTCTTTTACATGTCTACATCCAGTTAGACCAGCACCATTTGTTGGAGATGGTGTCCTTTTTCCGTTTTATGGTTTTGGCTTCTTTGTCAAAAATTCAGTGCCCATAGGTGTGTGGGTTCATACAGCACATGCTGATGAGGTTGTGGAGAAATGGGAACAACTCCTCCATTAGTGGCAGGAGTGCAAACTTGTACAACCACTATGGAAATCAGTCTGGAGATATATTAGAAAATTTTGAATAGCTCTACCTCAAGACCCAGCCATACCACTTCTGGGTATACATCCAAATGATTCCTCACCATACCACAAGGACGTTTCCTCATTTATGTTCATAGCAGCCTTATGTGTAATAGCTAGAAACTGGAGACAACCAGATGTCCCTCAACCGAGGAATAGATTAAAAAAAAAAAAAAACCTGTGGTACATCTACACAATGGAATACTCAGCCATTAAAAACAACAAAATCATGTAATTTCAGCCAAATGGAGGGAACTAGAAAAGCTCATCCTGAGTGAACTAACCCAGACTCAGAAAGATGCACATGGCATCTGTTTACTTACAATCAGATTTTAGCCATATGGTATAGCATAGCTATACTACAACCAATGCACCAAAAGGAACAGGAACATAGACTTTGTTACCTGTTAATGAGACACTTTGCCCTAGTGGTGCTACCATGTAAGCCCCCAGTATCTGAGGAAGCTCTTAGTCCTCATATGACTGCTGAACTGGTGCATAGGACTGATATGATAGAAGAAAGAGGGGGTCAAGGGTGGGAGGGTGCTACTGGGAGGGGTGGAAAGAAGGCACTGTGATGGAGATGTAACTTTAAGTAATAAATAAACATTAAAAAAATGAATAGCTTAATAAATGTTCAATTAAAATGTCCTTTAGGGGATTAACTGTACAAATTTAAAAGCTGTGAATAAACACTATTGAGTACTATTAAACATAGTACCTAAGATGATAAAAATGTTATATAAATATTTATAAACTCTAAAATGTGTTATTTTTTATACTAGTTTGCCTGAAATCTTCCTGTATTTGTAGCAACACATAATTTAATGCCTTCATCAATAGAAGAGTGGCAATAGAATTGATGGTCTGCCTAACAAGGTAGTGAATTCATGTAAAAAATTACAAATATGTCTTTATTTGTATTAAAAATAGTTGGAGAGAGAAAAAAAGGAAACATGAGACTCTAGCCAAGACACATACAGAATCAAACGTACCTAAGAAGGCACATAATGCTTTTTTTTTTTAATGAAGACATACTGATTTGACTTTGAATTATCTTTCAAAAGGCAGCTTGCCTTGCATTTCATAGAGCTATGTGTCTATTAAGCGATAAAATTGACAGAGAATTATTCTCTCCACTGACGATTTGATGATTAGAGGTATTTTAATTGGTACTCTCAACTGCATTAAACATGTACTTCCATAGCATCTTAATCCCAAAGCCATCGTTATGAGATGTGTTTAGTAAGCAAGGGAGACGGGTAAGTCATCTAGGGAAACTTTTCATGAGATGGAGTCTGCTGGTGATGACTTTAAAAGGTGAATTATAATATAGAGCTCTTGACTAACTGAAGTACTAGCCATAAAACTGAATATTTTCTGTGTAATTACACTGAATATTTATTAATGGCAGATTTATTCAGCAACACACAGACCAGCCTTCTGAGTAATGTGGCAACTGAACTGGTGGTGGAGGTTGTCTTCAGTCTACAGGCACCTGATGATACAAACTTAGAATCTGAAAATAAACTTAGTTCTCAAAGCATGGTTTTCCATTTTTTAAAGAGCTAATTTCTCTCCTCCACAAATTATAGATCTCTCTTGCTTCTCTGGAAAATTGCCCCATTTTTCTCTCTTGGATATTTTGCAACAGCACCACAATGAAGTAATTTGAGCATTTAAAAACTTGATACAATGCCTCATTCCTCTCATCCAAGTCATTTAAATTCTTTCCTCAGAGCCCGTTTTCTCCCAGATTGTGTCCAAGTTTAGCAGTTGAGACCCAAAGTTCAGTGATCAGCTGAACTTCTGACTCACATAAATGACTTTCATAAATTTAATTAAAATTATATTAGGAGATTAGACCTGGTCAGAACCATTTCTATTTCTGTTATTAGAAAATATTTCAAGTCTAAGGATGGAAACCAGTTTTGCCTTTAACTGGAACATGTTTGCCTTAATTAGAGACCAACTATTTACTTTTAGGCTTCTAGTGTCTCAGTGTTGAAAACAAGGTTTGGATTTGAATTTTTAATCCTCCAAAGAAAACAGAAAATGAGGACAGAGTGAGTTGTTCTTGCCCACACTTCTTTTTTTTTGCCTGTAGTGTGATTATCTTTATATATTGAAAAGCATCCTGTTTTTAGCAATGAATTCAGATGTGCCAAACAGTTTGAATTTCTCATTCCCTTCACAACCGCTCTTGTTGAGCCTAGAACTGTCTCTGAAATCTGTGTCCTCATTGTGTATCAGTGCTGTTTCATCTAATGAAATGGTTTAGCTTTGCTAAATGATAATAATTCAACCTTATTTTTACCTCAAGAAATTTCAATATGTATATATCAACTCTTCTTGACTTGTAGCTTGATAAAGTAGTTTTCTGAAAACATGTAAATAATACTCTCCTCACTAAATTTCTGTATTTTGGTGATCATTAAAAAATCGGAAGTACACACATACTCCCACATGCAAACAACCCCCTCACAAACTCATCCACCCATATACCACACATATATGAGGGGAGATTGACATTTCACTTGAATTAAATATGAACTTTCATGCAGTCAGTTTGTTTCCAAAACAGTTGGCACATTTAATTGTTTTAGTTAATAATTTTTTAAAAAGAGCAGAAACTTTAGCACTTTTACTTTTTAATTCTTTTAATCCCATGGATATTATGAATAGTCATCACAGATACTTTTTTATACATGAACAGTTTTTCAATTTACAAATTAATTATGTAAGTATACTTAAAACTCATTTGTAATTTTGTTATGCTGCAACAATACTTTCTGATGATTTCAACTAAGCAATGAAACTGACCATGAACATTTACAGATTTGAAATCATAAGTGAAGGTGATAACATTGCAAAGTTATGTTGTCTTGCTTTTGTAGTTACTCTGTTTATGTATCTTACAGATAACATTATGTGCTAACATCATGTATTAGGAGGGAGGTTTTGTGTGTTTAAGGTAGAAACAGTAATAGGAAAAATGCTAACCGATTTGTACTTTTTATTCCCTAACATCTTTCTTTAACTAGGATCAGTTCTGCAGTTGCCAACGACAACAAAAACAATAACAACAACACTGTTTCTATCTGATCGAAGGGACAGATCCCTGTCTCATGCAACAGGGGAAACTGAAGTTCTCAAATGTGTCTGGGCATCACTAGCAGCCGAGGCTGCCTGGCAAAAGGCATTGTGCAGGGAATAACATGGGGATCTACCTACTCTGCAGCTATGTTATAAAGGTTTGCTCTTCTCACTGATATTAGAGCTCCAGTCTCCATGTCCCTCACAGAGGACACTGTCAATATCAGAGTACAAAAGATCACAAAACCCATTAAAACTTTGATAATATATCAAAGGCAGCACAGATTTTGATGTCAAGTAGCTGTAGGTACACTTCTTTAAGCTGGTCACTGACAACAAGATTATCTAGTTATATATAAACTGGGATGAAACTCTATATTAGTTTGCCTACCTTGAGTGTCCTGAGATACTATGTTTAAAGTTTAAAGCTAAATAATACATTTTATTATATATTGGCCCAAAAATTAAAAAAAATCATAATTAAACATTGCATGCAAAGAGTATCAAGAGAAAATAAATATTGATAGCAACTGTCACAAACTGTTTAGGATAATTAAGAGATGTAAACTAATTGTCATTCAAACTTCATTTGGTTAAGTACTACCATAGTTTATCACAGATGCTTTCTAAGTTAACAAACCAAATTGCTAAAAAACAAGCGACATTTGCTTATCCAGATATAAAGATATAGATAGATGGTCTTCAAAAACCTCAAGAGATCTGTAGAATATGACATTCAAAGAAGGTTTCTTAACTTAAGATATTTTGATATTGAGACATGTCAACTCCTGACAGCACCCCCTATTCTACTCCAAGTAGAGGATGAGCATTGAAGAATCTCCAGTGGGAGATGGTTGAATTAGTGGCAAGGCTGTCACTGGGCAAGAAAAATCCCTTGCTTCAACTGTACACAGAATGCTGTCTGAAAAGGACAAAACTTGGAAGCAGGTAAGTTGACAGCCTAGCTCCGCCAAGACAGGGTAGGCAAGTCCTTCATAATTCCTGCTTTACATTTAATGTCTTTCAGAGATACTGGGCCAAGAGGCTGAAGAAGATTAATGCTGGAATGTATGGAGAGAAATTTAAGAAAAATATTTAAATATCAATTCAGAGAATTGATTGTGCCTTTTAATCCTAGGACATGGTGATTATTGAGTAAATAGTAATGTATGTGACAATATTTTCAAAATCTGGCCTGTTATTAAAGATATTAATTGTGTAATATTCAATGTAAATTCATCATTTCACACTTATATTAAATGGTTATTAGAAGTTAATTTTTTAGTAATCTGTGGCTTGATAACCAATCTTATCCACCAGACCATGTAAATAATGCAATCATTGCTTTTTTTTCTGAAGTTTGATGATTTCTAAAAATTGGAAGTTCACCTATCCACACCCAAATTTCACATTATTTGCATGAGTAGGAAGGAGGCTGTGTGCCTATATAGTGTTTGTATAAAAGTGTGAGTGTCTGCATGTCTGGAGCCTGGAAGAGTACACCACATGCTCTATTATACCATGGTCTGCCTTATTCCCCTGAGGCAGGCACTCTCAATGAATGTGAAGTTCAGTGTTTTCTTAAGGAAAGTAAATCCAGAAATCCTCCTTTCTCCAACCCCACAGCTTTGGGGTTACAGTTGTATTTGTCACAAAGTCTTTTTTTAGAATGACATAAGGAATCTGATCGTTGGTCATCCAACTTCTGTAGGTTGTATTGTTACCCACTCATCCATATTCCCAGGCCTTGACTTTTTTTTAATTGAAGACAAATTTTCTCTTCTTATAACATACTCTAATATGCTTTAAATTTCTTCTTTGTTTTTCTTTCATATTTATTGTTCTCTCATATATTATGTCTTAATCCCAGTTCCCCCATGCCATACAACCATAATATATATAATGTACCTAGGTCAGACCTACACTTACTCCCTGATGTAGGCTCAGTCTTTATGAACTCCTATGAGCCCTGGTTAGTTGCTTTGGTGGGCTGTGTTCTTATGGTGCCCTTGACCCATCTAACTCCTACATTCCTTTCTTTTCCCCTTCCACAGGATTCCCTGAGCTCACCTAAAGTTTGACTGTGGGTCTCTGTATGAGCTCTTATCATGAATGTAGTAGAATATTATTAGAAATCATTTCATTGATTTTTTTAAAAAAATTTCCAGCCACATTTGCTTTTATCGTAAACCTGTAGGCTATCCAGCTCTGCTTCCTGGCCTTCCAGGCAATGGCATGGGTCTCTACTTGGACCAGCCGTTGGTTGGCTGCTTCCCCAAATTCTATGCAACCTTAACCCAAGCACCTCTTGCAGGCAGGACAAACTGTAGGTGGAAGGTGTTGTGGCTAGGCTGGTGTCCCAGTCCCTTTATTGGAATTATAATCAAGCCCTATGTGGTTACAGAAAAATGACAAGTTCAGGCTCCATATCCACACCAAGGAGTCTTCTCTAGGGTGGCCATTGTATATTATTGGGAGTTTTCAATGCAGTAAGTTTCTACCTTGGCCCTGAAATGTCCTCCAGTTAGAGGTCATCTATTCCAATACTCTCTTCCTCCATCTACTGCAACCTGACTTCTCCTGTTCCCACCCCCACCTTCCTCAGTCTACCCACAAAATCTCTATTTTTGTTGTATTCTCTCTTGATCCCTCCTTCTTATTTAACCTCTGTGGTTCTGTGGGTTGTAGCATGATTATCCTTTAGTTTACAATTAGATTCAATTTTAAGCAAATAAATACCATGTTTGTCTTTGTAGTTCGAATTATTTCACTCAGGATGATATTTTCTAGTTCCATCCATTTGTTTGCACATTTCATAATGTCATTTTCTTTTAACAGCTTAGTAATATTCCATTGTGTAAATGTAGCACATTTTCTTTATGCATTCTTCAGCTGAAGTAAATATAGGTTGTTTTCAGTTTCTGGCTATTATGAATAAAGCTGCTATGAACATAGTTGAGCAAGTGCCCTTGTGATAAGATGTAGCGTCCTTTTATTATATGCTTAAGAGTGGTGTGGCTGGGTTTTGAGGTAGATTAATTTCCAATTTTCTGAAAAAGCACCATATTGATTTCCAAGTGGCTGTAAAAGTTTTCCTCCCACTTGCAATGGAGGAGTGTTCCTGTACTGCATGAGTTTTTGATCTTAGCCATTTTCACAGGTGTAGGATGGAACCTCAAAATGGTTTTGATTTTCATTTCATTTCATAGCTAGGAAATTGAATATTTCCTTAAATGTTTCTCAGCCATTCTATTTCTATGTTGAGAATTCTCTATTTAGATCTGCATCCCATTTTTTTAAAATTAGATTATTTGGCTTTTTGATATCTAGTTTCTGGAGTTCTTTATATATTTTGGAAATTAGTCTTCTGTCATATATGGAGTTGGTGAGAATCTTTTCCTATTCTGTAGGTTGCGGTTTTGTCACATTGAAGGTGTCATTTTTCTTACAGTATCTTTTCAGTTTCATGAGATCCCCTTTATTAGTTGTTATTCTTAGTGTCTGCACTATTGATGTTTTGTTCATGAAGCTTCCTCCTGTTCTAATTTGTTCAAGGCTATCTTCTACTTTCTCTTCTATCAGGTTCAGTGTATCTGATTTTATGAGGTCCTTCATCCACTTAGACTTGAGTTTTGTGCAGAGTGATAGATATGGAGCTATTTGCAGTTGGACTCGTAGACCTGCTGGCATCTAGCACCAGTTTTTGAAGATACTTTCTTCTATTCTGTTGTATATTTCTGTCTTTACCAAAATTCAGGTGTCCATAGGTATGTGGATTTTTGACTGTCTTAATTTGATTCTGTTTCTCACCCTGTCTGGTTTATGTCAATACCATGAGTTTTTTATTACTATAGATATATAGTATAGCTTTTAGTAAATCAAAGATGGTGATACCTCTTGAAGTTTGTATATTGTATAGGATTGTTTTAGCTATCTTGGATTTCTTTTTTTTTCATATTAAATTGAAGATTGCTCTTTCAAGTTCTGTAAAGGATTGCATTGGAATTTTTTCATTTGAATTATTATTTTTTATTTCACCCACTTTTAATCTGACTTTTCTTCAGTATTTATCTTTTTTAATGTTTTTTTTATTACTTCAAGTTACATTTCCATCACAGCCCTCTCCCTCCACCCCTCCCAGCCCCACCCTTCTACCCTCTCACCCTTCCCCCAGAATGCATAATTCTTTTTTTTTTCAGTCCAACAAATGGTTCTTTCTCTTATAACAACAAATACAGTACAAAACAACTGAAATAAATAGGCCACAATTCTGAGAGTTATATGGCTTAGCATACATTCTCAATGTCCAGTCCGTATGTATTTGGCCCCTGACTTTAACATTCTACTATCTAACTATCTCCATGAGTTTAAAGTTCTCTATCTAACTCAGCTTTCATACTAACTTTCATCACAATTTTAAAAACATCTTCTTAGATCCAGAATGCCCTCTTGATTCCTAAACAACAATAGCTCATGTAAACCATTCTATTGTGTTAATTATGGAGAAGCCCCTCCATTTGTCTTCCATTGCATCATTTCTTTTATCGTTGTCATATTTTTTTTACCAAATTAAATGTTTTCTCAGTTTTTGAAGGATTGTAATTCTCATCTTTTCATGTGAATATAATTAAAATTTGTATACATTTTAAAAATGAAAGAAAGTATATTTCTAAAATTTGTAATTTATAGCCAACTGATTCTTGTCTTTTCTGTAATTCAGTACACTATGACTAATAAAAAGGCTATAAATGTTAGTAATAATCAAGGCATCTTTTGTTAGAAGTTCCATAATGATGAATGCACATAACTTAAGGATAGGCACAGTTTCGGGCTGGAGAGATGCTTCAGTGGTTATGCACACTTAATGGCTCTTCCAGAGAACCTGTTTCAGCTGTTGAAACAAAGTGGGCTTGTCACCACCCTTTTCAATTCAGGTTCCAGGTGTTCTCACTCCCTGATCTTGCCTTGTGGGCACTGCATTCCTATGGTACACATGCAGACATGCTTGCAAAATACTTAATATGTAAACAAAAAAAGTTAAAAATTGAAATGAACAGGCACAATTTGAAGAATACATTCTTTTTTAATAATTTTTTTAAATTTCTTCAAGTTACATCTCAATCACAATCCCCTCCCTACTCCCCCCTCCTGTCCCACCCTTCCACCCTCTTCCCACTCAACCCCCCCATCCTCTACCCTTTTTTTTTTAGTTTAATTTTTTTTTAAATTGTGAAGAATACATTCTTAATCACTCCTTCTAATAAATTTTGGCCATATCTCCAGGTTGCAATCCTAGGAGTATAGTTTAATTCTTCCTTTTCTCTTGTTTCTGACATTCAAACTATTTTATACTTCCAATATTTCATCAAAGTATCTGTAATAATCTCCCATTTTTTAAAATTCTAATGTTGCCTCTACATTATATGTATTGATTTCATCTTTCTCTGTCCACTACTGTGACTATACTTTTATCCTCCAAAACTTTTCTCCATGCAGTGTTTCTAATTTCCACAGAAATAAAATATTTAATAAAATCTATCACATAGTTTCATTATTTAAAATTGCTAAATTTTATTGCAATCTTTTTGCGTATATGTAACTTTTATGATTTTCAAAATGACATCTCTTGTAGATTATGTATTGTAATTATAGGGAAAGAGAGTACCCCACTTAAATGCATGTGAAATTATGATGTATGCAAGTATAAAACAATATACATTCAGCTGAAACGCTACAGTAAATTTGAATTTTGATCTCATTCTGAGCTAGGTGCAACTCCAAATCAAAGTACAATCACAAGGGTGAACAGTTTACACATAGTGCAGTGTTGCCTACTTTTCATATCAAATTTCTAATAGCTTAGATAACATAGTAAATGCTATATTATGTAACAATCTGTATTTAGAAGTAGTTCATTAATGGTAGCGTAGTTAAGCATTTTTAATATGTTTGAGAAGTGTACCAACATAAATTGTAATGTAGGTTAAGTATAAATACACTATTCAATACCTGACATGGACAGGATATATTCAAAATTGATGGGTTTATTGGGATTTAATTCTATGATAGGCCAAGGATGATATGTATAATTTTATATATGTAATGTATCAATCCTAGCTTGATGTCAACTCGTATCCATATAAGAATGTATTCTTTGCGTTCAACGTCATGTCATTAGCCTCAATCACTGCTATGGAAACCTGGTATTAGGTCATATCATCATATCAGCAGAGCCCATCGTATGGGAGAATGAATGAGAGAACGTCAGAATTGTTGCCTCAGATATACAGTTGATTCTGGACAGAGCTTCAGGTTTCAGAGGATCGTTTTGTACTTTCAACCTTCTGACTCCTATTTAATGTGTTTTTTCTAAAATAAAGCATGGCCTCCCACTCCCTCTGTAGTGATATTATCATTTGTTCTACTTTTCTGGGTCAGTTCTCTTCCTCCAAGGTTATCAAACCCCACCTAAGAAATAGCTGTAACCTTTGCTATGGCATTCTAATATTTTAAACTTTCCATTATTTTCCTCTTCTCTTGATAATTTACATAGTCAGATATTTCATCATGATTCCAATTTATTTTTCTCTTTAAAATCTTCAGCTGCGACAGGCAACATCTTTGTGTTTTCTGTGTACCTTTTGATATTGTAGAACATTTTACAAATTATGGTGATGATGATGATTATATATCGCTTAACATTTGTCCCTCAATCAAGTTAAATTTGGTTGTATTCTAAAATAATTTCTAATGAGTTTTCCAGGTTCAGTCCAGTGTTATTTCCACTTTAATTGTGATAACCAGTATTTAATTTGACTAAGTCACTGGGGTTG
>CAJQZJ010001482.1:0-15911 GCA_907164525.1 Lophiomys imhausi | reverse complement strand
GGAAAAAATCCACATACAATAATAACAAGTATAATCTGTCTTAAATGCACTTAACAATACACTAAAGAAAATGTGCAGAAGCCCGGTTACAGGCACACAGACACACAGACACATAGAGAACACTATGCTGAGAATTCTGTTGACCCTTTGGACCTACTTGTGTTTTTATCTTATCAGCCAGTAACCCTATTCAATGTACCATCTTACGAGAACAAATATGTCAAAACATCTTCACTTACTCTTTAAACTCTTTGAAAATTTAGCTTTAAAGATTTTAATAGTTTTAGTTATATGTGGGTATGTGCACATGAGCACAGATGCCCGTGTAGGCCAGAAGAGGGAGTCAGATCCTTTGGGGCTAGAGCTGTCTTATGTGGGTACTGGAAACTGAACTCAGGTCTTCTACAGGTAGTACCTGCTCTTAACTGCCAAGCCATCTCTCTGGACCCTGAACAACGTACCATTAAAAGCCACTAGAATGTTTCCACAGCTATCCTAACATACTTAAGGGCAACTCTCCATCAGGAATCCTGTACCTGCATGGTGACTAAAGATGTAGTTGGTTTGGTATAAGGCTTGCCAAGAATGCATGATGCCCTGGGTATGACCTCCAGTATTAAATAACTGGGCATGGCAGCATGCACCTGTGACTCAGCACCAGAGAGGCGGAAGCAAGACAAAAAAGTTCAAAGTCATCATGCTCAGATATATATGCATGAGGCCAGCCTGGGCTATATGAGATTCTGTCTCAAAAATCAAACAAAACTATTGATGAGTTGTGAACTGAAGTTATAACACTCTGCTCTACCAGACCTTTAATAAATGATTCAGGCTGGCGGTGCCATTATACTCCAACAATTCTTAATTTTACACAGTGAACTTAACTGCTAAACCCAAAGTGAAGAGATGGGTAACAACAAGATACATGTCACTGTACGCTGCATCTCACAGCTTCTTGCCCACTTTCAATAATACCACAGCAGTCTATTGGCTGTGCTCTGCTCTGTTAGTCCACACTGTGTGAAACGGTAGTGTTCAGGTTGTGCCTTGTCCACTTTATAGGTAGCCTCTGACTCCTTTTTGAGAACAGGATAACTGCATCTCATTTGTGTGTGTCCATGCCACCACCTATCCAACATGAAGCATGAGGCACAGAAGTGATAGGCTCCTAATTCCTGCAAGTGCTAATGTAAAAAAAAAAAAGACAAGAAAAAAATCTTTAAGTGGCACACATGAGACATAACACAAAGCATAGCAAAGTGTCTGATACAGGGAAAACAGCAAAGGAAGGTTTCAATCTGACTACAGATCCTAAGGACTCTTCTAGAGGAGGCAGCGCTGTATCTAAGCCTTAAGAATGGTTAGGATTCCAGCAGGCACTGTAAGTAAAAGGCCAGCCTGGGCAACATGGTAACTTCAAGACTAGAGTGTGTGTATATACAGAGTTTTGCTCCGCTCGTTGTCTTCACACTCCCCACATCCCTTACACTCTATGAGCTGTATGAAAACTCTACGGGGACTTTGAGCCCCTCACTTGGTAGTATCACTGGCCCTTTCAATAATAGTGCTTGACCTTTTTCAGGCATTGCTGCTGGAGCAGATTAATGATTCATCCACCATCCTTAAAATGAATTTGGAGAAACAGATTGTTAGTAAAGTTAGGGTAAGACGTTCTTGTTAGTGAGTCTAATGTAGAAAATCTTAGGGGAAAAAAGAGAGGTTCAGAAATGCACACTCTTAATAGTTGAGCTAGGGATTTGTTTATGGTCAGGAAATAAGAACAGCAGCAGCCCAGATGGCACAGGATGACATGGCTCCTTGCTAAAGCTCAACTGGTGGTCACGTGTCATTAATTTCTTGTACCCATTTTTGCCCTAGGCTACCTGATATAACAAACTTTGTTAGTTAATAGATGTGTACCTTGAGGATTTAAAGAAGAAATGAATGATTATTTTATTTTGTTTTATTATTTATCTTAAATACTATCTTTGTAACCGCAGATTGCTACCTGCAAATTGGCTGAAAAAATTACCTTGCTTCCTTTATACTTGGTTAATCTATAACAAGTTGCTTAGTTACAAATGCATGTGGGACTTTGGAAATAATTGTTCACATTTGTTTTTCCCTCATAATACGTAAAACTTTTGATCATGTGAGGGTTTTGGGGAATGTGTATTTCTCCACATATACTCATTGTAATCATTCACTTAGAAAAATAGAATGAAAGCACATTGTGACTTTTGTACTGCTTGAAAGATTTTGCTCGAATATATAAGCTGCGGAAAAAAATAAAGTTGTTGGAACTTTTTTCCATCCATCAGATATGTATATGTATATATGTAAAGTGGTTAGGGCCGGCTTGTTGAAGCTTTGCACCATCCACCCAATATGTGAATGTGTATACATCTGTCTGTTTGTATGTGTGTGTGTGTGTACATGTGAAGTCAATGGTGCTTGCTCACTGGACCCCTGTCTTGCTTCATCCACCAAGTGTGTGTTTATGATTCTTACCTCCTCTTCTTTTTCCTTCTCACAGACACCAACAGCCAAAGACTTTTCAGAGTTCAAAGAGTTCAGAGGTTCTCTTGCCAGTCAACAGGGAATATGGCATCAAGCTTGCCTGCTATTAATAGCAGAGGTCCCTGCTGGGTGCTATTAGGCACTATCCCCCACCTGCAAAGGCCCCCACCAAGTGCTACCAGCCTCTTAGCCCACTGCTTCAGTTTACCCTGATCTTGTGAAGCTGATCTTTGACAAACAAGCCTTTAGTAGCACATTCAATAAATCATTGTGCCTGAATAGACATTTAGCAGGCTATCCCTTCTTGGCAAGGATTGGCCACAATCCCTAAGGGAAATATATTTTAATCTCAATGCACTGGGAGTTAACCAGAAGTAAATTACCACATAGGAAAATCAGTCAGTGCTACAAAGGAATAAATAGAGCATTCTGGAACAGATCCAGGGAAACCTATCATGAGTGCACTTACCACTCAAATTAAAAGCCAAAGTTGGCTTCCCTATGCTTAGCTGAGTACAAAATGTCTACACTACAAAAGAGCTTAATTCGTGAGCAGGACAGATGTAGATACATGAGACCCTGTGAAAGCTGTTCCTTGGAGAAAACATGACAATGTCCCATTGACCCATTGAATACAATCACCAGTGGTACCTGTCCCATGAATAATGGTTCTAATGGAACAGCATCAGAGACAAGGAAAATGCAGGTGGCCTAGCAATCTCTATGAACAATGTCTTGGAAAAATAGTTCAAGGGGCACTGAGTAGAGCAGGAGTGGGCTGGGGATATAACACCGTTGGTAAAGTGCTTACCGCTATGCAAGATGCCTCAGTTGGAGTTCCAGTACAGCATAAACTGGGCATGGTGGCAGATGCCTGTAATCTAAGCATCTGAATGGTAGAAACAGAGGAAGCATAAATTCAAAGTCTCCTCAGCTACAGTGAGCTCTAGGCCAGCCTGGGCTACATGAGCCCTCACTGAAGAAAAAGGGTTGGCACTAGAATGAAAAACGAGAGACCTGAAAGGCCTCCCACTGTCATTCTGCGTGTCCTCTGAAGAGTCACTTGACCTCTCTGGGCTACAGCTAACTCATTGTGATACTGGGGCAAGGATATTAAGGATTTATTCTGCTTCCTGGAATGCCTAAATTTGAAGGAAATTTTTTCTATAGTCCAAAGAAGGAAACCCCAACAGCCATCACAATGGATAAATGTGCAAATGCACATATGAAAATGACAACTGTGTTGATATACTTTTTGTAGGGGGAGTTAGGTTAATATAAATTAGATTTAGCAGATATCTAGGGGCATCTGAATCCATCTCTTAATATGGGCATGAAGATCAACTAGGCTGTGGGCAATTGGCATAGCAGCATATGGACTAAAAACAAGGTTTATGGCCTGACATTGTTTTCAGCTGCTAATAGCCTTATGAAGTCGGTGGAGCCCAGATTAGGCTGAAGCCAGGTGAAACAAGGAGAGACCCTATTTAAGGAGGAGGTGGGTGGAGCCCAGGAGGCCTCCTGCTAGAGAGTTCCCACACTAGAGACAACAAGATGCAAGGCAGCTTGCATCATCTGATCGAGAAAATGCTGGTGGACTGAAAAGCTGATCTCAAACAGAGCTGAAAAATTACAGCCAGCTCTCACTGAGGTAGAAAGAAGCTGGTGAGCAGAGAAGGCCTCAGCAAAGCAGCAAAAGGCCAAGGACTAAACTCTGTGGCACAGATTTGCCTAGAGGGGTTCAACAAGTTCCAACAGTGGCCTGAATGCAACTGTAGCAGCCTCAAAGACTGAGGAAGAGTAGCTGAGTGGCTAATACAAACTGAATAAGTTGGCGTATGGACAGCTGAGGCCTTCCAGAGAGAAGAAAGCCTAAAGCCTCAAGCCTCATTAAAGGTGAAGCTGCCATAGCCAACTTACCCTAAAGGACCTATGTCTGAGATATTCCTGAAGAAAGACTGTTGACTAAGTGCCTTAAAGGATCTAACCTGAGGTGTTCCTGACAACTGAGGACCTGCCCCGAAGACTGTGTTCCTGACAACTGAGGACCTGCCCCAGAGACTGTATCCTTCTACAAGATTGGGATTAGTTCTTAGATGATAGTTGTTATAGTATTAATAGGTTTAGTTGTTAGGTAACAGGGGTTATAGTCACTCTTTGGGCCAGTAGTTAGGTAATTTTTTATATTTGTTATATGTGCATATAGTTATTAATAAATATATATTGGATAATTAAAAGATTCATCTTCAACTTTTAGCTAAGAATTAACTTCAAATGTTCAGATAAAATCATCAAATGACATTTCTGTTGTGTAAAGGAGCTGTGGTTAAAGGTTTGCAAACAAATTTCCCATAAGAGAAGAGCTGATATAAATCACACTGAAACACCAAATCATGCGGGATTTTAGCAACCTACTTCTTTGCTTAGTTTTCCAAAACCAAAAGTTCTCATGAGCATATGACAGTCATCTGTTCAGCAGTGTCCCTGAGTTCCCACAAGCTGCCTGAAAATGCTGTAGCTCTGACAGTTGGGCCTGGCCCTCAGGCCTAGGGACCATCCCTGGCTCTCAGTCTAACAATATCTTTGCTTGGCCTGCAAAAGAGGAGACATGGCAAGCGTATTATCTTCATCTGACCCGGGGCCTAGCAACATTTGAGTGTACCCTCTGGCACAGAAAGAACCATGGTGGATTAAGTCACTTTGACACAAACAAGCTGTAACCATCTGGCAGGAGTGAAGCTATTCTAAAGAGAGACAGTACAGTCATCCCTGTGGGTATCAGACTATTGAAACCCTCATATACCACTCCCCCCCCCAACCAGGGAATTGGAATTTCCCTAGTAATATCATGCTGCAAGGAGGGAAAGGTTAAGCCTCGTGCCAGATGGAGGAGGAATTTTTTTTTTCTGCTTTCACTACTGATTGTCTCTTTAAAAAAGAAAAGGAACCACATGGGGGGAAGAGCAGGGAGGAGGGGGAAAGACTGGCTCAGACAGTGTCCTGGACTTTGGAGGTATCCAAAGTCCCTGCTTTTGGTCACAACAGATCAGCAGGTAGTACTGTCAGTCCCAGACAGAGATCATTACAATGTGCAGGAAAAGACCTAACAGATGCGTGAGCTGCATACAAACAACATTGGGGAAATTAATATGATCAGGAACCAGTTTGCAATTCATTCTAGGGGAATAGACATAAAGAGTCAAAAACTGTAGACAAAAGATTGCTGGGATTGGATGCAGGTGATTAAAAAGTGTACATAGTGGGGCTGGAGAAATATCTGTTTTGCAAAGAATACTTGCTGCATAAGTACGAGGACATGACTTCAAATCCCTAGCACTCATGTAAAAAGCCAGGTTAGTTGTGCCTGTAACCCAAAGCATTACCAGGTGAAGAAACAGGAGGTTCCACTGGCGCTTGATGGCTGCCAGCCTATTTCCAGGCTCAGTGAGAGAACCCGGTTCAAAGCAATGAGGTAGAGTGATACAGCAGGACACTCAACACTCTCCTTTGGCTCTACTCTTACTCACGGGTACACATACCTGTGCACACACATATACATATACCACACATGAGCACAGCACACAAATACATTACAAAGAAAAGTCCAGTAATACTTGATATTTGGATGGTTACAAAAGAGAGATAAGGATAATTTATAGCACACACTAGTTACAAACAAAAGGACAGCACAAAGAAGAGGACCTGTGACATGCTAGCAGAAACCCGCCTGGAGGAGAACAGGCTAGTTAGCTCCACTGCTGTGCAAACCAGGTCTCCATCATGCATCTCACACACATTCACTGGTTCTCAACCGATGGGTTGAGACTCTTTTGGGAGGTGAATGAGCCTTTCACATGAGTCACATATCAGATATCCTGCATCACTTATCAGAGGATAACCTGCATATTAGATACTTACACTATGATTCATAACAGTAGCAAAATTACAATTAGGAAGTAGCAACAAAAATAACTTTATGGTTGGGGGTCACCACAGCATGAGGAACTACATTAAAGGGTAACAGCATTAGGAAGGTTGAGAACCACTGGACTAAAGGCTTAACAAATATTTACCAGCCAGGTGGCTATGTAGGTCTATAATCCTTGGAGGCTGAACCATGTGGATTGTGAATTCAAGACCAGCCTGGGCCAGTGAGTTCCCATCTCAAGAAAACAAAGTAAGTTAAAGCATTTTCAATTTTTTATGACAGAATTCAAATTCTTTGGCCTACTCTCAAGGGTATCATGAGTCTATGGTGGTTTTTATTTGCAAGTTCTCTGTAATAAAATGTTCATAAAATTTTATATATATATATATGTGTGTATAAAGACTTTGTCAAAGACCTTGAAGAAACCCATGCCCACTGTCTTCACCATAATCACATAGTCCCAGTAAAGAAGGAAACAGGACAACGGAATGTCAATGACTCTCAATGAACTCTCAGTGCCTCTCCGAAACCACTGACCTGATCAACCTAGAGGGGTATATTCCAAGGCCTTGCCCTTGACAGTGCCCCTTTTATTACTGTAAAATGTTATGGTGGAGCACTATAAAATCATTTCAGTCACCTCTTTAAGCTATGGCTTGGGTATTCTCACACAGACATGAATTCTTAAGAAGTCTCAAAACCAAACAAAAGTCAGACAGTTAAACCATCACTAAATGGTATAAGCAAGAGCCTGTTCTATAAAGCCTCAGAAATGGTTAACAGTATAGGGGAGTTTGCATTTTGACAGTGTGATATCCATTCTCTTTTGTTCCAAACCAGAACATGTCACTCTCGCCTTAACCCCACAATTCAGCTCGGTGGTTGAGGAGGACTGAAGTGGCTACAGGTCCTTTCCCCAGTCACAGAAAACCAGTCAGGAATGGCCATGTACAACCCAGACCTGAACCAGTAAACAAACTCCACATCTAGACATAGTGATTAATTCAGGAATGACTGAACACTTGGGGCATTGAGAGTTAGGACCAAGATTTTCCTGAGACTGTTAGAAGACCAGACTTGTTCTTCTCTGCTGGTAATTCTAACTACAAAGGTGATGTCCAAGTCCAAGCTGCACGGGCACAGTGAACACAAAGTCAACACAGATACAGAGTCACAACAAAGACAGACTGACTCCTAAGGACACTAATCCAGTGACATTTAAAGCTGGCTCTTGTGAGTAGTCTTCAGTTTCTATACCAATATTATCCCACTTCTGCTTAAGCCAAGTTAATTGAGGTTGAATCGGATTATAAATTCTCAATGGAAAGACTCCCGGTTAATCAAATTGTCTAAGCAGTTCTCACTTTAAGGATAAATTCAATAAAGAGACTATTTCACTCACCAGCCGTTTTATTATGTTGTAAACCCAAAACAAGAATACCTTATGAGAAATTTTTGACTGAGAACTTGTAACTGCAACTGAGAATACACAGGTTTCCCCTTTTCTAAACTGAGATAAAAAAACTAGGAAGACGAGGAGACAACGAAGGCTGCAGGCAAGATGGTCTGAGCTCCAATCAGCTCGCCTCAAACACTGTGAAGCTTGATTTATGCTTTCAGCACTGAACTTGCCGCATTCTAAACTGCTGATGCAAACAAAACTGCACACTGAGGGTGTGATGTTAAGAGATAAGAACAGCGAACCTGCCTGCACAGACATTTCTACAAGCAACAGTGGAGGTCTCTGCCTCCCAGCACAACTGAGAGAGTCTAATGCATCATACTCTTCCACTGCAGCTTGGGTAGCAAGTATCATGGCAGCAAAACTACTGCTTCCACAAACATGGCCCAGATAAAGAACAGAGGATGGAAATGAATAAACCAGTAGTATTGCGGCTACACATTTTCAAGACCAACCGCTGAATGTCAAGCTTTCCAAAATTCAGTATCTTTTTATTTGACTCTCATATTTTAATTATAGTATAAGTTGATATACTTTTATCTGTATAAACTTTTGTCTCCCCAGCTACAGTGTGAGTCCTTTCAGGGTCTTATCTTCCTAGACATACAATAGATCTGACACATCTGACACAAAATACGTGACAATATCTGGCAGAAACCAGAGAGGTAGTGTATGTCCATGAGCTCAGCACTGGGGAGGCAGGAGTTTGAAAGTTTGAAGCCAGCCTTGGCAACACAGTGAGACTGTCTCAAAATGCACACACAAAGAAAAAAAAAGAAAAAAATTTGATGAAATTATCAAAACATACAAAGACATGAATTCTCCCAAACTAGCCAAGCCTGATCATGCTTAACTTCCAAGATAAGATGAAACTAGGTAATTGCTTCGACATCAAATATGAGGCCTTACCAGTGGATAAGGCTTCCTCCCGAACATCTCCCTCGCCAGGCTGATGAATATTCCAGGATGTTTTAGGGAGCAAAGAAATCTCATCGGGTGATGTTAATCTCACCATGTCCATGTGATTGCTCTGAAATTGGTACCGAGGGATGAAGCAGATTTTGCCTTGTTTGAAAATGTCCTTGATGATCTCTTCCGTGTCGATTTCATCTTGCATGCTCAGAAAGATGGAAATTCTTTTGGACTTTTGATATTGACTGTGGGCAATCACCTAAGTGGAACATAATGGTAATTATAATTTTTTAAGACTACATTTTTCATAAACTAGTAACTCCTCTTACCAATTTCACCCCTTTGTTGTGGCCTTCTCCAAGTAAAGTGATGAAGGGAGTTAATGCTACATCCTGATACCTGGCTTTTACTTCAAGACTCAAGATGTGCACACTTGATCCTTTTACCTCTCTGGTACACCTATTCTTGTCCATGGAAACTCATTAAGAAGACACAGAATGAAAACATCATCTACCTTCAGAATCCCAGTTTCTAGTACATGTCAGGGACTTACTGGAGGATTTTGGGGTTATTTTCTCTTTTGAAATTTATATTTCCTAAGTTTCCCACTCTTGCATCGTTGGACAGTTCTCCCATCAATTTTACCTACCTAAGGTCAAGAAAGATCTAACCCTCCTGACCTCTGCACAACCTTTACAATATTAGATACACGTGGACAACAGTCTCTTAGCTCTCTACCAATACCATTCCATTCAACTGGGTGTTCACAAAGTTCATTAAAGTGGAGGCAAGGGGCTCTTGGTGCAAGAATCCACAGATAGTGGATTCACTCACCAGGCAGAGAGACCTTAGTTTTGCTTATAAAGTCCTGGGAACTTACCCAGACTCAGAAGTTGGCCCTTTACTCCCTTTTGGTCTCTATTCCTTTTCTGTTCTCCCCTGCCCTACAACCTAAGAAAAAAAGGATACCACAAAAGCACCTTACAAACATGACTGGCAGAAAGATAGGAGCAAAAAAAAAAAAAAAAAAAAAAACAAATTACATTTAAAAAAAAAAGAAGAAAAGTTAAGCAAAGCATATTAAAACCAGAGCTAAGGAAGGAAGTCAACACTGTAGAGCTGTCAGGAGCCTTGGCATAAGCGAAGCAAGTGGAAAGGTGAAACCCAGATTTGGAGCAGGCCTGAGGCTTTGACACCACTTACTAAATGAGAAAGTTCTTTTTGACATTTTAAAATTAATTAATTTTTTCAAGTTACATCTCCATCAAAGCCCCCTCCAGGTCCCTCCCTTCCTCCCTCCTCCCCATCTCCATCCTGTCCTTCTCAGATGAGGGGTGCCTCAGCTTACTAACCTCCCTCAGTTTATCAGTCATAATGAGGGCTAAGAGCTCCCTCTTGTACTGGGGCCTGATATGGCAGTCCAGCTAGGTAATGTGTTCACTAGCAGGCAAAGGGTCCATGACTTGCTGCTGGGTGGAGTTTTTAGAGGGATAGGTTCCTGTCTGTTTGGGTCTGTGGGGTGTAGGTTGGTTGTCCTGTGCTATATGGTTAATATTCACTTATAAGTGAGTACATACCATATGTATCTTTCTGGGTCTGGGTTAGCTCACTCAGGATGAGCTTGAGAAAGCATTTTTCTTAATCTCTTTAAAGCAGAGTGTAGAAAACCAAGAGCTGACTAAGCAATAAGACCCTCAGCTAAAATTCAGTGTGACACTGTGCATATGCATTTGCCTGCCTTCCTTCAAGCCACTGACATGCTGTCTGTTAGGAAGGGAGAAGGAAAGGAAATCCATTACAGTGATGAAGATGAAGACAACAGAGCAGAAACTTAACTAGTTCCTGTAAGACAAAGGGAAGGTGAGACAGTATTTTACAGACAACGTGGCACTAAAACATGGGCAAAGGAGGTAGGCAGAATCCATTCTACCCTTGGAATTCCAAACAGTATTTTCAAAAACAGAAAATATTGTAGCTACCATACCTTCATTCATAAATATATATCAAAAAGGGCTGGGGGTTTCATTCCATGGTAGAAGCTTCACGACCATGAACAAGGTCCTCCATTAAGGCCCAATACCCCCAAAAGATAAAAATATGCAGAGTCAAATAATCGTCAAGCATTTTAAAAAGCCAAAATATGGGGCTGGTGAGATGGATCAGCAGTTAAGAGCACTGGCTTTTCTTCCAAAGGATCTGGGCTCAAATCTCAGCACCCACATGGCAGTTCACAGCTGTCTGTAATGACCAGGTGTGGTAGCACAGGCCTTAATCCAAGCACTTGGGTGGCAGAGGCAAGTGGATCTCTGTGAGTTCAAAGCCAGCCTGGTCTACAAAGTGAGTCTAGGGCAGTCAAGGCTACACAGAGAAACCCTGTCTCGAAAACCAAAAATAAATTAATTAATTAATAATAAAAATAAGAAAATAATAATAAAAAACTTTTAAAAGCCAAAATATAAAATGGAAGGATTTTAAAAATAAAAAATGGAAGGAAAATAATTATTTAGTGCAAAACAGATCATTCAAAGAGTAGAGACAGTTTAAAGGAATTTTAAAAAGATTTATTATTAGTAGTATTAGTATTATTAACTTTTATTTTACATGCACTGGTGCTTTCCCTACATGTATGTCTGTCTGTATGAGAGTCTGGGATCCAGCAGAGACCTGCCATGTGGATGCTGGAAATAGAACCCAGGTCCTTGAGAAGGGCAACCAGTGCTCTTAGCCCAGAAGCCATCTATTCAGCCCCGAATGGAGACAATTTTTAAATTCTAATTAGTTTTCTCAGACAAACTGAAAACAAAACTAAACCCACAAAACATTAATAGTCTGTTTGAGAAAGGAATCAGTAAGACATAAGAAATAATCATTGAAAATTAAAACTGTGATTAGCAAAATGAAAACAATCTAGAAGGAAGTCCTAAGAGGGGAGAAAAAGTAAGAAAAAAAAATGTTAAGAGAACCAGAAAATCAATGTAAAAAAGGAAAACTGGTCATCAAGATGTAGTGGTTTGAATGAGAATAGAGAATAGACACCATAGGCTCATATATTTGAATGTTTTGTTCCCAGTTAGTGGACTATTTAGAAGGATTAGGAGGTGTGTTCCTTGTAGAAAGTGTTCATTAGAGGTGGGTTGTAGAGGGCATGAAGTCCTTGAGCTCACAGATAAGCACTAGGGAAACGAGGAATGTTAAACACAGAGGCTTGTCTCTGTTTTCCACCCAGAAGGCTGGGAATGGATTTAGTTCATACCCTGGTGACCTCTGAACTTTCTGTATGGTCAGGCCCAGATTCTTATGTTTATCTCAGTCATTCTCCTTATGCCTTTTTTTTTGAGCATTATTTCTCAGTCAATAGAACCCATCTTTATGGGAGAGGTCAAATGTACTGTACAAATGAGAACAGAGGTGGTTAATAGCCTATGACCAAGACCACACCAGATCCTCCACAAGACCCTTACCTGTATGGGAGATCACATTACTTTGTAAAGGGTTTCATTGCAATCATGTCTTAAGCTTTGTTGTACACAATGGACTGAGTTAATTATCACCAGAAAACCTTTTCCCAAAATGTGCTGTGCTTAAAAATCTCTAAAATGTTTGAGTTTTTGATCTTAGCCATTCTGACAGGTGTAAAATGGGATCTCAGAGTCATCTTGAGTTGCATTTCTCAGATGATTAAGGATGTTGAGCATTTCTTCAAGTGTCTCTGGGTCATTAGAGATTGCTCTTTTGTGAATTCTCAGTTTAGCTCTGTATCTCATTTTTTTGACAGCACATGCTGGAGAGGCTTTGGAGAAAGGGAAACACTCCTCCATTGCTGGTGGGAGTGAAAACTTGTACAACCACTGTGGAAATCAGTCTGGCGATATCTTAGAAAACTTGGAATAGCTTTACCTCAAGACCCAACCATATCATTCCTGGGCATATATCCAAAAGATTTCTCACCAAACCACAAGGACATCTCCTCAACTATGTTCCTAACAGCTTTATTTGTAATATCTAGAAACTGTAAACAACCCAGATGTCCTTCAACCAAAGAATCAATTTAAAAAACTGTGGTACATCTACACAATGGAATACTACTCAGCTATCAGAAACAAGGAAATTATGCAATTTGCAACCAAATGGATGGAACTAGAAAAGCTCATCCTGAGTGAACTAACTCAGACCCAGAAAGATAGACATGACATGTATCCACTTATACCTGGATTTTAGCCATATAATACAGGATAACTATCCTATAATGAACAGACCCACAGGAACAGGAACATGGACTTCATTACCTGTTAGTGGGACACTTCATCCTAGTGGAATTACCATATAGCCCCCCAGTGCAAGAGGAAGCTCTTAGTCCTTACAGGACTGATGAATTGAGGGGGGCTGATATGTAGGAGCACCCCACACCAGAAGAGTAGGATAGGTGGGAGAAGGGGTGGAGGGTGGAAGATGGAACCCAGAGGGGTGGAGGGAGGGGGCTGTGCTAGAGATGTAACTTGAATTAATAAATAAACAAGGTTAAAATAATGTCTAAAATAAACTGCCCAGTGTCAGACTCTAGAAGTTTGAACCAACATCAGGTACTGAGTCATGCTGAACCTCTTCCTTCTTGCTTCACACTAATGACACTCTTCTGGCCTCTGTGGTCTCAGAGACCATCCACAGCAGGCTTTGAGGTTTCAAAAGCCCACAGTCCATGGCAGGGTCTTGGTCGGTCTCTCTCTCTCTCTCTCTCTCTCTCTCTCTCTCTCTCTCTCTCTCCACTCTGTGGATAAGAAGTAAGCAGTCAGCTACTTCTCCAGCACCATGCCTGCCTGCCACCATGCTTCCCACCATGATGATCACTAGCCCTCTGAAATGGAAGCAAGCCCCAAATAAAATGCTTCCTTTGTAAGTTGCCTTGGTTATGGTGTCTCTTCACAGCAATAAAACAGTAACTAAGCCACAAGATGTAATACATAAACACAAACATTAATCTCTAAATTGGAAGCCATAGGCATAGACCAGAATGAGAAAAAGAAAATAATGAAAAACTTGAAATCAATTCATCAAATGGGAGTTGAAAATATTTGAACATATTTAAACATTTAAAAGTCAGGTCTAGAGAGAGGGCTCAGCAGTAGAAGAGCACTTACTGCTCTTGCAGACAACCTGGATTCAATTTCTAGCACCCACATGGGGGCTTCCAACCATCCATAACTAGGTCCAAAGCATCTGGCACCCACTTTGGACCTGCAAAGGCACCAGGCACACACACACAGTGCACTTACGTCTGTGCAAGCGAAACACTCAGACATGTGAACTAAAAATAAAGGTCGCCAATCACATAGGTATTTACTTTAAAATAATTTGAGGATTTTACTCTAGTAAAGTTGAGAAGGAAAAGCACCTAAGAAAGGAGGCAAAACAAGGCAATGAGTTCCAGAAACAAACCGAACTCAGAGGCAGCAACCCAAGGAGTGCCTGTGTGAATGCAGTTAACTCACAGCATGAACAGTAATCTACCCATAGATAAACTCAAGAGTCTAGTTTGCCAAAATAAAGGTAGAAGCAATTTAAAACTCCCAGAAAAACAGACCCCAATTCAATGTATGTTTTAAGTATGGACAAAATAGAACACACTTTTGAACAGCTGAATCACTGAGCCATATCCCCAACCCTACAATTTGTCATTCGCGTGCTTCCTCTGCTAGATCCTCCCATCCTTGAGGGGCAATAATCATGTTTTTCATCTCTATAACCCAAAACACAGATAAAGGTTTACTGCTAGGTGTTAAACACATGGGAATGAAATAAATTCAAACCGGAAAAGTGTGGGCATGGTTCGACAGTCTCTACAGCTACTAAGGCTCGCTGCTGCCTTTCCTAGCAATAACAAAATACCTCGGTTTGAAAGAACAAACCTGCCCAGGTGCAACCTCCCTCAGAAGCTGCGGGTCTACCCTCAGAGCCCACTCCCAGCGCGACTGCAGCCATGAGCGCGCGCCCACGAGAACGCGCACGCGACGGGGAGAGGTGCGCCTGCGCGGACACGCGAGCCCAAGCTTCCCGGCGTTTAACTTCCCGCAACCTTTTGGCACCTTTTGTGTGAGGAGGTGAGACTGGCGCAGCCGTTCCTCCGCGCTCACAGCCCGCAAACGCTGTTTCATCTCCACCCGCAGGCTCTGCTTGGCGCCGCTTACAGCGACCGCCGCCATCTCCTGACCAACACCGCCCCGGACACGCCCACCACCCTCGGCCGCCCGGGGTGGGGGAGGTCGAGCTCGCCTCTGGGCGGGGCTCCGGATCGCTGACCACGCCCCCGTCTCTGAAAACCTGCGGAAGTGCATGGACCATCTAAACATGGACCATCTAAACCCGCCCCGTGGCAGCTCAGAGGTGGCAGGGAATGGCAGCCTGCTGTGGCGTCCTTGGCCTTTCGTCCTTGGTAGTTGGGAATTGTGCAAGTAGCCCAGTACACGTACTGTCCCTCAAAGCCTACAGAAGTAGCCATGCTTCTGCATAGGGTCTAACGAAGGCTGTCAACTATATTCAACCAATTAACTTCACGTTGTGGAGTACAGGGCTGAAGAGGCCTCAGAAAATCAAAGTAAGCCAGACTAGACACACATCATGCCGGTGGACACTTGGCTCCTCCTCCGGGTCAAAGGATAAAACATTCTACTTTACCACACAGTGCTTTCCTTTCCTTTTTTCAGTCAGTGGGCTCATTACTGATAGATTGGAGGATGCTGTTCCAACAAATGGCAGGCTGTCTCTGAAGATGGATGTCCCCTCTCTGGAAGACTCAGGAGTACTCTCAGTCACCCTGTTTAGGATCATCAAAGAGTTTAACCGCTGTTGCTGCTGTTGGAATCTGCTGTTCAGAGACGGATAATGCCTTTGTTTAACAGGATGTTTCGCTGAGTGGAGAGCAGAGAATAAAGTAAGTAGATGTGAGGAGGAGCATTGACTGAGATTTAAACTACCACCAGCCCCATGTTACAATTCAGTAGCTGAGGACTGATTTTTGCCAGTTGATTTTTCAGAGCTGGTGAGATGGTTTAGTTGGTGAAATGCTTGGTACACAGCAATGAGTAGATGAGTTCG
>CAJQZJ010001476.1:0-13722 GCA_907164525.1 Lophiomys imhausi | reverse complement strand
ACACACATTCTCTCTCTCTCATCTCTTTCTCTCTCTCACACTTTCCCACTCATAGACACACACACATTCACACACACAGTAAAAATGACATGCTTTCAGAAGGAAATGAGCTACAGTCAATAACACACAAAAGTTGATTACTATGTGAGGAAAATTAACCATCTAGACCTCTGTAATACAAATTAACATTATATAAATTGACATGTTAAAAATATGAGGTACTATTAAACTAGAACTTTATGAATGAGAGAAAATAAAATACCATTACAGAAAACCACAACCAATAAAAATACAAAGTTGGAGAATCCAGGTCCATCCAGTGTATACATCTACAAAAGAATGCCCAGACCTAAGCGTCAGGGAACATTGCAGAAGATAAGATGAAAAGATTATGAAAGAAAAAAGATTGTTAAAAAGAAAGAAAGAAAGTTTTCTGTGAGAGTATGTTTTCCAGTATTGTCAGAAGCTACACCCATATAATCTCACCAACATGACCACCTAAATATAATCTGGTGGATATTATTTATTATATTATTAAATATAAACAAGGACACCAACAGTAGATATGCCAAAGTGAATGGGAGAAATCTGATAAAGCTTCAGCCTTACATAAAGAATTCCAAAGTAAGAACTGTTGACAGTGTGAGAAACAATCTTTCACAGAGAAAAATATACATATTAGTTACCCAATATCAAATGGTCAAACCTGAAAATATACAGACAAGTAAAATTACACAGAAAGAACAGGTTATATTCAGGAATGTACATGAATATGCATATACAAAGGAAACAACATTAATTTAATTTCATTAATTAATTTTAATTTCACAAATTAATGAAAACTGTATTAATTAATGAAAACAGCGCCATGAATTTCAAAGAAATCAGGCAGAGATTATGGGAGGGATTTGAGGGAGTAATGTGAAAGGGGAAAAGAATGAATTACATTATAATCTCAAATTAATAGAAAAAAACTTATCAGGAAGAGGCCATTCAACATCTTTAAAAAAACACAACAGGGGGATCCAAGATGGCAGCAGCCCATGTAGATGCATTTTGATCTTGGGGAAAATAGCCATAAAGCTACAGACTTATAAGATGCAGTACAAAAATCTGAGTGACTCAACCCTCCTGGGTTTCACCCAGCTGCCCAGGGACCATTAACTCTCCCTCCCTCTCTCCGATACACACAGAAACACTGAATCCAGGAATTGGGAACTCCCACCAGGAGAGACGCCTGGTAAGATCCACTCTAATACCCAGAAGGCAGATTCGGACACCACACAGGGTTACTCACCAGCCTACTGTGCCCCCAAGATCCCACGCAGGCATTCTGGCTATTAAGTGAAAGGTTGCAGACCCATGAGAGTGCCACACATTCTTAGTAGCACGGCGGGTGTGCAACAGCTGGGCATACAGCAACTGAAAGTTTCACAACATGTCAGCCCAGCAGCCAGCAGGTTCACAGCTGCATTTGGAAAGCCCAGAAAAATCTGTGCTCCCCCAGAGGGGTGCTAGACAGACCCCTCTATTGGATTTTCAGGAATTGGGAAAAAAACACTGCAGCTGGATTGAGCAGCAGGATACTCTTCAGGCTGCAGGTTACTCATGACTGCAGTGTATGGGAACTTGGATGACAGTGGCGCCATTTGCCAGTATCCAAAGCCAGCTCCATACACACATAGGCGGAGCTATGAGAGTGGAAGAAAAGGCTACAGGGTTGAAAGGCAGATTTGCCCACCACAGGGTCCAAGCCCTGGGCAAATTTTGGGGCAATAATTATTAGACCCTTTTGCTAGTGATGGCCCTTCCAGCAGGAAACCAGATATTAAGCATATATAATGCCACCCCTGGACCAGTAAGGTTTCAACCCGGGGGACACTGCTAAGTGACTCACTTTAAGGGCGTGGAGTGGGGTCCTTTCAAGACTCCAGAAGATGGCCTCAGCCCCCAAACTTGGGACTCCCAGGGTCCACAGAATCTGTGCCTGGACACACAGGACCATACCACCAGAGCCACTGCAGGCTGAACACTCAATGTGCAACATAGAGACCTCTGACTTGGGAGCAGTGAAACAATACCAGGCCATTCCTCACTGCTTGGGAATAGGCTGCACCAGCTCACAGTGCGTCTGGCTATTAGATGCACATTGACCATGAGAACCCCCTGTTTGTAGCTGGGGAGTACCACAAACACGGTCCAACACATAAGTGCAGGGGAGCTACAACCCTACCCAACAGCCTGAGGCCTGCCAACCTGCACTGTCATCTATAGGAAGACCAGTTGGATCCCAGGAATATACAGGAACACATCACCATCACAACCCCTCACCTGAGTCCCCAATTGAGACAAAACAGGAAGGGGTGAGCTCTCAGAGACACACTGAGAACCTCCACACAAGGCCCCATACAGCCAGTGGAAAGCGACAGATTGCCAAGCAATGTGACTGCTACACCAAAGTGCCCCCTCTGGATGCAAGCCCAGAAGACAAAAGGAACAAACAGCTAAGAACATCCAAATGGCTAAAGCTCAGAGAAGAAAAAAAAAAAAAACAAAACAGAAGTGAGGGAGACATGACTCCAACAAACACAACTACGCTAGTACATCAAGTCCTTACCACTTTACCACAGCTGAAACACATGAAAACGATGACAATTCTACATTATGGAAAGTGATAGAGTCCTTTCAAGAAGAATTTAAATCTATGAAGGAATTCAAAGAATCCACAGTTTCACAAGAGAAAGCAATGGATAATACCATTAGAGAGCTCCAAGCCAAAGTGGCTCAACTTGAACAGGAAAAACACAGGGCAATGAAAGATTTCCAGGCAAAGACAAGCAAAATGGAGTAGGAAGTGTACAAAACGAATAAAATAATTCAAGACAGAAAAATAGAAATGGAAACAATAAAGAAAACACAGTCAGAGTTAAGAGTGGAAATGGAGAATCAAGGGAAGAGAACAGAAACTACAGATATGAGTATCAAAAGTAGGATACAAAAGATGGAAGACAGGATCTCAGGCATGTAAGATTCGATGGAAAAAATCAGTACAACATCCAAAAAAAAAAAAAAAAAGTGAAAGCTAAAAAATCTCTCAACCAAAACATCCAGAAAATCAAGGACTCAATGAAAAGATGGAACCTAAGAATTATAGGCATAGAGGAAAGAGAAGACTCCAAGCTCCAGGAAATATCATCATCAAAATCATAGAAGAAAACTTCTTAAACGTAAAGAAAGAGATGCCAATAAAAATCCAAGAGGCTTACAGAACACCAAACAGATTAGATCAGAAAAGAAACTCCTCTTGCCACATAATAATTGAAACTCCAAATGTACAGAAGAAAGAAAGAATATTAAAAGCTGTAAAAGAAAAAGGTCATGTCACATATAATGGCAGACCCATCAGAATCACACCTGACTTCTTCTCAGAAACTTTAAAAGCTAGTAGGGCCTGGACAGATGTCCTACAAGCCCTGACAGAACAGAGGTGCCCAGCCAGACTACTATACCCAGCAAAACTCTCTATCAACATAGATGGAGAAAACAAGATATTCCATGACAAAATCAAATTTAAACAATATCTACCCACAAATCCAGCCCTACAGAAGATCCTAGAAGGAAAATTCCAACCCAGAGAAGATAACTACACCCAAGAAAACAGAGGAAATATAAAACTCCATAGCAACTAAACCAAAAGAAACACAGGACGACCATCTATACCAAAATAATGGGAAATAACAACCCCTGGTCACTAATATCCATCAATATCAATGAACTCAACTCGCAAGTAAAAAGACATACACTTACATATTGGTTCCTTAAACAAGACCCATCATTTGGCTGCATACAAGAAACAGATCTCACTAACAAAGATAGACACTATCTCAGAGTAAAGGGCTGGGAAAAGATTTTCCAAGTAAATGGACCCAGGAAGCAAGCTGGAGTAGCCATCCTAATATCAAACAAAATAGACTTCCAACTGAAGTTAATAAAAAAAGACAGAGAAGGGCATTACATACTAGTTAAAGGTAATATTCATCAAGAGGACATCTCAATATTGAACATCTATGCCCCAAATAAAAAGGCACCTACATTTGTAAAAGAAACAGTGCTAAAACTTAAATTGCACATCGATACCCACACATTAGTAGTGGGAGACTTCAACACCCCACTCACAACAATAGACAGATCATCAAGACAGAAGCCAAACAGAGAAATAATGAGTCCAACACAGATCATGAACCAAAAGGACCTAACTGATATCTACAGAACGTTTCACCCAAACACAAAAGAATAAACCTTCTTCTAAGCACCACACAGAACCTTCTCTAAAATCGACCATATAGGTGGACACAAAGAAGGTCTCAACAGATGAAAGAAATTTGAAATAAGCCCTTGTCTCTTATCATACCGCCATGGAGTAAAGCTGGACTTCAACGGCAAAAGAATCAACAGAAATCCTACACACACATGGAAATTGAACAATTCTTCACTGGATGACTACTGGGTCAGGGAAGAAATAAAGAAGGAAATCAAAGACTTTTTAAAATCCAACGAAAATGAAGGCACAACATACTCACACCTATGGGACACAATGAAAGCTGTGCCACAAGGAAAGTTCATAGCACTAAGTGCCTTCAAAAAGAAAATTGTGACAGCTCATATCAGCGAATTTACAGCTAAACTGAGTAAATTGGGAAAAAAAATAAGCAAACACTCCCAAGAGGAGCAGAAGACAGAAAATCATCAAACTTAGGTCTGAAATCAACAATTTAGAAAAAAAAAAGAACTATATGAAGAATCAATGAAACCAAGAGTTGGTTCTTTGAGAAAATCAACAAAATAGACAGACCTTTAGCCAAATTAACTAAAAGGCAGAAGGAAAAAACCCAAATCAACAAAATCAGAAATGAAAAGTGAAAAATAACAACAGACATTGAGGAAATCCAGGGAATATTTGGGTCCTACTTTAAAAATCTATACTCCACCAATTTTGAAAACTTAAGCGAAATGGACAATTTTCTTGATAGATTCCACCTACCAAAGCTAAATCAAGATCAGGTTAACAGATTAAAGACCCTATAAGCCCTAAGGAAATAGAAACAGTCATTAAAAATCTCCCAAACAAAAAAAGCCCAGGGCCAGATGATTTTAGCACAGAATTCTACCGGAACCTCAAAGAGGAGATAACACCAATACTCTTCAAAGTCTTTCACCAAATAGAATCAGAAAGAACACTGCCAAACTCATTCTATGAGACTACAGTCACCCTGATTCCTAAACCACACAAAGACCCAACAAAGAAAGAGAACTTCAGACCAATCTCCCTCATGAACATAGATGCAAAAATACTTAATAAAATACTAGCAAACCGAATTCAAGAACACCTCAAAAGTATCATACACCATGATCAAGTAGGCTTTATCCCAGGAATGCAGGGATGGTTCAACATATGAAAGTCTATCAATGTAACTCACCATATAAACAAGATGAAAAAAAAAAAAAAAAAAAACGACATGATAGTCTTGCTAGATGCAGAAAAAGCATTTGACAAAATCCAACACCCCTTCATGATAACAGTTCTGGAGAGAACAGGCATACAAAGGACCATACCTAGAAATAATAAAGGCAATATACAGCAGGCCAGTGGCCAACATCAAATTAAGTGGAGAGAAACTTGAAGCATTTCCTCTAAACTCAGGGACAAGACAAGGATGCCCACTTTCACCATATTTCTTCAATATTGTACTTGGAGTTCTTGCTAGAGCAAAAAGACAACTAAAAGAAAACAAGGGGATAAATATTGGAAACAAAGAATTCAAATTATCCCTATTTGCAGATGATATGATAGTATACATAAGTGACCGCAAAAATTCCACCAGAGAACTCACACAACTCATAAACACCTTCAGCAAGGTGGCTTAATACAAAATTAATTAAAAAAATCAGAAGCCCTTCTTTATACAACAAACAAATGGGCTGAGAAAGAAATAAGTGAAACATCCCCCTTCACAATAGCCCAAAACAATATAAAATACCTGGGGATAACTTTAACCATGCAAGTAAAGGACCTATACAACAAGAACTTCAAAACCCTTGAAGAAAGAAATTGAGGAGGCCTTTAGAAGATGGAAATATCTCCCATGCTCTTGCATAGGTAGGATTAACATAATAAAAATGGCCATCCTACCAAAAGCAATATACAAATTCAATGCAATTCCTATCAAAATACCAACACAATTATTTATAGACCTAAAAAAAGCAATGCTCAACTTCATATGGAACAACAAAACCCAGAATAGCTAAACCAATCCTGTACAATAAAAAAACATCTGGAGGCATCACCATCCCAGATTTCAAGCTGTAGTACAGAGCAATAGTAGTAAAAACAGCATAGTATTGGTATAGAAGCAGACCAGTAGATCAATGAAATCGAATTGAAGACCCAGATACGGACCCACACACCTATAATTTTTGACAAAGAAGCCAAAACCGCACAATGGAAGAAGGACAGCATCTTCAACAAATGGTGTTGGTCCAACTGGATGTCCACTTGTAAAAGAATGAAATTAGACCCATACTCATCACCTTGTACAAAACTTAAATCCAAGTGGATCAAAGATGTTAACATAAGGCTGGTCACACTAAATCTACTAGAAGAAAAATTGGGAAAAACCCTCGAACTCATTGGCACAGGCGACAACTTCCTAAACAGAACACCAACAGCTCAGGACCTGAGACCAACCATCAATAAATGGGACCTCATGAAACTGAAAAGCTTCTGTAAGGCAAAAGACACCGTCATTTGAACAAACGGCAGCCTACAGACTGGGAAAAAATCTTCACCAACCTCAAATCTGACAGAGGGCTAATATCCAAATCTACAAAAACTCATGAAAATAAAGCCAAGAAACCAAATAATCCAATTAAAAATGGTGGATGGAGCTAAATAGAGAATTCACAAAGGAAGGATCCCTAATGGCCAAGAGACACTTGAAGAAATGCTCAACATCCTTAATCATCAGAAATGCAACTCAAGAGGACTCTGAGATTCCATCTCAAGCCTGTTAGAATGGCTAAGCTCAAAAGCTTAAATGACAGAATGTGCTGGCTGGCAAGGGTGTGGAGAAATGGAACCCTCCTCCATTGCTGTTGGGAGTGCAGGCTTGTGCAACACTATGGAAATCAGTATGGTGATATCTTAGAAAACTTGGAATAGCTTTGCCTCAGGACCCAGCCATACCACTTCTGGGTACACACCCAAATGACTCCTAATGGAATCATAAGGAAGTTTCCTCATCTATGTTCATAGCAGCCTTATTTGTGATAGCTAGAAACTGGAACAACCCAGATATCCCTCAAAAGAAGAATGGATTAAAAAACTGTGGTACATCAAAACAATGGAATATTACTCAGCTATCAGAAACAATGAAATTATGCAATTTGCAGCCAAATGAATGGAACTAGAAAAGCTCATCCTAAGTGAGCTAACCCACACTCAGAAGGAAGAACATGGCATCTATTCACTTATAGTAGGATTTTAGCTATATATTACAGGATATCTATACTGCAACTAATGCACCAAAGGGAACATGGACATAGACTTTTGTTTGTTTGTTTGTTTAGTTTTCTCTCCCTGGCAGTGAGACACTTTTCACTGGTGGTACTTCCTTTTAGGCCCCCAGTGTATGGGGAGGCTTTTGGCCCTCATATGACTTCTGAACTGGGGCAAGGGACTGTTATGTAGGGAGACGCTACTCCAGAGGAGTAAGATGGTAGGTTTAGGGGGTAGAGGGTGGGAGGGTGGGGCTGGGAAGGGGGGAAAGAAGACAATATGATGGAGATGTAACCTGAACCAACAAATAAATAAATTTATTTATTAAAAAAAGAAAACACAACAATCATATCTTAGGTACAGATTCATAATTTTACCATGATCCATCTTACTGCAGATTATAAACTATCTTGTTCCAAACTGAGAGAATCACCTACTTGGAAGATAGGCAAAGAGGCACATATACTGTATTTATAGCTATTGTCCCAGCTCATACTTGCTTTGTAAATAATATGCATTAAAACATTAATGAACTTTCTACCTTTAATGTCCTAAAATAATTCAGACCTTCAAACAAAATTATCAGGGCAACAGTGATAATTCTAATTAGCAATTCATCTGCTGCTCTCAGGGGTCATTTTAAAATTCTGCTTATTTACTGAAAGCATTTGCTTTCTCAGATTGACTGTCATTTGCCAGAATAGGTAGATGAGACCTTGTAGGTACAAGAAAGTAGGACATAATTTTTTTAAGGATTTCAAGTAGTTAAAGATTGAGTAGAAAATTTTCAGAAGTAAATTGGCTATTAAATCATCATTGGCTGTTCTCCCACTTGAAATATTAAGTATTGTAGGTAGATACAAATGAAATGACATTTAAGCCTTGTTAAGTAGTTACAGAATGTTTAAAAATAGTGAAACGGTATTGTGTAAA
Organism: Lophiomys imhausi; assembly: GCA_907164525.1. Lineage (NCBI taxonomy): Eukaryota > Metazoa > Chordata > Mammalia > Rodentia > Muridae > Lophiomys > Lophiomys imhausi. The sequence goes on along the minus strand of CAJQZJ010001476.1, from coordinate 5,234 downwards.
ATGTTCCACTATGGTTATGTGAATCTCATTATGTGAATATATTCCACGTGAACATTTCTGTATTTGATCCATGATCTAGATTCCCCTAATTCATTTCTAATTAAACACAATGCATGGTTAAACAAAAAGTGTGGTGTCTTGGTATGTCAAGCTGTACATTACCCAGCAATAATTTTGATCCTGGCCTCATAAATCTGAGAACTGAGTCTTTAAAAGGTTAAAGTATTTGTCTGGGATCACACAGTTAATAGATGGGAGTTAATTTTTAAACACAAATTTATCTCACTGGAACTCTTCTGCTCCCTGAACTACTTAGGGCAATTATCAACAACAAGCAGTACAGTTCCACAGTGTAAGAGACAATTCATCATACTGTATCCAGGTTAGATTCAGAAGGAAGAATTCAGGAGCCTTGTCTGGCCTGGCACATTTACTGTTCCAGTAATTTCCATGTCCAGAATCCATCTTTGAAGACAGTACACGTCCATGACTTAATTTCTTTAATGCACTAAGCCAGGGTAAAAGGACCAGAGAACCTATTAATTATTCCTCAGGGGAACTTAAAAATACCTGATTCCCATGAAACTCTTCTCAGGTGTTGCATCTTTTTTATCTAGACGGACACCATCTGCACATTCCATACAGCTGTCCAATCAGCTAGGTGTTGTGCCTTTCCCATGTTCATGAGCCATTGTCCTCCTCTTCTCCACACAGTAAGGTCATAACCTTAACGGTGTAGGTAACTGAGAGATTTGTTTCCAAAACATACTGCTGAAAATCTTTCTCTGTACATATCAAGTTTAATCCTTTAGCAGCTTAGTTGGAGCAGAAACCACTGCAAATGTATGAGATTGTACTTTGACCTCTTTTCATATCACACCTATTATTTATCACATTTGAAAGCCTGAAAGTATTAAAAACGACAAGCAGTGATGTAGTCAATGACTTAAAAATGTTATACATGTTAAAATACTAAATCTACTTCCTTCCCCTGTATTCTTTCCATGGTGGAGAGAACACAGGAAGACTGACCTCTCACAAAATAAGCTATGGAGTATAATTGTGCTAATAAAGTAAATCAGTGTTAAAATATATGGAAAAAATTATGAATCAATTTGCTTTAGTATTGTATTAACCAGATTTTCTGGTACTGTAATAAATCCATTAACCAAAGTACCTCACTGAAGAAGGGTATTACTTCAAGTCACAATTTACAATCCATGAACAAGTGATCCAAGCAGAAACTCAAATATAACAAAGACAATAAAGGCACAATAACAGAAAAAATATGCTTATATCTAGAAATTTCTAGAAAACTAGAAAAATGTAATTGATATTTATAAAAAATAGTTAAATGGTTCCTACCTTACCCATCATCCTTTGTTAGTTCTAAAGAGACAAACCATACCATATGGGACATTTTAGGAAACCATCTAAAATTAAACATGTTTTGAGGTATTTCTTCTCTGTCTTCCTATTATATCTCTCTGTTCTTCGTGTCACCCTACCAACATAATGAGTTGTGTAACTAGCACCCATACCTCAGTGCAGATGACTGTATTTTTTTTTCTAAAACAGCATATGTTTGTCTTTCAAACTAAAGAATGTAGAAAAGTCAGTGAATTATCTTAATGATGTCTTTGACACTCTAATATTGCCACCTTTTGAAGCAAAGCATCACTTGTTGGATTAAAAATCCTTTCAAAAGGGAACTCTCCTCCATGACTGGTGGGAGTACAGGCTTGTGCAACCACTATGGAGGTCAGTCTGGCGAAATCTTAGAAAACTTGGAATAGCTCTGCCTCGGGTCCAGACATACTACTTCTGGGTATACATCCAAATGATTCCTCACTGAATCACAAGGAAGTTTCCTCATCTATGTTCATAATAGCCTTATTTGTAATAGCTAGAAATTGGAAACAATGCAGATGTCCCTCAACTGAAGAATGGATTAAAAAACTGTGGTACATCTACAAGATGGAATACTACTCAGCTATCAGAAACAACGAAATCATGCAAACTGCAGCCAAATGGGTGGAACTAGAGAAACTCATCCTGAGTGAGCTAATCCAGACTCAGAAGGATGCACAAGGCATCTATTCACTTATAATCGAATTTTAGCCATATAGTACAGGATAACTATACTACAACCAAGACATTAAAGAGAACATGAACATAGACTTTTTTTTTTCCTGTCAGAGACTCTTTGCCCTACTGGTGCTGCCTTGTAGGCCCCCAGTGTATGAGGAGGCTCTTGGCCCTCATACGACTGCTGAAATGGGGCAGGGGACTATTATGTATGGACACTCCACTCCACAGGAGTGTGATGGAAGTGATAGGAGGTAGAGGGTGGGAGGGCAGAATTGGGAGGGGTGGAAAGAGGACACTGTGATGGAGATGTAACCTGAAGTAATAAATAAATATTACAAAAAGAGAAAAAGATCATTATATGGAATTCTCAAACTGGGTTTCTACAGATGGTGGAGAATCAAGAGACAGAAGATTCTGGTAGTCAATCAATGTAACATTATTTTAAACAAAATGAGATAATGAAAGTGTTATACATTATTCCATTGTTCTCTAACGCTAACATAAAATGACTGAAAAGATACTTGTTGAAGTACACATCAATATGTATGTATATGAATACATGCATTCGAATGTATGAAAAAATACTTTCTAAAGGAGTCTATCCGTTTTTACATTGTTTTTCATAACTAATAAATTTATAGACCCCCTTGTATATGAACCTTTCTCCTTGATTTTAGAGAGGTATGTATACTTCAATAAGGATTGGCAATTATAAAGGACCTGCAGACACTTCAGGTTAGGAAATGAGGGTTTTGTGTCTCTTGACTTGACTCATGTACTAGGCTAATTTTAAATGAGGTAAAATAAAAAAAGAACAAAGTTGGTACAAGTCAAGTCTGTCTCAAATACTTCTTTCTGTCCTATAGAATAACAACTTTTTGAATAGACATGCTAAAAACAGAATAAAGGATTTATTAGACAACTTGTCTCATGTAATTTTTCTTTTCATATCTTCCATTGAAGTGTCTTTGCCCCCAAACTCCTCTCTCTAGGTGCCATAGGTAATATCTACATCTAATAGAAAAACATTAAACTCTCTATCAATAAATACTTTAATCCCAGGATTTAAGGAGGCAGAAGCAAGTGGATATCTGTGAGTTTGAGGTCACCCTGGTCTACATAGTTTGTTCCAAGATATCCAGAGTTACATAGTGAGGCCTTGTCTTAAAACAAAACCAAACAACAACAAAAGAAAGCCAATAAATGGCATGACTCATACCGTGCTTTCTTGGTTCTGATTTGATTTCCTCCAGGTACACACCTCACCATTTCTCTCCTTCTCTGTGTATGTGTTCAAATGGGTGTTTACAATATAAGTTTCTTTAAAAAAATATATTATTTTCTATTTGATACAAAGAATTACTTTTTCCCCTTAAATTTACAGTATCTCAATCTGATTTTGAAATTGCTTGCTTTTTATTGTGACAAAATGAATGATAGAGAGTTTACTCATTTGGTCATTTCTCAGTGCACAGTTCAATGACACTAAGCACATTCATCAGTTGTATAAACACTTCCACTATTCATTTCTAAACCCTTTCATTCCTACCTAAAACTCTACCCTTTTTCTGATCCACCTTGGGTATCAAACCACCCTGGGATATCAAGTTACGGCAGGACTAAACACTTCCTCTCGTACTGAGGCCAGACAAGACAGCCAGCTATGGGAAAGGGATCCAAAGTCAGGCAAGGCAACAATATCTCACATCTTTGAGTTATTTTCTCTCCCTGTGTTTACTTCTCTTTTTCCTGTTCCTGATACTTGTAACTAAGCCCAGTATATCAATGTCACTCTATTAGTGATCAAAAACTTTGATAACATACAATAAGTTTTCTCCATCTTTGAGAATCTATTTGTTGTATGGTATGTTTAGAAGTTTTTATTCCTAATCATGTTACCTTTCTACTGGTACTGTTATGTTTCCTTTTGCTCTCTATTTGTCATTGCCCTGTTTCCTGGCCAATGGCATCTTCTCCTTTACAAACTATTTTTATAATAAAATGTAAGTGCTTGGTTAGATGTATAACTTCCCTATGATCATTAATCGAAGTGACTTTATCACCTTAAACTTAATTTCCTCATAATATAGAAGATAAGAAGCATATTTTTATGCCATATTTACTCATCGAGGAAGTGAGTTTATTTATTCTGCATTTCCCCAACTTTCTTATTTAAAGCTCAGTTTCCTAGTGAATGTACAGCTGTCCATTGTTATCCAGAAATAGAATATACTTAACCTGAAATCTATATTTGGGTTTCTTTTATTAAAATGGATTTTATGTCAGTTCATCTTTAAATCACACAGTCTTGATAACTTTGCACAAATATTTATGTGTGCTTTTTTTCTTTCATCTATTTTTTAAAAAACTAAAATGTATTATTATTTAAGGTATGAGAAAAATCTGTCCAAATTATGCAATAATTTAAATTATTAAGAAGATCCTTATAGAGCCGGGCGGTGGTGGCGCACGCCTTTAATCCCAGCACTTGGGAGGCAGAGACAGGCGGATCTTTGTGAGTTCGAGGCCAGCCTGGTCTACAAAGTGAGTCCAGGACAGCCAAGGATACACAGAGAAACCCTGTCTTGAAAAACCAAAAAAAAAGAAAAAAAAGATCCTTATAGTTTCTTAATTGAAACAAAGAAATTTAATGTGTGACAGTCCAAATCTCAAGTCAACAATTGTCACATTATCTACTAAAGTAATATCAGGTTACGAACTGTGCTTTTGTATTAGGTGAGCATATTCTCATGCCAATGAATTTTTTGCTACACCTCACTCACTGCTGTGCCTATTCCTCAATCAAGCTTTCCTTTGAGAAGAGAAGAAACAACTGTTTTCGGTTGTTAGCTGACTGTGTATTACAAGAGAGAAGCAGAGATCAGCTAAAGGATAAGAAGAAAGTGCCCTTGATTTTCATTGTGGGGCCAATCTTGTCTTCAAATGAAGGCAAGCTTAAGTGAATGCAGGGAGACTTAACATTTACAAACTTAAAAGACTTCATTTGTGACATTCAACAATGTTCAGAAGAATATACTCCAGTGCCTGTTTATCACAAAATTAACAATTATATTGTTTCAACCATCATTTATTTTTATATGATAGCTATTTTTCTAGCTACCAGAAAACTAGGCAACCAGCAA
>CAJQZJ010001466.1:2961948-2978178 GCA_907164525.1 Lophiomys imhausi | reverse complement strand
AATGTTGAGTCAGATATAGACCTTTAAACTCATGGAGATGGTTAGATGGTAGAATGTTAAAGTCAGGGGCCAAATATGTATAAACTGGACATTGGGAAGGTATACTGGGCCATTTAACACTCATAAATGTGGCATATTTATATCTGTTGTTTTGTATAGTATTTACTGTTATAAGAGAAGGAACCATCTGTTGGACTGAAAGGGGAAACTTCTGGGGGGAAGAGGGTGGAAGGGCGGGATAGGAAGGGGGAATAGGGAGGGGTTTGTTACTGAGATGTAACTTGAAGAAAAAAATAAAGTATTTAAAAAAAACAACTCATCAAAGAAAGAGTTTATTTTGGCTTTTATTTTTGAAAGAATTTCTGAGGAATAAGAGTACATTGTGGTGGGGACACCCAGTAACACATAGTATGGAGCATAATGGCAGAAGAATTCCTGAGGAATAAGAGCACATTATGGTGGGGACACCCAGTAACATATAGTATGTAGCATAATGGCAGAAGCAGGAAGCTGAGAGCTCAGATCTTCAAATACAAGGATGGAACAGAGACAGAGGCCTGGAAGTAGGGTGAAGCCATACTTGTGGGGTAGCCACTAAAGAAGAGTGCTCAGCATGGATTTAAGTTAATAAAAAGTCTTTATTAGTCAGCTGGTCACTACACTGGGTGTTCGCAATGCCAGTGTAGCACAAAGCCACCTTTCTCAGAAAGAGCTTTTAACCACAAAAACCATATTCGGGGTTTAAATATTCAGTCAACGAGAAGAGTTAATCAAGAGTGGAGTCATAGAAGCCAAAATGAAAAGTTACATTTAGATACTTTCCCAGAACCAAGGACCTTGATGCATTAGGCCTTTATTTTAGTTTTGGCAGGTGGTGCTGAACCACATGCTGAATTTTACAGCCTGAATGGTACTTCCATCATGGAGTCTGTTGTGCAAAGGTCTTGGGGCCTACTAACATCTGGGGCCCAGTTACACCACATAATCCCAAAGCCCTTTACCACTAATGCACTTCCCCCAGCAAGGATACACCTCCAAAACCTCCCAAACAGTGCCACCAACTGGGAAACAAGTATTCATACACACAGGCTTATGGGGGACATTTCTCATTCAACCAAGACAAGAGTTAAAAGTCAAGCTTTCACTGTTTAATATGATGTTAGTTGTAGGTGTATTGTAACTTTTGTTGATTGCATTGAGGTAGTTTCCCTATTCTTTTCTAGTTTTTCTGACAGATATTTCATATAATGCTTAAGTATAAGACATTATCTAATCTTTACTTGCACCAATTGAAATGATCACATGATTTATATTCTTTAACTTATTATTGTGGCAGACACTGACTAAATTTTAAATCTTGTGTGTCTTGCATTCCCAGGAAAAGATTACCGTAACAAGACATGGGTTTCATTTAGGAATTAATTTTTTAAATCTAGTTTTATAAAATATATTCTAATAATTTCAATTAACTTATGCTTTAAAATTTATTGCTGCCAGGAAGTGGTGGTGCAGGCCTTTAATTCCAGATCTTGGGAGGCAGAGGCAGGCAGATCTCTGAGTTCAAGGTGAGCCTTGTCTACAGAGCGAGTTCCTGTACTGTCAGAGTCACACAGAGAAATCCTGCCTCAAAAAACCAAAAAAAAATATTGTTCACAAAATTTGCTATGTGCTCTTTACCTTTTTGAAAAAATATTTTATTAATTCTTTGTATTACTTGGTAAAATGTATTTTGATCATAATACTCTCTCTATCTCAAACTCTTTTCAAATTTTTCCTCTCTTTATTATCCACACAACTTAGTGTCCTCATTTCCTTTTAAGTCCATTAACTCTAATTCGTGCTGCCTGTATATGCTTTGGTATGTGGCCATCCACAGGAGAATGGTCAACCTATCAGTGCACACACCCTTAAAGAAAACCAACTCTCTCTCTCTCCTTCAGCAGCTATCAACCACTACCAAGTCCTCAGCTGGGAGTGTAAATTTGTGCCTGCCCTTCCATGCTGGGACTTCGTCTAGATTGAGCTTGCTGAGGTCTTGTGGTATGCTGTTACAGTCACTGTGAGTTCAAATGTACAATGGCTATGCTGTGTCTGAAAAGCAATATTTCCTTATAGTCATCTACCATTTCTGGCTCTTACAATCCTTCCACAATTCTTCACAACGATGCTTGAGCCTTGTTAAGAGGTAGTATAGCATGGATATTCCACTGAAGGCTGAGCAGTCTCTTACTCTCTGCATCCTAACCAGTTGTGGCTCTCTGTGTTAACTGCCATAGACTGCCTAAGAAACTTCTCTGATAGGGCTTGAGAGATGTGGTGACTTATAGGTATATTGATGAGTCATTCTTAGGAGTTTGTTTACTGTTACTTTTATTTAGTACAACAGGTGGGAGGTTCTCCCCTAGGATATAAGGTTTGCTAGTCATGGGTTCTTGGGCCTGACATCTGGCCCTGATATGTGTTTCCTGTGTTGAGTGGATCTTACATGCAATCATAAAGTGACTAAATAGTCTCATACCAATTGTTCTAGTGTTGCACTAGTTGGCATATCCTGCCAGGCCAGATGGAGCTTGCAGAGCTCACAGCTGGGTAATTCTATTGCTATTCTCCTCTAATAGACTATAGAGAACCTTCCAGATCTATAAAACCAGTAGGGATGAAGCATCTAGATCAATACTAATTTGATTGCTCCATGTTCTGTGTCTCAAGTGTATGTTATGTTTAGAACTAGAGTCTTGCCATCAAGTTCTGGAGGGCAACCAAGAACAATGACACTAGCCTCTAATATTTGCTGGTCTATAGGGCCTTACTTGGTAACAACTCTAAAGGACATAATATATTCCTGGCATTGGGAATTCTATCTGTTAGCCTGTGTGTCTGCTAGGGCTAGGGACATTGTTGTCTCATTTTAGAGTAAACTATCATCTACTTTATCTATCTATCTATCTATCTATCTATCTATCTATCTATCTATCTGTCTGTCTGTCTTTCATCTATTTATGTCATCTATTTTCATCTATCTACCTATCTATCATCTATCTCTATCATCTATCTATTATCATCATCTATTACATGTCTATCTACCTATCATCTTATCTATCTGTACCTATCAATTTATGTCTGTCTATCATCTATCTATCTATCTATCTATCTATCTATCTATCTATTATCTATCTACCTATCTATGTATCTATCTATATATCATTTATCTATCTATATATCTATGTATCTATATGTCTATATATCTCTATCTATCAATCATCTATCATCTAACTTTCATCACCACCTATTACATGTCTATATATCTGTCATCTATCTATCATTATCATCATCATGTCTATCCATCTATCTACTTATCTATCATCTATCTATCTACCTACCTACCCACCTACTTATCTATCATCTATCTACCTATATATCTATGTATCTATGTATCTATCTTCTATCTATTAATCATCTACCATATACCTATCCATCTAGTCTATAATCTATGCATATATTTTAAGAAATGTCTACAATAGTAGAAATTGTTGAAAGGTACAAACCCAAGTGGTTGACTCATGCTTTATTTATAATTGTAGGAAAGTTGAACTCACAAACAGATGAGTCTATTATGATGTCCACACGGGTTGTATATTGCACAACTTCAGAGGGGTGGCATCCATGTACAGCATAGCATGAAAGTCATCCTTGGAAATTAAACAGAGAGAATTAATCATGTGCAGTAGCCTCTTCCTGTTGATTTAATTTGTATATTGATAAATGGTTTTCAGACATAGGTCAGTGTAAAATAAGAATAAGTCACGTTACCTTAGAAACATTCTGTACTCTGCTTTGCTTTCAGTTGTCAAGACAATTGATGTAAAAAAATTGATATACCAGGGTTATTGTTGTAGAAACATGAAATATTATTAAAAGCAAATAATTTAAAGCAATAATGTACCTGTAAAGATAGAGCTATAACACTCTCTGTTGGTATGTATAAAGACCTTTCATACACCAGAAGAGAGGTGGATGCTTTATTACAGGTGCCAGGCAAATACAATACAGATTCTCTAACACCTTTAAAACAGTAATGCAGTTTCCTCCTGAGCCAGTGAATAGGAAAATATTCACAGGAATGAGAAAGTGACTGTGGGGTTAGAAATGAACACTTACAGACAGACACCATTATAGAGACAGTTTGTCTTGAAGGGACCAGTTACTGTTCTGTTAAAGCAATTTAACAAGAACTTGGCAGAGGATTAGGGACTGAAGATGACCCTAGCTGAAGGGATTTTTGGGTTATAGAACTAAGGCAGTATCTCTCAGGCATCAGGCAGAGTGTTTTGCTTTCAGTAAACCTGAATTGCCTACACTCTGCTTGCATTGTTACTTACCTCATCTATTTTAATATTTTATGGCTTTCAGTCACTAGGTTCTAGGATGACATTTCTTTTTCAGGGAAGTCCTGTATTTCAGTACTAGAAATACCTATGGCTAAAATTTGTACTTGAGCTTTTTTTTTTTCCATTTATTTTACATCTTTTATTTAATGGAGTACAGGTGCTTAAAGTTATTCCCTTATTCTGAATTTCTTTTTTTTCCTTTATTTTATATTTCTTCAAGTTACATCTCAATCGCAGTCCCCTCCCTATTCCCCCTCCAGTCCCACCCTCCCACCCTCAACCCCCCATCCTCTTCCCTTTTTTTTTTTCTTTTAAGTTTAAGGTATATCTTATTTCCCTCTACAGTTTCCCCTTTCAGTCCAACAAATGGCTCTTTCCCTTATAATAACAAATACAATACAGTACAACAGAGGTAATTAGGCAACAGTTATGAGGGTTATATGGCTTAACGTACATTCCCAATGACCAGTCCATATGTATTTGGTACCTGACTTTAACATTCTACTATCTAAACATCTCCATGAGTTTAAAGTTCTATATCTGACTCAACATTCATACTAACTTGCAACACAATTTTAAAAGTATCTTCTTAGATCTATAACACTCTCTTGACTGCTAAACAACTCAAAATTAAATTATGAGACTCTAGCTATCTGTTCTTCAACCACCTCAGAGACCTGAGAGGGATAAATATATCTGATTTTATAGGAAGTACAGGGCCTGCAGCTTCCCAAACTAAGAAATGACATACCAGTGGCTACCTGGACAGTTCCCATTTTCTCTCCATACATTACAGCATCGATCTTCAGTCATTTGGCCCCATTTCTCTGACAGACATTGATTGTAGAGCAGGGGTTATGAAGGACCTACCTTGTCTTGGCAGAGCTAGGCTGTCGACTTACCTGCTTCCAGGTTTTGTCCTTTTTGGACAGCATTCTGTCTACAGTTGGAGCAAGGGGCTTTTCCTACCAAGAGATAGGCTTGTGACTAATTCAATCATCTCCCACTGGAGATTCTTCGATGCTCATCTTCTACTTGGAGGAGAATAGCTTTTGGATTAGCAAACTGGGTATTTCCTCTTCACTATCATTTAGACTTTAAAATAATTGATACTAGATGGTAGAGTTCTGGGAGATGGTTGAGGGGGTAGATATGAGCAAAAATACATTGCACACATGTATGAAATTCTCAAAGAACAGATAAATAAAAAATAAAATATTAACGTGAGTTTTCTTCTTTAAGATTATTGATCCATATATACTTTAAAGAGGAGATATTGTTGAAATATGGTTGAAATGGTTTTTTATGAAAAAATCAATAGATTTTATTTTTAAAAGTTTTAATTTTATTATTTAAGTGTATGTGTGTTTATCTGTATCTGTGTCTATGTGTCTGTTCATATGAGTGTTAGTACTAGAGAAACCAGAAGAGGGCCTCAGATCTCCTGGATCTCCAATTAGAAATGTGGGCCACACAGCATGGTTGGTAGGAAAGAACTCCAGTCCTCTGAAAGAGAAGTATGTCATGTACTCTTAACCATTGAACTATCTGTCTAGTCCCAAAGGGAGGATTTTATATATGTTCCAAGCAGAAAAACCAGCATATAATCAAATGCATAACATACACATCTATGATGTAATCCCTAGATATTGTTATAGGTAAATTAATATCAAATTTGCAATAGTAAATAAAATAGCCATCACTTCAAGCTAAAGGGCAAATGAATTCTTTTGCACAAAGATGAGAATTTGATAATTAGAGTGGTTCTTAAAATTCTTACAGGACTGAAAACCTCGTACAGAATATGTAAGAAATGTGTTCTTTTTACCTTTATTCGTTGGGATAAGCTTAGCAATTACCTCCTGTTGCATTGCAAAAGCAATTATCTGATTGTCTATACAAACACAGTGTTTAAGGTTCATCTGCGCCTTGAAGTTACAGAAAAATCAAACTAATGAACAATTCTGATATTGTTGGGCAAATTCAAAGGCTATCCCTGAGGATGCTGGCTGAGCCTTCCTTACTACATTTGAGACTTTTGCTGGTGTGTCTTGTGCAGTACTGGGGGAAGGTTTGGAAACTTCAGGTGTAGCTGTACTTGGTGGGGTAATTATTAGCTTCCTTTTGATGTAGTTAAAGTTTAACATTACATCCCTTTTTGGCCTTTGGTGTTTTCCTCCATTTCCTGTACTGTTTCTGACAACTTCATTTAGAAGTTTCACGTCCAAGGTTAGAGATTTTATTAAAACAGCAAGCAAAGTATTTTAAAAATTCAAAAGACTTTGGGAAGAAAATACAATAAAAAGAAAAATGATTATTTGGAATATTGATTTGTAAATATCGCTAAACTTTTCACAATTCTTTTTTCCTTGTTTTGATGAAATTCGAAAAAAAATTCATAGATTTCCATTCTGAATTAGATTCTAATAAATGGGCTCTGAGGTTTGGTGGGGATTAAGTCCAATAATTCTTTCCTAGTCTACATCTGAATTTGCCTTCTCTGTTCCAAAGAACACATCCTCTGGCCCCAGGCCATCCTACATGAACTCTGTCTTCAAAGGAACCCAGTGGTTTTTAGTTCAGGACTGTTCCCTTACATACTTCCTCTATTGCATTATTAAAATGGTTCTCAAACAAAGAAATGAGAAGTAGAAAATAAAAATAGAAGCACAAATCTGTAAGATTTGTTACCTTCTCTATATAAACACTCCTACGGTAGCTACTTTTATGTTATCCACATGAGGACACTGTACAAGGAGTTGGCCCTCAGATGCAGCTAAGAACTGGCTTTGTCAAATTATATCTGTATGGTTTTACAGATTCATACTTCAAACACCTCTATGGTTTTTATCCTTGAACTATTTCTCCATCTTTATTTTCACAAATACCTTACACTGAAGGGTTAGAAATATGTTTTGATTAAGTGTTTTGTGTCAAAACACTTTAAATTCTCAGCATAGTCTAGTCTTTGGGTCTCCCTGATTATTGACAGAGTAACTTCTGTTTGTATTATACCGCTATAGCTTCTTCTTCCAAAGTACTTGCCTATCTTTTAAGTTTCCATGTTGAGAGTAGGAAAAATCACACTATCTCAGTTTGTTTGAATGACATACACCAGAAAGATCATGATTTCTATGAACACTGAGGCTTTTCTTTCCCAAATTATTATTTTCTTTATTACTGTAGCCCTTAAAAACCAGCAGTCAGCTGGGCATGGTGGCACATGCCTTTAATCCCAGCATTCAGGAGGTAGAGGCAGGTGGATCTCTGTGAGTTTCAGGGCAGCCTGGTCTACAAACTAAGTCCAGGACAGCCAGGGTTGTTGTACAAAGAAACCCTGTCTCAAAAAACCAAGAAAAAACAAAGAAAAGAAAAGAACATGCAGTCAAAGAAGGGAGTAATAGGCAGATAAATAGAACCAATTGCTAGATTATATAGATGATAGATGAGTAAATTATATATATAATATATGTATGTATATTTTATATACATAATAGATAAATAAATGAAAGAGATGAAGACGGATATAACAGATGATAGATTATAGAAAGATAGATATAGATGATAGAAAACTAGATGATTGATAAATAGATGATAATTATAAGGAGTTGGCTCAAATGATTATGGAGGTTGAGATGTTCATTCTGAAGGCTGGTGAAGCAGGAGAGTTGATGGTATCAGCTTCAGCTCCAGCCCAAGGGCTGAAGACTGTTATCCCTTCTCAAGGGTAGTGGAATAAGACCAGAGAATTGTTAGCATTTTGTTCTGTTCAGGTCTGTAACAAATTGGATGAGGCCCTTGAACATTAGAGAGGGCATCCTCTCTTTATTCAATCTATCAATTCAAATTCTATTTTCATCTAAGATACCCCCACAGAAACACCTAGTGGGATTGCTAACCTCTGAGAATTGTGGCATGGCATCATCTACAAATGTGTTGGGGCGATTTCATACCTATCCCAGTATATGTGCAGACAGCAGGCAGCAAGCAGGAGGCTAGGCATGCCTGACTGGAGTAATGCTTGACCTCATATCTAGTTACCACGTAACTCAGTCAAAACAACACATAAAATTACCCATTGCAGAAAATGGTCCTGAGATCCTCATATCTATCACACATGAGGAAACTGTGGATGTCTGCCTTTGATATTCTGTAGGAGTAGAAGAGCTTTAGTTTTTAGGGACAGAGGGCCCACACTTTTGTTCCACATGGGTAACTGTGGTTAGGCATAAATGTACATAATGTACATTTCTGTAAACATATATACATGGTCATTTTATGTCATTTTACAAATGTATGACCTTTTCACTGACTATGCTCAGACCTACATTCTGCCATTGGGCTATTAAAGCTCTTGTCCAGTTCTAAGAAGAACACACAGGTGTCCAGAGGCATCCTCAATTTTATGGGCTTGTGGACATCTCCAGCTGCTAACTCTTTTCAGCATATTCATACCCATATCACCATTATTTGTTTAGTCATCACCTTGCTTAGCATTATATCATGGCTATTCAATTAAATCACTGTTTAAATTACATAGAGTTTCTGACAGAGGACCTGAAGCAATCTCTTACCCAAACAAGCTTAGCAAAACTTAGTGAGTGCTGAAAGAAAAATAACTATTTTTTAAAGCTACTATCTTAGGCAGTAAATAGAATGTTGGGCTTGTAGCTAAAGACAACAATAAAACTAGGACCCCTCCACCAAAGATCCAGCACCCATGACTGTGTGCTTGTTCAAATCACTGAACTCTGAATTCTGAACAACTGTTTCCACTACAAACAAAACAAAACAGACAAATACAAAAACAAAAACAAACAAACAAACAAACAACAACAACAAAAACTAGGAAAGCCAGCTTGGACTTGAGTGGAGTGGAAAAGAAGCTGCTTTCATACTTGCATGTCTGCGTGACAACTCTTTCAGTGGAAAATTTTCAAGATGGAGTGAGTACACTGATTACAACTTACCTGGTAGAATGCTTGCCCATGTCAAATCAGTAGCACCACATAAACTGCACATTTTAGCCCTCTCCTGCAATCCTAACATTTGTGATTAGGAGGCAGAAGAAGCAGACCCTTAAGGTCACCCTTGCCTACAGAGTTCCAGTCCAGCCTAGGCTACATGAAACCCTACCAAAAACATAGACAGTATGTGTGTGCAAATGGGCACAGAGGGTTACTTTTGAAATGACTTCCTGTTAGTAGCCCTCACAGCTGGGATTTAATAAGTAAAATAATAACCTATGTAGTCAAATTTGAATTTGGGCAAACATAAAATATTTTTTGGTATGGATGTTCAAAACATCATATGGGACATACTTATACTAAAAATTATTACCAGTCTGTCTGAAATGCAAACTTAGCTCCATGTCCTACATTTTCTCTGTCAATACCACACAATGACAGGTAACCTACTTTTTCTCCACAAGTTGGCCAACTAGGGCATCAGCTCCTAGTCTCGGTTGTTTACTTGGTGCTTGTGCATCTTGGGACAGGAAGTGTCAGTGATTCTTTTTTTGCTCAGGTTGTAATACCACTTCTGTGATAAAATAAACTGTGTGACATTTTAGTACTGATATAAGAAGTCACCAGGCTATTCCCTGAATAGAGCTGAAGACTCTACATGGAGTCACAGATAGGAAAAGTCACTTACAGAGGAAGCAGAGGATGACAAGCCTTTTGCCTAAACCAGAGAATACTTACATTGTATCTGCACAAGGAACTGAATTAAATAACTTCATAGTTTGTACATTAAATAGAAAAAGTACAGTTTCTTGTAAAAGAAGAATTTAAATTTTTTCTTAAGGAGTTAGTGCAGTGTTTAATTAGAGTTCTTTTCCAGCTATTTTCTTTGTGTTAAGCTGCTTGCATATCTACTGGGCATACATTTTCACAGACTCTTATACTGTCATCTCTCATTAAAGTTTTATGTATTTAGTACACAGTGTCTATGAACTAGACAGTCAGATCATGAGCAACACATGAGGATCTGTGACTGGTGAGGCTTTCTTTGGGAATCATTAGTTGATGGACCTTATAATTGATGTCAGGCAACTAGTGTTCTGGCTCTTGGCTTCTGGCCTGCCTGTGTACAATCATGTTAAGCCATATCCTGGGTCTGTTGTCCCTCTGCTCCTCATGCTGAGAGATGATTAAAAACTTGAATTGCTGATTTAAAACAGATATACTTCCTAGGCAAAGGTGATAAGATTTCCTTTTCATTCATATTTCCTTGGAAATAAAGCATGAATGTTTTGTAAACACTTGTATTGCAAAAGTCTGTCTGTGGGATTAGCTCATGAGCTCTTTATTCATTCAAGATTGTTTATTTAGTTGGGCCAAGCCTGGAGTGTGCTTGTATGTGTATGTGTGAGAAGAGAGGTTATGATGTCACACAGATACTCATGGGGGACAGAGCAACCATTCTGAAAGCAACTGACTTACAGCTGGAGCAGCGTCGGTTTTTTCTAGGTGATGCCCTCTAAATTAGGATTGAGGAGATGTGCAATTAGAAGAGGGCAGGCTAAGTGGAGGACTGCAGCCATGTAGACATGTGCTAAGAGTTGAGAAGAAAGAGAACATGGCACTTGTAAAGCATTCATGGGGTCCATTCACATGTGGCTGTAGGCAAAGTGTCTCAAGATGGTATGGGATGGGACTGTGGCTAAGAGAGAGAGCCAGACAGTGATGGCTTTGAATATTATTGTCAGATGGTCAGAACTTCCTAAAACATGGAAGACATTGGGGGTTTACAAAGGAGATCAACCACACAGGAGGTTAGGAGACTAGTTAAAAGTTTTAACAATAACTAGGAGATTATTGATAAGATGGATTTAGTGTTTAGTGTGATATGTTGTTAGAAGAACATTATAAATAAGCATAAATTTACCCATCAATTTGCACATATACATGCATGTACATGCATACACATGGATGTACATGTATATATGTCTCTGACTTGAGGGAATTTGGGTTGTTGTTTTCTAAGCCAGAAAAATTCATAGAGGTCTAAGTGAGGTGTTGTTTTTAACAAAATCTTAATCATTCAATCTTACCAATAAAGACTCAGGAGCTAGACAGTAGGGTGAAAGCTTGCTAGCTCAGAGAGGTGTTGTTAGCATCTAGGTGATCTTTCTCCTTAGTCAATGTCCCACAAGGAAAGGTTCTTTCTCCTATGATGTCTCAAATACCTCTTTCAAACTGAATGCCCTTTCCTTCTACTTACTGTATATCTCTCTCTATTTGTCCTCTTGACTTTCTCTTTCTCTCTATTATTTTTTCTTAATAATCCAATGTTCACTTTCTGTCAACTGGTTGCTTCCTCTACCTCTTGACCTATGGTTGACTTTATTTAATCCTGTGAACAATATCCAAGCAGATAGCACTTGGATTAAAGGAGTGTGCTAAGGCTGAGCCACACCACAACTAGAAATGGGTTTTCCCAGTAAACAACACAATCTTAGGGTTCACAGTGTGATCAAATATCCTGCAATACAAGCCAGGAGAGTATGTGCTATGGTGTGCTTTTACCACACAGATTTTTAAGACCATTGTATGTACTATTGATAGGAAGGTCTCATAAGTCATTTACATAGATCCTAGTTTCAGCACAGAAGTTCTGTACTATAATTTTGGAAGCTATCATCACAAAGACTGTAAATGATTTTTTTCAAGTGTACCAAATCATCTAGGCTGTGAGTGGGGCCCCTGGGAGCCTGTTTAAAGGGATTGACCAAAGGGGTCAGCTAAAAGAGGAAAAGAGCAGGGGATGCACTGGGAGGTCAATCAGAACAGCTTTGTGTCATAGCAGCAAAGGGAAGGGCTGAGTCAAGGAAGAGAAATAAGAAAGTACCTTGTGGATCTAAAAGATCAAGAGGATGTTTAAGCAACATTTATTGGATTCAGTAAAAGGAGATCACAATTGGCCTGGCAAAGAGTGTTAAGAGGTGTAAGAAGTTGAGAAATATTTGGGAGGCAAAATGTCTAAGTATATAGGACAGAAAATGTCAGGAATATTTATTTTAACATGGACAGATCTTGGGTAGGGTAAGAAGTGGAGGGAGAAAAATTGTGAGTGGACAGGGGATCATGAAGACACAACAAGTGATGTGTGTGAGGCATATGTCAATAATATTCACACTTGGAGGTGGAGGCCGGAGAGGAGAGTCAGATCAAGGCCAAACTTAGGTATATAAGCCAGTGCAAGTCAGCCTGGGGTACATGAGCCACTCCAAAATATAAAGAAACAAACCCATCCAAAACAAACAAACAAAAAAAAAAAAACAAAAAAAACAAAAACAAAACCAAAGCAGAACAAAACAAAACAAAAAACCCAAACAAACCAAACAGTAGAAGATGCAGGCAAGAGCAAGGCCTGAAGAAGCTCTAAGGCTGAACCTAGGATACCACAGCGGGTTGGCTCTGTATAGGAGTCTCTCTCTCTCTCTCTCTCTCTCTCTCTCTCTCTGTTTGAAAATGACAGATTACAACACAGAATAGGGTAGGAGGTGTGAGGAGAAGGGGAACATTTGAAATTTCCAATTTGAGGCTGGGAGAGGGTTGCCAGGCAGTTGTGAGAGCCCAGTGGATGTGAAAGCCATAACTTGGAATTGGAATCGATCTGAGCAGTTGTGTGATTTTCTCTGCTGGATCTCGGAGGCACTGATGTAGAGGTTCCGAAGGGCTGCAATACAATTGATCACAGGCCAGAGTGTGAGGCAGCCTGACAAATGGCAGGGGACTCCTGGCCAGAGAGGCAGATTTGAGGGGACCTGGAGAAGAGGGACTTTATATCTCAAAGGAAGAATTGAGGATTAATGAATGTGGAAAACTCAGGATGGAACTCAGAAATTGAAGAACTCCAAGGATCTTAAAATATGATGCCCAGATCAGAATTATTTGCAAAGATAGATGTTTGCCAAGACTTATGAAATTTATGAAAATACAAATAAATTTCAAGTAGTCACAACTCATGTTTAAAACATTACAAGACTATAGAAAATTAAAACTATGATAGCAGTATGTAAGCAGTACATTGTATATAAATATATTTAGTAGGACATAAATATAGTATTTTTATAATTATTATATATATAATACTTCTATTGCAAACAATAGGAAAGGATTTTAAACAGTTTTTTTTAATTTATTACTTCAGGTTATATCTCCATTGCAGTGTCATCTTTCTGCCCCTCCCAGTCCCACCCTCTTACCCTCTACCCTTTATCCCTTCCTTTCCACTTCTCCGGAGTGGTGTGTCCCTACACATCAGTCTCCCCCCCACCCAGTTCAGCAGTCATATGAGGGCCAAGAGTCTCCTCATACACTGGGGGCCCACAAGTCAGCGCCACTAGGGCAAAATGTCTCATTGATAGGTAACAAAGTCTATGTTCCTGTTCCCCTTGGTGCATTGGTTGTAGTATAGTTAAATAGAAAGGATTTTAAAGATTTATTTTTATTTATGTGTATGTGTGAAAACATGCTATGTGTGTGTGGGAGGGAGTTAAGGATAGAAAATCGAATAGGGCATTAAAACTCCAAGAATTGGAGTTACAGGCAGTTGTGAGCTGCCCATTGTGGACTCTGAGACCCAAGCTCGGGTCCTTTGGAAGATCAGTATGTACTCTTTTGTCTGTTTGTTTATTATTTCAAGTTATATCTCTATCACAGTTCCCTCTTTCCACCCCTCCCAGTTCCACCCTCCCCTCCCTCTCCCACCCATCCCACTCCTCCGATGTGGAGTGTCCCTATATATCAGCCCCTCTCAGTTCAATATGAGGGCTAAGAGCTTCCTCTTGTACTGGGAGCCTATATGGTAGCCCCTTAGGGGAAATTGTCCCATTGATAGGTAACAAAGCCTATGTTCCTGATCCTTTTGGTGTGTTGGTTGTAGGCTAGTTATCCTGTACTATATGGCTAAAATCCAATTATAAGTGAGTAAATGCCATGTGCATCTTTCTGAGTCTGGGTTAGCTCACTCAGGATGAGCTTTTCTAGTTCTATTCATTTGGCTGCAAATTGCATGATTTCTTTGTTTCTGATAGCTGAGTAGTACTCTATTGTGTAAATGTACCACATTTTTTTTTTTTATTCATTCATTGGTTGAGGGACATCTGAGTTGTTTCCAGTTTCTAGATATCTCTCCAACCCCAGGAATGAACCTTAAAATGAACATAAAATACCATTGTAAGTCTTTATAAATACTTACATGCAATTTGGAAATTGTTTACTATTTGAAACCTTTAGTTGTGATCACAAATATTTTATTAAGACCTACCTATGATGTTGAACAAAAATAAGGTTACATCTAAAACATGAAAACTAAATAACAAACATACTGACACTATTAAAATACATACTTTAACTTTCATGTCATAGTTGACACAGTTTTCTTGTGGACAAGATCATAATATTCCAGATTGAAAGCAAGTGGTTTGAAAAGTATATTAGGAGATACAGACAAATATCTGGCTCCCTTGGGATTGACAGGAATTCTGTACTAGATTTCTTGGTGCAATAACAGTATGAAGTTTGGAAATAGGTAATGCTTTTATTACACTAGTCTAACTTGGTAAACTACAACAACTAGATAGTCCACAGATGCTCAAATATCAGATTATCACAATGTCAAGGCCATCATATTATGGAGGACTACCTACTATTTCACTTGATTTCATATGTATTGCAGGAAAACTTGTTTTTACACATTTAGAAAGTTTCCAGAACAAGAAAGTGAAAATATGCCTTGTTAGGCATTGGATCCATGAATGTAAATCTGTCTGAATTATATTTTAATATGAATTCTATTTATACCATTTGTATTTCCATATTTAAAAATGGCTACAGTCCATGTTGGGCAACTTTGCTTTATGGATGGCTTAATGCTTGGAGTGTTGAACTTCTTTAAACCAAACAGAGCCTTAGAAATAGAGTCACATGCCCAGACATTGTCTTTAAACAACTTAAAAAGTAAAGTAGAAAGTGGATGTGGGTCTCATGCCACTGGCTTGTGCCTTACATTATGAATATTGCTCTAACAACTTGGACTTGCTCTAAATACCACCTGTCTTGGCATGATGTATCTTCTGTTTTATGTGACCATAGTCTACGGCTTGACAAGGTCAAGGGACATTGTCCTTTACCTCCCATTGATAAAGTGCTATCCAGAGGGAGAAGACTTCAACCCCTGAATATGTCTTCACTAAACATCTCTAGAGGTGTGCATTTGGCCATATGATATTATCTCCTCATCTTGCTTGAGTGTGGAAAACAGAGATGACAGAAGGAAGGAGGAGATATTGGCAGACACGATTAGGAATTAATGAAGGAGAAACATGGAAAAAAAGGAGTGGACTATATAGTAGTAACTTAAATTCTAAAAAACATGAACTTCGAACTAAGTGACTAACCCAAGTGTCATATGAAAACTCCTGTTTTCAGAGTTTAGAAATTATACTCTTTATACTTTATGCACAATCCTGTAAAGAGTCATTAAAATAGGCCAACTGTCACAAAAATACATGGTGACTTTATGTAATTTTATTTCTTCTCTTAACTTTCCAGAGTTTAGGTTTCTAAATCTTAATTAGGGTTAGTAAGATTGCTCTGAGGTATAAATAGACACATGTACATGCAGACACATACATGGACTGATCCAGGTTACCGTTTTGTAAATGCTGACATTAAAAATGAGAGTGAGGATCCAAGATGGCACCGACCATAGAGAGTGGTAGGTGAATGAGATTAGTCACTGTGGTGTACCCATAAATTTATGGGGAAGGGATCTCTTACAACACAGAGTTGCTGATACGAAGGAAGTAAGGTGGCCTACAGACGCTGAG
>CAJQZJ010001466.1:2853600-2946948 GCA_907164525.1 Lophiomys imhausi | reverse complement strand
ATCAAAAACTCAAATGATAGCACATGCTGGCGAGGATGTGGGGAAAGTGGAACACTCCCCCATTGCTGGTGGGACTGCAAACTTGTGCAATCACTTTGGAAATCAATCTGGAGATATCTTAGAAAATTGGGAATAAATCTACCTCAAGACCCAGCCATACCCCTCTTGGGCATATATCCAAAAGATTCAAAACAAAACCACAAGGACATTGCCACAACAATATTCATAGCGGCTTTATTTGTAATAGCCAGAAACTGGAAACAACCCAGATGTCCTTCAACTGAAGAATGGATAAAAAAACTATGGTACATTTACACAATGGAATACTACACACCTATCAGAAATGAGGAAATCATGCAATTCGAAACCAAATGGATGGAACTAGAAAAGCTCATCCTAAGTGAGCTGATGCAGTCCCAGAAAGATAAAAATGCCATGTATTCCCTTTTAAATGGATATTAACCATACATCACAGGATAACTATCTTACAACCCACACACCCAAATAGATAGGCTCCTAGCATATCTATCCTAGGAAAAATTCTATCCACCAGTGAGTCATGGAATCTGCTGCAGGTTAGTGGAACACCACACCCTAGATGGTGTGCCTTATCAAGCTCCAGTACAAGTGGAAGCTCTTGGCCCTCACATGACGCAAGATCTTAGGGAGTATGATATGTGAGGGCCCACCTCATCTGAGGAGAAGGAGAGTACCAAGTAGAGGAACAAGGAGGGAGGGAGGGAGGGAAGGAGAGAGGAGCCAAGAGGGGAGGAGGGAGGAAACTATGTTCTAGAAGTAAATAATACTTTTTTAAGAAAAGAGTTAATAAGCTTAAAAATATAATAAAAATACAATATAAAATTGTCAAACTATAATTTACCAAAGGTATACTTGCCTTACTGGCATGAAAGGAAAATGGCCTTAATTTCAGATTAAAATGTTAGACTGCAGGTGGCCACATAGATTACACAAACTTGATAGCAGCTTAAAAGTTGTTGTTTTTTTTTTTTGTAGACATATAGGATATTTCCATGGATTGATATTAAAAAGCAGGTAACAGGTTTAAAACACTGTAAATGAATTAAAGGTTTCAGCTGTTCAACCTGGTTTTACAAACCTCCAAGAGTTGAAAAAAAACTTAGAGCTAAGGTAAAATACATGAAAGACGTGGTGTTAGCCCATGCCTTTACCTCCAGCAGAGACAGGAGGATCACTATAGAGTTAGTTGTCTTATAAATTCTAGAGTTACAAGGAACAGGATGGTGATGGTACACACCCTTAATCCCAACACACTAGAGACAGAAACAAGCAGATCTCAGAGCTCAAGGTCAGCCTGATACAAAACAACTCTAAATAGAGAAAAACTTTGATCCAGGGGTGGTGGAGCACATCTTTAATCCCATCAGTTGGGAATCACTTTGATCCCAATACTTAGAATGCAGAGACAGGCACATAGGATTTGGAAGGATTTAAGTTTAAAAGCTACTTACAAAAGGCATGCTGAAATTCAAACAAATTGTCCTGTGAGATCTCAAAATATATACACTAAAGGTTTGTTTAGCTCCAAAATATCAAAATAATTTCTTCTTTAATCCGGATTGAAAGGTAATACTTTATATGCTATCAAAAAACCAAATTTGCTCCTGGAAAAATATTACCTGCCCCCCCTCCAAAAAATGTAATTATCCCAGAGTTAGGATTAGGGCAGTGCTCTGTTCTTATCTTTCAGGAGATTTAAAGCATCCATTCAAGGAATCCAGGGACAACTGGACAACGGAAACCTCAGCAGAAAACAGATCAGACACCAAAGAAGACGAGTGGCCCAAATGATCCAGCCTTGAAGACTTCCTCAATAGCTGTTTCCTCAAAAGTCTACAACCACAACTCAAAATCGCTAAGACCGTTCAGCTCCACAGACTGCTCCAGCCAGAACTTCAGTAAAGCTCTGAAGATCAGCTTCTGTCTATGAACTTCTTAGGACATCTAAATAGCTGAGCACAAAAGGACTGAACATCAAATGATCTATTAACATTTTTAACCATTTTTCCATTCTTATTTGGGCCCCAAACAGGTTTACTACGTTCCAAATCAGCAGGAAGTCATTTTAAGAGAACAACGTCCCATCCCCAGAAGGTGGGGAGGGTGTTTCCTCCCCCCTTTGGTTATTTGATGGATAATAGAAAATTTTGTTATTTAGAGGAAGAGACTACAAGCTGTTAAATGGTCTTGTTAAATGGGTTTTGGAGGTGAGACCCAGGCACTTCTCTCTTTTTCTTTTCTGTATCCTTCTTTCTCTCCTATGTAGGAGTGAACAGACTTGAGAAAAAAATGGGACATAGACATAGTATAGGAAAGATCAAGAAAAAAGGACAGGTTATTGAATATGGCCTTTTACCTTTGTATATTTATACAAAATTAATATTATATTTGGCAAATTTGGTATTGATCATTGTATATTAATGCAAAATTAAGATTGTATTGGACTATATCGGTATTGATCTTTGAATATTGATACAAAATTAAGATTATATTTGGCCACAATGCTATTGACCCTTGTATATTGATGCAAAATTAAAATTGTATTGGGCTATATAGGTATTGATCTTCGTATATTGATGCAAAATTAAGATTATATTTGGCCACATTGGTATTGATCTTTGTATATTGATACAAAATTAATCATAATGCTTCTTAAAGGTATTGTACCTAATAATGCTTAAAAATGAAATGTAAAGTTTTGGCCTCTTGCTACCAACCGTCATAAACTGTTTAGGATAATTAAGAAATGGAAACTAACAGTCATGCAAGCATGTCATTTTGTTAGTTACTATGACAGTCTATCACAGTTATTTTCTAAGCTACTCAGAAATCACGTTGCTAAGAGACAAGCAACATTTGCTTATCTAAATATAAGAGATAGATAGGGCATCTTCAAAAACCTCAAGAGATCTGCAGAATATGGCATTCAAAGATGTTTTCTTAACTGAAGATTTTTTGTTATCGAGACATGTCAGCTCCTGAAGCACACCCTATTCTACTCCAAGTAGAAGATGAGCATCGTAGAATCTCCAGTAGGAGATGGTTGAATTGGTGGTAAGCCTTTCTCTTGGCAAGAAAAACCCCTTGCTTCAACTGTAGACAGACTGCTGTCCAAAAAGGACAAAACTTGGAAGCAGGTAAGTCAACAGCCTAGCTCTGCCAAGACAGGGTAGGTAAGTCCTTCATAATTCCTGCTCTACAATAAATGTCTCTCAGAGAAATGGGGCCAAACAGCTGAAGACTGATGCTGTAATGTATGGAGAGAAAATGGGAACTGCCCAGGCAGCCAATGGTTTTGTCATTTCTTTGTTTTGGAAGCTGCAGGCCCTGCACTTTCTATATAATCAGATACATTTATCCCTCTCAGGTCTCTGAGGTGGTTGAAGACTAAATAGCTAGAGTCTCATAGTTAAATTTGAGTTGTTTAGGAATCAAGAGGGTGTTCTGGATCTAAGACGATATTTTTAAAATTGTGAGGCAAGGTAGTATGAAAGTTGAGTTAGATATAGCACTTTAAATTTGTGGAGATAGTTAGATAGTAGAATGTTAAAGTCAGGTTCCAAATACATATGGACTGGACATTGGGAATGTATGCTAAGCCATATAACTCTCATAATTGTGGCCTATTTTTTTCTTTTGTTTTGTATTGTATTTATTGTTATAAGAGAAAGAACCATTTGTTGGACTGAAAGGGAGAGCTGTTTGGGGAAAAAGAAATACCTTAAACTAAAAAAAAAAAAAAAAAGGTTAGAGGATGGGGGTTGAGGGGGAGGAGGGGGAAGGGTGGAACTGCAGGGGGGTAGGGAGGGGATTGTGATTGAGATGTAACTTGAAGAAATAAAAAATAAATTATTAAAAAATGAGAGTGAGAAAAGCTGATATCAAATGAAAAGGAGAGAAAGAGAAACTTTTCAGTGAAACATTTAGAAATTCACAAAAATACCTCTTCAGTTACACATGGGCTTCTATTTTTTTTTATGGAGAAGCTTTCTCTGGTGTAAAGCCCATGCTTTATTCTTAGCTTTAGCTTTGATTCATTCTCTGCCCTTGGAAACCTTACTTAACACTCTATAACCTAGTAAGAGATTTCTTTCTTCAAACTAGATTATATTTGGAAAGAGAGAACATCAGTTTCCTTTGTAGTGATGGTCCTCTGTTTCCTCCAAACACTTGAGGTCCTTGGTGTACTTCTTCAACTTTTTTTGGGTGTAATTTGTGATAGAAAGAAGAAGGAATGGTTCTTAGATATAGTCGGAGGAGTAGTTCTCAAACATCATGCAGCTGAAAAGTGGCTAGCCTGTCTCTTCCTCCATGTCAGCCTACAAGGAGATAATAGCCCAAACTATTTTATTTTAATATTATTTATTTTAAACAAGTAATGTGCCTAGCCTTGTCCTGCATGGCTGTAACACTGCCTTATTATAAAGCACAGGGAACGTAGCTGTCAGTTTTCCCTTGAAACTTGTTCTAGACAGCACATGCTGGTGAGGTTGTGGAGAAAGAGGAACACTCCTCCATTGCTGGTGGGAGTGTAGACTTGTACAACCACTGTGGAAATCAATCAGGCGATATCTTAGAAAACTTGGAATAGCTCTACCTGAAGACCCAGCCATATCACTTCTGGGTATACATCCAAATGTTTCCTCACCAAACCACAAGGGCGTTTCCTCATCTATGTTCATAGCAGCCTTATTTGTAGTAGCTAGAAACTGGAAACAACCCAGATGTCCCTCAACCGAGGAAATGGATAAAAAAAAAAAAAACCAAAACTGTGGTACATCTACACAATGGAATACTACTCAACCATCAGAAATAACAAAATCATGCAATTTGCAGCCAAATGGATGGAAGTAGATAAGCTCATTCTGAATGAGCTAACCCAGACTCAGAAGGATGAACATGGCATCTATTCATTTATAATTGGATTTTTGCCATATAGTACAGGATAACTATACTACAGCCAATGCACCAAAGAGAACAGGAACATAGATTTTTTTTCCTGCCAATGAGACACTTTGCCCTAGTGGTGCTGGCTTGTAGGCCCCCAGTGTATGAGGAGGCTCTTGGCCCTCATATGACTGCTGAACTGGGGCAGGGGACTGATATGTAGGGATACTCCACTCCGAAGAAGTGGAAAGGAAGGGATAAAAGGTAGAGGGTGGGAGGGGGGACTGGGAGGGGTTGATAGAGGGTCTGTGATGGAGATGCAACCTGAAGTAATAAATAATCATAAAAAAGAAAAATAAGATTAAACTGTAGTTTTTATTTTCAAGATTCTTAGAAAAATTACAGTCTTCTTTAACTAGTTTCCCATTTGTCTCCTTTGTCCTTTGAGTGACCAGTCTCTCTGCCCTCTCTCCTCACACAAACTTGTGAATACACAAGCCACTGAGTTTGGCCATGAAACTTGTTTTTTTCTAAAGTGGCTTTGTAATTCCCCAAGAGTTTCCCAACACAATTACTAATGATTTTTATTTTATTATTGATTTTATTTATTAGCATATGTAAATTATATAAAATGATTTTAATAATTATTATTGGTTTAAGTTGTAATTGCTTTTTAAATAAAATTTGCATATATCCCAGTAAAAAGCTTCAATTTTGTTGGACTACCTTAAAGATTTCTTTATAGGTGTTCAAATTTCAGATGGTTATAGGTTAAAAGCAGATTATTCAAAGTAGGTTGTGTTTTTGTTTTCCTTTTACTTACCACTAAAATAAAAAAATCCATGACAGAGTTAGAACAAGAAAAGCAATTAGCCTTGCATCCTCAATTTTATATCTGCACAGGTCAATCTGTTGGATAGCTTCCCATGGATCCAGTTAGTGCACTGGATGATTCAAGTAAGTATTGTAGAGAAGAACTATCCTCCTTAAGAGGATGTGATTTTTGTGATAAATATTTGTGAAAATTGAAAGCTGTTCTCATGTAAGAGCTGTCCCCAAACAGTATGTGTTAAATGGAGGTTTCATTTCACAATAAACTTTGTTAGCTAAGGAATAGAGAAGAGCTTGCAAGAAGAGGTGAGGCTTGAATTACGTCTTGAAAGATGATGAGGTCATTGCTTAGAAACTGGAAATAGAAAAAGCCATGTTGCCATGTGGAAGAGCCTGAGTGAAGGCTTGGAAGCAAGGAATAAATGAGAGCTAGCAGAAAGTGTTTCCTGTGGAGGGCGGGAGGAATCCTTCTAAGACTGAGCAAACTGGATAATGTAAATCATTTAGAATCTGCTGTTGCTATTTTCCTTGTGCTTGAAGATGGCTACCCCCTCTACTTCCCCCTCATAGCATTGGGGATATCTGATTTAGACACATGTGTGAAAACACACATCACAAAGATCTGCCACAGCTTTTGCAACAGTGGAGAAGTTAGAGATAAAGATGCAAGAACAGTTTCATGGGAAAAGGACAATGTGAGAAAGATATTAAGTATATAAAATAAACCAGATGGAAGAGGTTCATGGAAGAAGGTCAGCTCTGTGGATGTTACAGTAGTTATATCAGAGGATGAATGTGCACACAGATTCAGAGAGGGTGGGGTTATGCATCTGTTTATGTAGATGCTAAGGGAAGAACAAGACAGGGATGTTGTTACCCAAATGTATGCAGTTGTGTAAAACAATAGCAACTCAAAGAAAAATATGCCTGCAACAGAAGCAAGTGATTTCTTTAATTGTTAAGTTGACTTCCTTGAGATTATTTATTTTTGCCATTGTGTCAGGATTGTGTCTAAAGAACTTATGACTTCTTGTAGCCTCTTCTCCTCAGATGTGAGCTAGACTTGGGACTTTCTCCTACTTGATAGACTATGGCAGTAATGATGGTATATCACTTCCAAGGATAAATTGTGAAGAGAGTGAACTTCCACCTTTTGCTGTCTTGGTTATTCTGAGGAAAGCCTTTTGACATGTGTGAAAGAACCTGATGTCACTGACCAAGAGCTGACAAAGACCTCAATGAAGCTTTGATGGAAGATTTGATGCATATGTGATGCAAGATCAGCCTTGAAATGAGCAAGTCCCCAGAACACCTGAATGCTGCTCTTGTCTAACACTCTAAACCAGAACACAGAATTTTGGACTTCACAGAACCTATAATGCATGACTGATATATATTTGCTCTAGTGATATCTTGCTCTTAGTTCTCTTGGGTAAAATTTAAAACCTGTGCCGGGCGGTGGTGGCGCACGCCTTTAATCCCAGCACTTGGGAGGCAGAGGCAGGCGGATCACTGTGAGTTCGAGGCCAGCCTGGTCTACAAAGTGAGTCCAGGACAGCCAAGGATACACAGAGAAACCCTGTCTCGAAAAACAAAAAAAAAAAAAAAAATTTAAAACCTGTTGAATTCATTAAGCCTCTATTCCACTGGTTGCTAAATGTTAGCAATACTTGTGTTTTCACAATACACACTGATATATTGAGTGTCTTAATTTTTCTTTTCACTTTCCTTCTGATGTTTAATTGCTAATTATTACAGTAGTATATGTTTATTACTGAATTTATTATTATTTAAATTTTGATTTTAGAATTTTTTTACATTTATTTATTTTTTCAAGTTACATCTCAATCATAGTCCCCCCCTCCCCTTCTGGCCCAACCTCTTATCCTCTTCCCCCTCGCCCTCCTATCTGCTTTTTTATTA
This sequence comes from Lophiomys imhausi, assembly GCA_907164525.1. Classification (NCBI taxonomy): domain Eukaryota; kingdom Metazoa; phylum Chordata; class Mammalia; order Rodentia; family Muridae; genus Lophiomys; species Lophiomys imhausi. The sequence continues at coordinate 2,939,268 of CAJQZJ010001466.1, read as the reverse complement.
ATTTAAGGTATATCTTTTTCCCCCAAGAGCTCCTCCTTTTAGTCCAATAAAAGGCTCTTTTTCTTATAACAATAAATACAATACAAAAATGAGAATAATTAGGCCAAATTATGAAAATTATAAGGTATAACATACATTCCCAATGTCCAGTCCATACATATTTGGCAACTGATATTAATATTCTGTTATCTATCTATCTCAATAAACTTAAAGTTCTGTACCTAACTCAGTTTCTATCCTAACTTGCATTACCAACTTAAAAACATCTTCTTAGAAACAAGAACATCTTTTTAATTTCTAAACAATATAATTAATTTCTCAACAATGTGAGACTATAACTATCTAGTCTTCAACCACATCAGAGACCTGGGAAGGATAAATATATCTGAATATATAGTAAGTACAGAGCCAGCAGCTTCTAAAACTAAGAAATGACAGACAACTGGCTGCCTGGACAGTCCTCAATTTCTCTTCATACATTGGAGCATCTATCATCAGCCTTTTGGCCCAGCATCTCTGACAGACATTAATTGTAAGGCAAGAATTATGAAGGACTTGCCTACCCTGTCTTGGCAGAGCTAGGCTGTTGACTTACCTGCTTCCAAGTTTTGTCCTTTCGGATAGCATTCTGTCTACAGTTGAAGCAAAGGACTTTCTTGCCACTACTGCAGCCATTTCCAAATGGAGATTCTTTGATGCTCATCATCTACTTGGAGTAGAATGGGGGGTGCTCTCAGGAGTTGACATGTCTCAATATCAAAAAACGCTAAGTTATGAAAACACCTTTTAATGCCATATTCTACAGATTTCTTGAGGTTTTTGAAGACCACCTATCAATGGAATCGAACTGAAGACCCAGACATAAACTCACACATCTGCAGTCACTTCATTTTTGACAAAGAAGCCAAACCCATATAATGGAAAAAGGAAATCCTCTTCAACAAATGGTGCTGGTCTAACTGGATGTCAACATTTAGAAGAATGCAAATAGACCCATACTCATCACCCTGCACAAAACTTAAGCCTAAGTGTTTTAGTAATATTGTATAGGTATTTTCTGCTGTGCTTCTAGGTGGCATCTAGAATAAGAATATATGAAATAATAATCATAAATACAACAAAAGAAAGTTTTATTTCAACCCCTTTGCAATCAACAAAATGAAGAGTTGGGAGGTGGCTTAGTAGGTAAAGTGCTTGCCGTATAAGCAGGAGGACAAAACGTCAAATCCCTAGTACTAATGTAAAAACCAGGTAGAGATGGAGTCTTGCCTACACTAGTCCTTCCTGTTCCTCTTCTAGGTTGTTCTGTAGTATGGAATGTGGGGACAGGGAATCCCCTGGAGCAAGTTATCTATCCATATTAGAGATATTGGCTAGCTCTGTGTTAAGCAAGAGCTCCTGCCTCCATATAGATGGAGAACATTGAAGAAGGCACTTAATATCAGCCTCTAGTCTCTACATGCAGATACACACATATGTACCTGCAGTTATATAACTGTGACCACACATACCCACCGTACATACATGAACACATAACAAAAAGCACTACAAAAAGATCCCTTAAAATAAAGCATCATGATGCAAGGTCCGTGGTACTAAGAAATAAAGCACTACTGAACCATGAGTGGAGATGGAGAAGGTAGCAATAGCACACATAGTGCGTTTGTCTGCCCTTTCATTCCTTTGCAGATGTATTTCTGTTGTCAACACTTGGATGTCTCCGAGGTTAGAACTCATCTTTAGTTTCTGGTAATGATCGTGTGGCAATCGCCTGATCATGTAACAACTCAATCTTGGCTGCTCATAATGGCCATTGATTAATGTACATTGTTAGCAAAGAACACACTGAGCGTAATGCCATTTAAAGTATCATTAGAAAGTGAATACAATGATTCACCAGTCACAAAGAGAATTTTTGTATATATAGAAGGACAGGGAACAGTAATATGAAGTGTGCTAACATTTATATATCAATACATCTGTAAGAGTTATGCAGTGAGTATAAAATTAAAGTTGTGAATAACAAAGCCTGGGATCATAGTTTGAATAGGCACATTTTTCCACAATTGTAGTAATACATTATCTATTTGATACTATATAATATATAGTGTAATATTAATGTTATATAATATAACAATAACTAAAATTAATGTAATAAATAATATTATTTGCTGGGAGTAGAGATGGATCTGTTTGCAAATGGGGGGCAAGTTACTGACCTATGGCTATAGCCCCATTCCTTAACTGATAGCTAAACATGATTTAAAGGCATGTATGCTATAACGTTCCTTCACTTTTCAGTGAGACATTTCAGCTTCCTTGTTTTTGTATTTTACTAAAACATGGATTTCCCTTTCTTCACATTTGCTCAGCAGAACCGTCTGGCAGCCTGATCTCATGTGCCTTGGAAGTATCTGTGATGAAAGTGGTAGCTCAGCTCCTCCACACCCATTCTCATATTCACAGCTGCTTACTAGTTTAACAGATCCCTGTGACAGACACAAGTCCTCCCTTGTGGCCTGACCATGTGATATATACAGTTTCTGATTTGTAAATCTACAATAAAATGAACTTATCCAGAAGCTATGGGGATATCTGTAGAATGTGCTGCCACCTGGATCCATATTTATGTCCTTGGCCTTGCTGAAGCCAGAAACCATGTAGCTGTACATGATTTGTGCTGTTGCTGACAATAAAGGGCAAAGAAGCTAGTTTTGCAGTGATATCCATGATTGCGGGCTCACATTGAATAATGAGACACATAGAAGGCTTCTGTGACCGCATCTCACTCCCGGAAAAAAGGAAACAATTTAGACAGGAAGCCATTCAAGAAAACTCTTAAAAATTGTGATGGAGACGCTGAAGTATAAATTTTCATTTCTGGCAAGGTGGGGGTGGAGAAGGACTCAACTTTCTTTAAGAGGCTGGCTACTGGGTGTTTAACCACATGCCCATGACTATATGGCAACACAAAGTTGACGTGTTATTTTTTCTTTTCTTCGTTTGTTTTGGGGATATCACAAGGGAAGGGGGTGGACATGAAAGGACGGACAGAGAAGTGAATGTGATCAGGGTGAATTATGTGAAATTTCCAAATAATCAATAAAAATGCTATGTTAATAAAAAATAAAACAATTCCTTACTATGTACAGAATTTTAGTATTGCATTAAAATAAATACAAACATACATACTAATGAGTTACATGCGTGTTACCGAATTTTATGTGCTTGTTTATTCTTTTTTAAATTATGTTTATTTGTTACCTCAACTTACATCTACAAAACAGCCCACTCACTCCACCATTCTTGCTCCCACCCTCCCAGCCCCGACTCCCTCTCCCACTATTCCTCCTGTGTGGGGTGCCCACACACCTCAGCCCACTTCAGTTCATCAATCATATGAGGGCTGAGAGTTTCCTCTTGCACTGGGGGCCTACATGGTAGGTCCATTAGAGCAAAGTGTCCCACTAACAATTAACAAAGTCTATGTTCCTGTTCCTTTTGGGGTGCTGGTTGTAGGATAGTTATCCTGTACTATATGTCTAAAATCCAGTTATAAGTGAATACATCCCATGTGCATTATTCTGAGTCTGGGTTAGCTTTTCTAGTTCCATCCATTTGGAAGCAAATTGCATGATTTCCTTGTTTCTGATAGTTGAGTAGTATTCCATTTTGTAAATGTACCATAGTTTTAAAAATTTAATTTAGTTTTTATTATGTTTACTTATTACTTCAAGTTATATCTACATAACTGTGCCCTCTTTCCACCCCTCCCAGTTCCACCCTCCCATCCTCTCCTCCCTCTCCTACCCATCCCACTCCTCCCTACATATCAGCCCCTCCTCAGTTCAGCAGTCATATGAGGGCTAAGCGCTTCTTCTTGCACTGGAGTCTACATGGCAGCACCCCCTAGGGCAAATTATCCCATTAATAGGTAACAAAATCTATGTTCCTATTCCTTTTGGTGTGTTGGTTGTAGGATAGTTATCCTGTACTATATGGCTACAATCCAATTATAAGTGTAGATACCATGTGCATCTTTCTGAGTGTGGGTTAGCTCACTCAGGATGAGGCTTTCTGGTTACATCAATATGCCTGCAAATTGCACAATTTCCTTGTTTCTCATAGCTGAGTTGTATTCCATTTTGTAAATGTACCACAGCTTTTTTATCCATTCATTGGTTGAGGGACATCTGGGTTATTTCCAGTTTTTAACTATTACAAATAAACCTGCTATGAACATAGATGAAGAGATGTCCTTGTGGTTTGGTGAGGAATTGTTTGGATATATACCCAGAAGTGGTATGGTTTGGTCTTGAGGTAGAGCTATTCCAAGTTTTCTATGCTATCGCCACACTGATATCCATAATGGTTGAACAAGTTTGCACTCCCACCAGCAATGGGGGAGTGTTCCTCTTTCTCCACAGCCTTGGCAGCACATGCTATCATTTGAGTTTTTGATCTTATCCATGCTGACAGGTATGAGATGGAATCTCAAAGACATCTTGAGTTGCATTTCTATGATGAGTAAGGATAATGAGCATTTCTTCAAGTGGCTCTTGGCCATTAGAGATTCCTCCTTTGTGAATTCTTGATTTAGCTCTGTTTACCATTTTTTGATTGGACTATTTGGTTTCTTGGGGTTTAATTTCTTGAGTTCTTTATAAATTTTGAATATTAGCCCTCTGTCAGAAGTGGGGCTAGTGAAGAACTTTTTCCAATCTGTAGGTTGCCATTTTGTTCAAATTACAGTGTCTTTTGCCTCACAGAAGGTTTTCAGTTTCATGAGGTCCCATCTATTGATAGTTGGTCTTATATCCTGAGCTACTGGTGTTCTGTTCAGGAATTTGTCACCTGTACCAATGAGTTTGAGGCCTTTCCCCAATTTCTCTTCTATTAGATTTAGTGTATTTGGCTTTATGTTAAGGTATTTGATCCACTTGGACTTATTTTTTTGTGCAAGGTGACAAGTATGGGTCTAATTTCATTCTCTTACATGTCAACATCCAGTTAGACCAGCACCATTTGTTGGCGAGGCTGTCCTTTCTGCATTGTCCGGTATTGGCATCTTTGTCAAAAATTAAATGACTGTAGGTGTGTGGGTTTATTTCTGAGTCTTCAATTCGATTCCATTGATCAACTGGTCTGCTTCTGTACCATTACCATGCTGTTTTTATTACTATTGCCCTGTAGTATAGCTTGAAATCTGTAATGGAGATACTTTCAGATGTATTTTTATTGTACATGATTGATTTGTTATTCTGTATGAAGTTGAGAATAGTTCTTTCAAGGTCTGTAAAAAATTGTGTTAGTATTTTGATAGGAATTTCATTGAATCTGTGTGTTGCTTTTGGCAGAATGGCCATTTTTATTATGTTGATCCTACCTGTCCATGAGCATGGGAGATATTTCCATCTTCTGAGGTCTTCAATTTATTTCTTCAAGGACTTGAAGATCTTGCCATACAGGTCTTTCACTTGCTTGGTTAGAGTTACCCCCAAGAATTTTATATTATTTGTGGCTATTTTGAAGTGTGTTCTTTCCATGGTTTCTTCCTGAGACTCTTTGACTTTTGTAAAAAGAAGGGCTTCCATTTTTTTGAATTAATTTTGTATCCAGCAACCTTGCTGAAGGTATTTATCTGTTGTAAGAATTCTCTGGTGGAATTTTTGGGGTCACTTATGTACACTATCATATCATCTGCAAATAGGGATAATTTGACTTCTTTGTTTCCAGTTTGTATCCCCTTGATCTCCTTTACTTGTCTTATTGCTCTATTTTTTCAAGTACTATGTTGAAGAGATATGGTGACAGTGGGCATCCTTGCCTTGTTCTTGAGTTTAGAGGAAATATTTTGTCTCTCTCCATTTAACTTGATGGTGGCAATGAACTTGCTGTATATCGCTTTTATTATTTCTAGGTATTGTCCTTGTATGCATGCTCACTCCAGGACTTGTAGCATGACGGGGTGTTGGATTTTATCAAATGCTTTTTTAGCATCTTGTGAGATGATCATGTGTTTTTTTCTTTCAGCTTGTTTATGTGGTGAATTACATTGATGGATTTTTTTATGTTGAACCATCTCTTCATTCCTGGGATGAAGACTACTAGATCATGGTGTATGATACTTTTGATGTGTTCTTGGATTCGGTTTGCCAGTATTTTATTAAGTATTTTTGCACCTATGTTCACGAGGGAAATTGGTCAGAAGTTCTCTTTCTTTGTTGGGTCTTTGTGTGGTTTAGGAATCATGGTGACTGGGGCCTCATAGAATGCATTTAGCAGTGTTCCTTCTGATTCTATTTTGTGGAAGAGTTTGAAGAGTATTGGTATTAGCTCTTATTTGAAGGTCTGGTAGAATTCTGTGCTGAAACCATCTGGCCCTGGACTTTTTTTGGTTGGGAGAATTTTAATGACTTTTTCTATTTCCTTAGGGGTTATAAGACTGTTTAATCTGTGAACCTGATCTAGATTTAACTTTGGTAGGTGGAAGCTATCAAGAAAATTGTTCATTTCACTAAGGTTTTCAAATTTGGTGGAGTACAGATTTTTAAAGTAATTCTCTGGATTTCCTCAATTTCTGTTGGTATTTCTCCCTTTTCATTTCTGATTTTGTGGATTTGGTTTTTTTCCCCCTCTGCCTTTTAGTTAATTTGGCTAAGGGTTTGTCTATTTTGTTGATTGTCTCAAAGAACCAACTCTAGGTTTCATTGATTCTTTATATTGTTCTTTTTGTTTCTAAGTTGTTGATTTCAGCCCTAAGTTTGATGATTTCCTGCCTTCTGTTCCTCTTGGAAGTGTTCGCCTTTTTTTTTTTTTCTTCCAGTTCTTCCAGTTCGGCTGTTAATTTGCTAATATGAGCTCTCACCATTTTCTTTTTGAAGGCACTTAGTGCTATGAACTTTCCTCGTGGCACTGTTTTCATTGTGTTCCATAGGTTTGGGTATTTGTGCCTTTATTTTCATTGGATTTTAAGAAGTCTTTGATTTCCTTCTGTCTTTCTTCCTTGACCCAGTAATTATTCAGTAGAGAGTTGTTCAGTTTCCATGAATGTGAAGGCTATCTGTTATTTCTGTAGTTGTCTAGCTTTATTCTATGATGTTCCTATAAGATACAAGGGATTACTTCAAATTTTTTGTATCTGTTGAGGCTTGCTTTGTATCAGACTATATTGTCGATTTTGGAGAAGTTTCCATGTGGTATATTCTTTTGTGTTTGGGTGAAATGTTCTGTAGATATCTGTTAGGTCCATTTGGTTCCTGACCTCTGTATGACTCATTATTTCTCTGTTTGTTTTCTGTCTTGATGACCTATCCATTGCTATGAGAGGGGTGCTGAAGTCTTCCACTATTAATGCGTTGGGATCAATGTGTGGTTTAAGCTTTAGAAGTGTTTCTTTTACTAATGTGGGTGCCCTTGTATTTGGGACATAGATATTCATTATTGAGATGTCATCTTGGTGAATTTTTTCTTTAACGAGTATATAGTGCCCTTCCCTATGTTTTTTGATTAACTTCAGCTGAAAGTCTATTTTATTTGATATTACAATGGCTACTCCAGCTTGCTTCCTGGATCCATTTGCTTGGAAAATCTTTTCCTAGCCCTTTATTCTCAGGTAGCAACTATCTTTGTTAGTGAGATGCATTTCTTGTATGCAGAAAAATCATGGGTCTTGTTTATGGATCGATTCTGTTAGCCTGTGTCTTTTTATTGGGGAGTTGAGTCCATTGATGTTGATGGATATTAATGACCAAAGGTTTTTATTTCCTGTTATTTTGATGTAGGTGGTAATTATGTGTTTCTTTTGATTTAGCTGGAGTGGAGTTTTTTACTTCCTCTGTTTTCTTGGGTGTAGTTATCTTCTCTAGGGTGGAATTTTCCTTCTAGGATCTTCTGTAGGTCTTGATTTGTGTGTAGATACTATTTAAATTTTGCTTTGTCCTGGAATATCTTATTTTCTCCATCTACATTGATAGAGAGTTTGGCTGGGTATAGTAGTCTGGCCAGGCACCTGTGTTCTCTTAGGGCTTGTAGGACATCTGCCCAGGCCCATCTGGATTTTAAAGTTTCCGAGGAGATGTCAGGTGTTATTCTGAGGGGTCTGTAATTATACATTACTTGATCTTTTTCTCTTACAGCTTTTAATATTCTTTCTTTGTTCTGTAGATTTGGAGATTTAATTTTTATGTGGCAAGAGGAATTTCTTTTCTGGTCTAATCTGTTTGGTGTTCTGTATGCCTCATGGAATTTTACTGGCTTTTCTTTCTTTAAGTTTGGGAAGTTTTCTTCTGTGATTTTTTTTTTTTTTTGAAGATGTTTCCTGGACCTTGGAGTCAGGCGTCTTCTCTTTCCTCTATGCCTATAATTCTTAGGTTCTGACTTTTCATTGAGTCCTTGATTTCTTGGATGTTGTGAGTGAGAAGTTTTTTAGGTTTTTCATTTTCTTTGGTTGTTGTACTAATTTCTTCAATCGATTCTTCCACACCTGTGATTCTGTATTCCATCCTTTGCATCCTACTTTTTATACTCATGTCTGTAGTTCCTGTTCTCTTCTCGTGATTTTCCATTTCCAGGATGGTCTCTGTTTGTGTTTTCTTTATTGTTTCCACTTTCAATTTCAAGTCTTGAACAATTTTATTCATTTTGTATGTTTCTTGCTCCAATTTGCTTGTCTTTGTTTGCAAATCTTTCAAATCTTTCTTTACCTGTCTGTTTCCCAATCATGTTGGGCTGCATTGGCTTGGAGGTCTCTAATGGTATTCTCCATTGTTTTTGTTTGTAAAATTGAGGATTCTTTAAATTCTTTGAGAGATTTAATTTCTTCTTATAAGTACTCTATCACTTTCCAAAGTATCGATTTGTCATCATTTTCATGTGTTTTAGCTGTGGTGGTATGGTCAGAACTTGCTGTACTAGCATAGCTGCATTTTGTTGGAGTCATATTTTCCTGATTTTTGTCAGTTTTGTTCTTTTGTTGACCTTTAGCCATCTGGTTTTCCTTAGCTGATTGTTCCTGATGTCTTCTGGACTTGGTGCCAAGGAGGGAGCTTTGGTGTAGAGTCTGTATAATCTTGATGGTCTGTAGCTTAACACAGGCTAGGTGGGGTCTTGAGATAGGGCTGGGTCTTGGTGGGCCCCTGAATTACACCCCTTCCCAACTGGGTCTCAGGTTGGGGATTAGGCTGGATGTATTATTCTAATCTGTAGGGTCTTGAGTTCTAGCAGGTCTTCCTAGTGATGTCGGTGGGGCTTGGAGGACCCACGGATTGTAGGCTGGAGCTGCAGATATCCTGCCACTTGTGTGTCTGGTCCAAGGGTCAGGCCTGTGGTCGTGGTCCCCCCAGGCAATTTCTTCTAGGTGGTCCCCAGAGCACCTCTGTGCCTCTTGGCCTTAAGCAGTAAGCCCTTGCAGTCTGTATAACTCAGGCAGTGCACAAATGCCAAGAACTCACTTTTCCCACACAGGAGCTGTAGATGCTGAAGACAGGGTATCCCCCCAAGAAGGGGCAAGGTGCACTGGCTCCGATATGAACATCACAACCCATCACTGGGCTTGGATGCAGTGGAGTTTTGCAGCCTTATAACTTTCAGCCTGCTCTGATTTTATCAGGTCAGTGGCAGTGCTGGTTCTCTTTAGAGTATTGGAGTGACCGTGTGAATGCTGGGCTCTCAGGAAGCTGGGAGGTACCTCTATCTGGCAGTTGGGGCTGCCTGTCAAGGCCCTGAAATGACCAGACCTGCGGGACACTGTACCGGTGCAGGAAGAGCAGCCCTCTGGTACAATGTACTTCCATGTGATTGTATATCCAGTACAGGTACCTGTATGTCCAATACATTTCTGGGTAAGCCCAGATATGCTTGTGCCTCCCAGACCACAGCTCCACTGGAGATAAATCTTGGTGGTCCCACATTTCTCCTGTATGGAATGCCAATGTGGAGGCTGGGTGCTCCGGAGGCTGGTGAGTAACCCTGTCTGGGGTTCGGACCTACTTGCTGTGTATTTGAGTGGCTAGTGCTGTTTCTGCAGCAGGCTCTGTACTGGCCTGTGTACCAGACTGCACGGTTCTGCTCTGGGCCCTGGCCTCTGTTCCACAGCTGTTAGGTGTGTTTCCTTGAGTGTCTGGAGTCCTGCCCAGGCTCCCCCACTAGTCCCTGGGTTCACTGGGTGAGACCCTGTGGGTTCGTGCTTCTTGTGTTGTTGCTTAGCTTTTTTTTTTTTTTAATTTCTATGATGTTGTAGCTAATTTCCCTGTGCTCAAAAATGTGCCCGTGCCATCTTTCACCATCTTGGATTCTCCACCACAGTTTTTTTTTTTTTTTAATTCATTCTTTGGTTGAAGAACATCTGGATTGTTTCCAGTTTCTAAGTATTACAAATAAAGCTGCTATGAATATCGCTAAGGAGATGTCCTTGTGACTTGGTGAGGAATCTACTGAATGTATGCCCAGATATGGCTGGGTCTTGAGGAAGAGCTCTTACAAATTTTCTAAGATATTAATGGACTGTTTTCCATAGTGGTTGTACAAGTTCACATTCCCACCAGCAATGGAGGTGTATTCATTCCCCTTTCTCCACAACCTTGCCAGTATGTGCTATCTTTTGAGTTTTTGATCTTAGCCCTTTTGACTGGTGTCAGATGGAATCTCAGAATCATCTTGTGTTGCATTTCTCTTATTATTAAGAATTTTGAGCATTTCTTCAAGTGTCTCTTGGCCATTAGTGATTCCTATTTTGTGAATTCTCAGTTTAGCTCTGTATCTCATTTTTTGATTGGATTATTTGGTTTCTTGGTGTTTAACTTCTTGAGTTCTTTATAAATTATGTATATTAGCCCTCTGTTGGAAGCAGGGTTGGTGAAGATCTTTTCCCAATCTGTAGATTGCCATTTTGTTCTAATGACAGTGTCCTTTGCCTTACAGAAGTTTTTCTGTTTCATAAGGTCCCATTTATTGATTGTTGGTCTTACAGCCTGAGTTATTGGTGTTTTGTTCAGGAAGTTGTCATCTGTGCCAATGAGTTAAAGACTTTTCCCCACTTTGTCTTCTATTAGATTTAGTGTGTTGGGCTTTATCTTAAATGTTTGATCCACTTGGACTTAAGTTTTGTGTAAGGTGATAAATATTGGTCTAATTGCATTCTTTTACAAGTAGAGATCCAGTTAGATCAACATCATTTGTTGAAGATGCTTTCCTTTTCCATTGTGTGGTTTTGGCTTCTTTATCAAAAATTAAGTGACCATAGATGTGTGGGTTTATTTCTGGGTCTCTGACTCAATTCCATTGATCAACTGGTTTGTTTCTATATCAGTGCCATGCTGTTTTTATTACTATTGCTCTGTACTATAGCTTGAAATCTGGAATGGGTGAGACCTCCAGATCTAATTTATTTTTACTGTTTATTTATTTCTCAATTTATATCTTCATCACAGTCTCTTCCACCCCTCTTGGGCTTACCCTCTCACCCTTACACCCTCTCCTCTCCCCCTTCTCCCACCTATCCTACTCCTCCAGTGTGTCCTACATACCAGCCCCCTTGTTTTTTATGGTACAGAATTGATTTATATATTCTGGATACTTGTTATTCCATATGCAGTTGAGAATTTTTCCTTCAAGGTCTGAAAAGAGTTGTGTTGGTATTTTGATAGGAATTTCATTGAATCTATATATTGCTTTTTGTAGGATGGCTAATTTTTATGTTGATCCTACCTATCCATGAGCATGGGAGATCTTTCCATCTTCTGATGTCTTCTTCAATTTCTTTCTTCAAGGACTTGATGTTCTCATCATACAGGTCTTTCACTTGCTTGGTTAGAGTTACTTCCAGATATTTTATATAGTTTGTGGCTATTGTGAAGGGTGTTATTTGTCTAATTTCTTTCTTGGCCTAGTTATCTTTTGTATAAAGAAAAGCTACCAATTTTTTTTTATTTAATTTTGTATCCAGTCACCTTGTTGAAGGTGTTTATCAGTTGTAGGAATTCTCTGGTGGAATTTTTGGGGATCACTTATGAATACTATCATATCATCTACAAATAGTGATACTTTGATTTCTTCCTTTCCAATTTGCATACCATTTATTTACTTTAGTTGTCTTATTGCTCTAGCTAGAACTTCAAGCACTATGTTGAAGAGATATGGGGTGAGTGGGCAGCCTTGCCTTGTCACTGATTTTAGAGGAAATGCTTTAAGTTTCTCTCCTTTTAATTTTATGGTGGCTAATGGCTTGCCGTGTGTTATCTTTATTATGTTTATGTGTGGTCCTTGTATGGCTGATCTCTCACAGACTTTTACTGTGAAGGAGTGTTGCATTTTGTTGAATGCTTTTTCAGCATCTGAGATGATTATGTGTGTGTTTTTTTTTCTTTCAGCTTGTTTAATGGTGGATTACATAGATGGATTTTCATATGTTGAATCACTTTTACATCCCTGGGATGAAGCCTACTTGATCATGGTGCATGATACTTTTGGTGTGTTCTTGAATACAGTTTGCAAGTATTTTGCATTCAGATTGATAAGGGAAATTGGTCTGAAATGCTCTTTCTTTGTTGAGTCTTTGTGTGGTTTAGGCATCAGGATGACCGTGGCCTCATTGAATGAGTTTGGCAGTGTCCTTCTGTTTCTGTTCTGTGGAAGAGTTTGAAGAGTATTGGTATTATCTCTTCTTTGAAGGTCTGGTAGAATTCTGTGTTGAAATCATCTGGCCATGGGTTTTTTTGTTTTTGTTTTTGCTTGGGAGACTTTTAATGAATATTTCTATTTCCTTAAGGGGTATAGGACTGTTTAATTTGTTAATCTGATCTTGATTTAACCTTGGTGCATGGAATCTGCCAAGAAAATTGTCCATTTTGCTTAGATTTTCAAATTTTGTGGAGTACAGGTTTTTGAAGTAGGACCTAATGATTTTTTGGATTTCCTCAATGTCTGTTGTTATTTCTCCCTTTTCGTTTCTGATTTTGTTAATTTGGGTATTTTCCCCCTGCCTTTTAGTTAGTTTGGTTAGGGGTTTGTCTATTTTGTTGATTTTCTCAAAGAACCAACTCTTGGTTTCATTGATTTGTTGTGTTGTTCTTTTGTTTCTAAGTTGTTGATTTCAGCCCTGAGTTTGATGATCTCCTGCCATCTGCTCCTCTTGGGAGTGTTTGTTCCTTTTTTTGGTAGTGCTTCTAATTCTGCTATTGAGTTGCTAATATGAGTTGTTGCCATTTTCTTTTTGAAGACACTTAGTACTATGAACTTTCCTTATAACACTGCTTTTGTTGTGTCTGATAGGTTTGGGTATGGTGTGCCTTCATTTTCGTTGCATTTTAAGAAGTCTTTGATTTCCTTCTTTATTTCTTTCCTGACCCAGTAGTCATTCAGAAGAGAATTTTTCAGTTTCCATGAATGTGTAGGCTTTTTGTTATTTCTGTTGTTGTTGAAGCCCACCTTTAGTCCATGGTGGTTTGATAAGATACAAGGGGTTATTTCAATCTTCTTGTATCTGTAGAGGCTTACTTTGTGTCTGACTATAGTCAATTTTGGAGGACATTCTGTGAGGTGCTTAAAAGAAAGCATATTCTTTTGTGTCTGGGTGAAATGTTCTGTAGATATCTGTTGAGTCCATTTGGTTCATGACTGGTGTTAGTCTCATTATTACTCTAGTTTCTGTCTGAATGATCTGTCCATTGGTTTAGGTGGGATGTTGAAGTTCCTCAGTATTAATGTGTGAGATCAATGTGTAGTTTAAGCTTCAAAGGGTTCCTTTTACAAATGTGGGTGCCCTTGTATTTGGGGCACAGCTATTTAGTGTTGAGATGTCATCTTGATGAATTTTTTCTTTGACTAGTATGTAGTATCCTTCCCTATCTTTTTTGATTAATTTTAGTTGAAATTCTATTTTATTTGATTTTAGGATGACGATTCTAGTTTGCCTCCTGGGAACATTTATTTGGAAAACCTTTTCCTATCTCTTTACTCTGAGATAGAGCCTATCTTTGTTAGTGAGGTGCATTTCTTGTATGCAGCAAATGATGGGTTTTGTTTATGGATCCAGTCTGTAAGCCTGTGTCTTTTTATTGGGGAGTTGAGTCCATTGATGTTGAGAGATATTAAAGATCATAGTTTTCTATTTCCTGTTATTTTTATGTAGGTGGTGGTGGTTGTTTGTGTGTTTCTTTTGGTTTAGATGCAGTGGAGGTTTTTGTTTCCTTTGTTTACTTGGGTGTAGTTATCTTCTGTGGGTTGGAATTTTCCTTCTAGGATCTTCTGTAGAGGTGGATTTGTGGTTGGATGTTGTTTAAATTTGATTTTGTCATGGAATATCTTATTTTCTCCATCTATGGTGATAGAAAGTTTTGCTGGGTATTGTAGTCTGGGTTGGCACCTGTGATCTCTTAGGGCTTGTAGGATGTCTTCCCAGACCCTGCTGGCTTTAAAGTTTCTGAGGAGAAGTCAGGTGTGATTCTGATGTTCCTTGACCTTTTTCTCCGACAGCGTTTAATATTCTTTGTTTTGTACATCTGGAGTTTCAACAATCATGTGGTGACAGGAATTTCATTTCTGGTCTAATCTGTTTGGTGTTCTCTATGCCTCTTGGAATTTTGCTGGCATCTCTTTCTTTAGGTTTGGGAAGTTTTCTTCTATGATTTTGTTGAAAATGTTTCCTGGACCTTGGAGTTGGGAGTCTTCTCTTTCATTTATGTCTATAATTTTGAGGTTCCATCTTTTCATTGAGTCCTTGATTTCTTGGATGTTGTGGGTGAGGACTTTTTTAGATTTCTCATTTTCTTTGGTTGTTGTACTAATTTCTTCAATCGAATCTTCCACATCTGAGATTAGGTCTTCCCTGTCTCATATCCTATTTGTGATACTCATGTCTGTAGTTCGTGTTCTCTTCCCTTGGTCTTTGACCTCCAGGACTATCTCTGCCTGTGTTTTCTTTATTGCTTCCATTTCCAGTTTCAGGTCTTGAACTGTTTTATACATTTTCTATTCCAATTTGTTTGTTTTTTGTCTATAAATCTTTCACAGCCTTGTCATTTTCCCACTCTTGTTTGACTGAGTTAGCTTGGAGATCTTTAATGGAATTCTCCATTGCTTTCAGAAGAATGGCCAGAAGCACTGAGCCCTTGTGGTCTGTGTCACTGGAGCAGTATGCAATGGCCAAGAGCTGACTGCTCCAGGTCCATAACCGTAGATGCTGAAGACCATGTACCCAGCTGAGGAGGGGCAGGGTGTACCAGCAGGGAGATCCCGTCTGAACACACCAGCCATCCACTGGGCTTGGACTCAGTAGAGCTCTGCTGCCTTTTAACTCAACCACCCATCTTTCAGCCTGCTCTGGTTTTACCATTGCATTGTTTTCAACAGTCTGGGTTCCTGTGGCTCTGCTGGTCCTCTTTTGGGTGCTGGAGCGACCTTGAGGAGGCTGGGGACTCAAGAAGGCAGGAGGATCTCTGTCTGGAGGTTGGAGTTAGCTGTTCCATACCTGAATTGATCAAACCTGCGGACCACTCCACTGTAGTGAGAAGTGGCCCCTGCTATCTTGTCTGGCTGCAATGTTGTTCTGAGTGTTTGTATGTCCAGTAGAGAGACCCAAATTGTTCAAAGCTGTTCTGGGTGAGCTGAAATATGCTTGTACCTCCCAGACTGCTGCTCTAGTGGAGATATACCACAGTGTTCCAACAGTTCTCCCCTAGTTGAGAACGTGCTATGAGTCATCCTCATAATGGTTCCCCAGAGAATATACACATTCCTGTGGCTCTTCTGGTCCTATTTTTGGTGGTGGAATATCTGCATGGAAGTTGAAGGATCAGGAAGCTGGTGAGTACCTGTGTCTGGGGTTAGAAGCTGCTAGCCAGGGTCCTGAGTGGCTAAGACCTGTGGACTCCTCTCAGTATGAAGTGCTCCTACTTGTGCGACTGGCCAGTCTGTTGTTCTGAGTGTCTGAGAGTCTCGTCCAGGGACTTTTATTTGTACCCAGGTTTGCAGGGTGAGCCTTACTGGGTTCATGCCTCTCAGATTGTTGCTCAGCCTGATTATATATCTGCTGTATTCTAGCTGGTTTCCCTGTGCTCAAAATGTGTCTGTGCTGGCTTCCACCATTTTTTTTTCTCAGAAACATTTTCCTTAATTTAATTTTTCATAGCTCACACTGAGGTATTCTGTTGCTTCTGAGTCCTGGCAGGAAGAGAACGCTTGTTTATTTGTAATAAGGAACTAAATTTGGAAAAAAAATGGACTTACTCACCTTGCTCCCTAATCCTACTTCCTTTCCTTATTTGACTCTCCAGTGTAGATAGGCTGGGACCTTTTATAATACAGTTAAGGACAGTAAAAAAAAACCCAAAGAAACAAATAAACAAACCCAAAAATTTGAAAAAATAAAATGAAGATAATACTCCTGAGCAACTCTACTAGTATTGGATCATAGTTGCATATTGAAAGGCAGAAAAAGAATTTGTTGAAAACAATTCATTTAAAATGACAGTAGGACTGTTCCTTTAGTATAAGTGTACAATGGTTTGAAAGATTAACCATAAAGAGCTGATGTGACACAGTCAAGTTTAACTTTATCTGTTATACTTTCTCATCTCCCTCTCCCTCAGTCTTGGCTGGGTATGGAGTCATTGAGGGAGGATTAGTCAAATAAAATGGCAATACTGGGAAAAAAGTTAGTGAATAAGTTGAAACATGAGGAAAGTATACCATAAAATAATTATTCAATATGTGACTGTAGGAATATAAGAATCATAGGCAGACATCTTTATTAGCTAAACTAGCTAGAGAAGATTCCATGAACAACACAACAGCTCAAAAACGTAATAAATACTTGATTCCTTGTGCATATTACAGTATAGGATATTAGCAGGGTGAATATACTTGCCTTGGAGGACCTCACTGTCTGAGGCAGGAGGAAGAGCAATGGGAATCAGCCTGTTCAGGGAAAGGCTGATTCTGCTCACTATGTGGATCTTTCTCTTCTTGTCTCTCAATATTCCCCCAGGATCTCTGAATTAGTTACACATCTCATTCCTGTAACCAGACTACCTATCAGAAGCAACTAAGGGGGGTTGGACATATTAGAGCAGGATTTCAGATGGTTTGTTCTACTGTGGTGAGGAAGTCATGGGAGGAGTCAAAGTAGTGGAAACATACCATGAGATTCTTCATGTCATGTTGGCCAGAAAGTAAAGAAAGATAGATTAGAACAATGAACGGGCATGGTTTCCAAATGTTTGCCCCTAACTTCTACCAGTTATGTCCCATCTGCTAAAGGCTCCACAGTCTTCATAGGAATGCTGAAAGCTGAGAATTGAGAATTCAAAACTTTAGCTTGTAAACTGGGTGGAGTTGTTCATTCTTAGCAATAGAAAGGTAGAAATAGGAGGATCATACAATAAACATCATCTGCTGCTACACAGTGAATATGAGGGCAGTCTCAGTTATAGAATATTCTTCTTTAAAAAAAATCAAAACAAGGGTCTATGGTGGACATTTCTGAAGCAAGCTATAGCAAGCTTTTATTTGCCAAACCATATTTGAAAAGCCAACTGTAGAACTTGGAGATCAAGTCTTTGGAAATGTGGAGAAAACCAAGCAACTGGAAAAAATAGATCATACTCATCTTGGTCAAACCTCTCCATATGAAAGAGAATATGGCATGTGTTCCAGAGGAGCATATGAATTGTGAGCCTGGAAAACCCAAATGAAAGGGAGATATTACAGGTTTTGCAGTCAGCTGATGAGCCCCAATTAAAAGGCATCAAACAGCTACTGATACTCTCAAGAAGCCAGCTGAGTATGTGGGGTTGGTCTATCCGAATGCCCAGCATTTAATATTTTCTGCATTTTAAATACATTTTACAGATTTTTAATTATTTTTTAATAAGCTTAGGAAGTAAAAGCATACTGGGGACTATTAGGAACTAGAAAGAGTATACCATTTGAGTTGAATTCATTGCGTTAAGATTCAATTTGTAGTGAGTAAGGCAAGAGAAATATGTGAATATTAATTTCTTGAATCATGATAGCACTAAGTCTTATGATCCAGATTCTGTAGCTAAAATATTTTGGGCTATTTACTTTCAGCTAACAAAGAGGCTTCTCTCAATATTTCCTTGAGGACTAAGGAATGCTTCCTTCTTTATCTCCTGCCTGAATTCTCACAGCTTTAAAAATATTTAAAACATGCAAATGGAAGATATCATACTCCCTCCTGCATGAGTATTA
This sequence comes from Lophiomys imhausi, assembly GCA_907164525.1. Taxonomy (NCBI): domain Eukaryota; kingdom Metazoa; phylum Chordata; class Mammalia; order Rodentia; family Muridae; genus Lophiomys; species Lophiomys imhausi. The sequence goes on along the minus strand of CAJQZJ010001466.1, from coordinate 2,921,058 downwards.
CTTTGCCCCTATTCCTCATTAATTTTATTTGACTTTTTCACCTGGTCTACACAACCACTGAATATTTATCTAATAGTTCCCAACCTCAGAAATTGTTCATGCAACAAGAAAATTTTCACTTACATGTCACACGGTAATCACAATTTAGTGAACTGGTCACTATAGGGAAAAGGGGAAAAAGGCAATCTTGGTTTTAAGATGGTAAAGAATTTTCCATGCATAATGATTTTAATTTTAAAGTTGAATTTTATAGATTAGTTATAATAAAGTTTCAGATTGTGAATTTGGAATGGAGAAAACAAAGGAAGTCCTCTTTCCATAGTATCATTTATAATTGACAGGAAAATTATACCCACAAAATCTCAAAATTAAGGTTCCCTAAATGAGTCAGGCAAAATGACAACACCAGGACATTATGCCAGTGTGGATTGGGGAAATCTTACCTCCCTCACCCCATGGAGAGCTACAGACAACTAGTAGCTACTGAAAGTGGGAGAGCCCCTGATCTCCTCTAAGGAAGAGCCCCATGATAGGTTATCCAATCCCAAGTGGTTAGCTCTATACATTTATACACATAAACAATGCTAAGTGGACTTAGCAGGCTGTATTTCTGAATATGAAATACTAAGTCCAATGCTAAGTGGACTTAGCAGGCTGTATTTCACATATATGAAACTGCAATTTAATTATCAATTGCATTTATTAATAAGTGTAAACTGTAAGATTAGCCCGGTGGAGCAGCTGATGGGTTAGTGGGAGGCTGGGAGGCCTGACCCACCTTAACTGACTGCATGACTTGTCTTGGGGAAAAAGCCTTGGACCAAGGGTGGCCTTCACCACCTGCAACCTAAACTCTGTTAACTAATATCTTCATTAATAATGATAAGTTATTATATTATGCCAGCGGAGCAGCCAGTGGCCTGGCAGGAGATTGACAGGCCTGACTTGCCTTAGAAGCCTGTAAGCCTGGCTCTGCAGTCTGGTGGTGAAGCTGGTGGGGTAGCTTCAAGATACTTATTAATAATGATAAACTATTATATTAGACCAGGAGAAATGCTGGCAGCCCAGAGGAACAGCCACCAGGGTTCGGTGGGAGGCCGATGGGCCTGGGTTGATTTGACTGGTGGCCTATAGACCACTGCGGCCCTTTCCCCAATAATTAAATACACCAAGACCTTTTAATGGTTCAATGCTTAGCCCTAAACTGGGCACTCTCTACTAGTTAATCTAAATTAACCCGGACCACCTAATCCCAAACCACCATGTGCCCTGTTGTGACCTTTCAGAGCTCTCAAACACGTCTGTCTGCATCCATGTCTCCTGGCAGAAAGAAAGATACCTCTGTGTAAAATGCAGTGTTCCTGTTTCCATCTCAGGAAGTCCCACCTTCCTATACTCTTTCTGACCAGCTAATTGACCATCAGTGACTTTTTGTTTGTTTGTGTGTTTATTTATTACTTCAAATTACATCTCCATCACAGTGCCCTAATTCCAACCCTCCCGGTTCCACCCTCCCAACCTCTCCTCCCTTTCCCACCCTTCCCACTCCTCTGGTGTGGAATGTCCCTACATATCAGCCCCTCTCAGCTCAGCAGTTATATGAGGGCTAAGAGCTTCCTCTTGCACTGGGGACGTACATGGTAGCATCCCTAGGGCAAATTGTCCCCTTAATAGGTAATAAAGTCTATATTCCTGATCTTTTTGGTGTGTTGGTTGTAGGACAGTTATCCTGTACTATATGGCTAAAATCCAGTTATAAGTGAGTAGATGCCATGTGCATCTTTCTGAGTCTGGGTTAGCTCACTCAGGATGAGCTTTTCTAGTTCCATCCATTTGGCTGTGAATTGCATGATTTCCTTGTTTCTGATAGCTGAGTAGTATTCCATTGTGTAGATGTACCACAGGTTTTTTTTAATCCCTTTGTCAGTTGAGGGACATCTAGGTTGTTTCCAGTTTCTAGTTATTACAAAGGCAGCTGAGATTCACTGAGTGAAATCCATACCAGAACCATAAGCGACTTTTATTAACCAATCAAGAGAATGCCTCAGAAGGGGCGGTAACCAGATCTCAGCATTGAAATCAGCCCTTTAGAACCAAAGTATTAGACCTTCCTCCAACATTGCTACATATATCAATAATTAAAGAATAAGATGTCATGAACACAGAGAAATGATGTGGGGGAAGCATGGGAAGAGTTGCAGGTGAAAGAGAAAGTGTTGGAAATGATGTAAATACAGTACTAATGTTTGAAATTGTCAAAAAGATTTAAATTAAGAATAAAAAATAAAAGTCCTATCTTCAAATCTGGTGTAGTGGTTTATACTTGTAATCCCTGAATGTAGAAAGCCAAGGCAGGAATAGCCCCATAAGTTTGAGGGCAGCCTGAGCTACATAGGGAATCCCAGGACCACTTACATTACAGAGTGATTCTATCCCCAAACCCCCTTCACATAAAAAGAAAAATTCCATTTCCAAAGAATATATAATTATTAAGAAATTATTATTAAGGATTCTTTATATTGTGAACAGAGGTGTTTAAAGTATTTCCAGACATATGAGCTAGTTTCGAGACTGTGCAGTGTTTCGCAGAGTATTCATGCTCCCCTGGTTTTTTAAAAACTCGTCTAGTATACACATTTTGAAAACAGCAATGCGTGAATGTTTGCCCTCAACCCACTTCTTCAAATACACTGAAAAAAAAAAAAAACCGAGCATATCATAATTCATTTTAACTCACACAGTCTTTCTCAGTGCTGTTTGATGCTGGAAGATTCCATGATGCTGTTCTTACTGCTGAACTCCTGACCCCTTAAGTTAAGTCATAAATGTGACTCTCCTTACTGATGGCTATAGAATCTCCACCAAGCAAAGTCACAACAATAGAATGGCCAATAGTTGCATCTTACCACTATCATTATTCGGTTGGTAGTTGTTGTCATGGGTTTTATGGTTCAGAAACCATGCCTGCTCAGCAAGACCGAGGTCTGTGATTAATACTAATGTCTTCTACAAGTATAGGAAAGCAGAGAGTTACTGATTATATTCCAGTACTAAAATTTCTGTTGTAAATAGAAAGTAATACCAAGTTTGAACAAACAGACTCTCACTAGGTCATATTAAGAATGAAGATAATAGCTAAAATAAGTGTTGAATATGAAGCATTTCATTACATATGAGGAATTTATTGGTTGGTTTTCCATTGCTGTGATAAAACACCATAACCAAGAGCAACTTAAGGAGGAAAGAGTTGATTCTGGTTTACAGTTCCAGAGGGATAGACTGCATAATTGTGAGAAAAGCATGACAGTACATGGCAGGAGTAAGAAGCTGGCTGATCACATTCACACTTAAACATTCACCACAGGAAAGAGGGGAGAGGGGAGGGAAAGACAGAAGAAAGAGAAAGGGAGGGAAGGTAGGAATGGGGAGGGGAAGGAGAAGGAGAGAGACAGGGAGAGAGAAGAGAGAGAGAGAGAGAGAGAGAGAGAGAGAGAGAGAGAAGAGAAGAGAAGAGAAGAGAAGAGAAGAGAAGAGAAGAGAAGAGAAGAGAAGAGAAGAGAAGAGGAGAGATCTCTATAAACCCCCCAAATCTGTCCCTAGTTCTTTTAAAGAGGGCATATGAGGGACATTTTCATTCAAAGGATCATAGCATTTTTTTTTCTGTTTTTGTAGCTGGTTGTAATGGCTTTTCTTTCCTCCTTACTCCTCTACAGATGATTTGAGGGAAATGTTATCTCTATCGATGAACTTAACACAGCCTAGAGTTTCTAGACGAGACTCCTGCTAGTGCGGGACAGGGAAATGAAGTAGCCATTTCAAAGCCCCACAGGACTCCCAGTGGATGGAAGGAAACGCCAACACCCCCCCCCCAAACCTTCGATAATATACCCAGCCTACGAGATGTACAGGGATGAAAATGGAACAGTGATGGAGGGAAGGGCCAATCAATGACTGGCACAACTGGAGACCCACTCCATGGGAGAGAGCCAATCCCTGACACTATTAATGGTACCGAAGACAAGAAGCAAAGTATAAAGGTCCTATGAGAGGCTCCACCCAGCAGTGAATCAAACAGATGTTGAGACTCACAGTCAAACATTAGGCTGACTGGGCCTAGGCCCTCCACCCTTATGCAGCTGTTTGACAGCTTGGTCTTCAAGTGAATATCCTAACAAGTGGATAATAAGTGGAGAGGAGACTGCCTTTTGACATGGACTCTGTTGCTAGTTTGCAGATCACTTCCCCTAGTGGGGTCTCAGTGTCTGGCCTCAAAGGAAGAAGTTGCTCTTAGTCCTGATCTGACTTGATGAACTGGAGGGGATTGGTAGGAGGAGGGGAGAAAAAGGGAGGGGTAAGAGGGAACAGCATGGGAGGATGGGACTTGGAGCAGAGGTAGGAGGGGGCCACGATTGGATTGTAAAATGAATTAATATAAAAATAGGATGTAAAAATAAAATAAAATGTCAACAGAATTAAAAAACCCCAGAAGTTTATGCTCAATAACAATAGTGTTCCAGAGGCTCAACTGTTAACAATGTCCTAGCAGAGGACCCGGTTTGGTTCTCGGCACCATGTTGGAAGGCTTACAATCCAGTACTGGGCAACTTTTGTTTTCTTCTAGACATTGAGAGATAGTGCATATACAGACAAGCAGACACACAATCTGGCATCCATGCATACACGCTCACACTGTTTGAAGTAGCTGTGATCCATGTGTGTAGTGTGTGTTTGCTTTAAGCTGGTTGTTTTTGGTTTTCAAACAATTCATTATAATGTGCCTGGAAGTTCTGAATTTTGTTTTATTCATTTGCTTTTTGGTCATTATCCTATTTAGGATTCATTGAATCCTATATGAATCTATATTTTGATTTTAAAAATCAGTTTGGTAACCCTGACAGCAATTATGTCTAATAGTTTATCTTCCTCGTTCTTTTTTATCTTGGAAGTCATCAATTACATGCCTATCAAATATTTACTGTTATACTCTAGATACTCTGTTCTCTTTCATTTTAGCTGTTTTGACTTCTCTTTGTGTCTGTTTGGATATGTTGTATTGATCAGCCTCAGGCTTCCCGATATTCTGCCCCAGAATATGGTTTTCTATGAGTCAATCTAGTGAATTTACAATTAGTTTTATTATGATTTTTATAAGTAAAAATTCTTTTTATTCAGTAATTTGTTTATTTAAAAAGCAGTTGCCAAACAGCATATGTTGAATCCATTTTTCTTGATAAATGAATACATGAACTCAATAAAGTAGTTTAATAATAGAGCTTAGCTCAGCATAGGGATGTATTTGAGTAATGAAGGCATGATAATGTGGGTATATGAGAACACTGGTGTGTGGTGTGGCCTTAGAGCAGAATGTTAGACTGGATAGGCATCCAGTGCAACATGTCTTTTTCTTTTTTTAAAATTATGTTTATTTATTACTTTAATTTACATCTCCATCACAGCCCCCTTCTCCACCCCTCTCAGTCCCACCCTCCCACTATCCTTCTCCTCCTATCCTACTCTTCTGATTTGGGGTGCCCCCACATATCAGCCCACCCAGTTTATCAGTCATATGAGGGCTAAGAGCTTCCTCTTGAACTGGGGGCTGAGCTTCCTCTTGAACTGGGGGCCTACATGGTATTTCCACTAGGGCAAAGTGTCCCACTAACAGGTAACAAAGTCTATGTTACTGTTCCTTTCTGTGTGTTGGTTGTAGGATAGTTATTCTGTACTATATGGCTAAAATCCAGTTATAAGTGAATGCATGCCATGTACATCTTTCTGGGTCTGGGTAAGTTCATTCAAGATGAGCTTTTCTAGTTCGATCCATCTGGCAGCAAATTGCATGATATCCTTGTTTCTGAGAACTGAGTAGTATTCCATTGTGTAATTGTACCACAGTTTTTTTTTTAATCCATTCTTTAGTTGAAGAACATCTGAGTTGTTTCCAGTTTGTAGCTATCACAAATAAAGCTGCTATGAACATAGTTGAAGAGATGTCATTGTGGTTTGGTGAGGAATCTTTTGGATATATTCCCAGGAGTGGAACAGCTGGGTCATGTGGTAGAGCTATTCAAAGATTTCTAAGATATCGCTAGACTGATTTCCATAGTGATTGTAAAAGTTTTCATCCTCAACAATGAAGGAATGTTCCCCTTTCTCCACAACCTTGCCAGCATGTGCTATCATTTGAAATTTTCATCTTAGCCATTCTGACAGGTGTGAGATGGACACCTGGGGAGGCTTCTTTTTAGGTTTGCTTACTAAAGGGATGGTCAATATGTACATCTGTGTGTGTGTGTGTGTGTGTGTGTGTGTGTGTCTATCCTTTTTGAACCCTTCAACTTCCCTCAGATGACAAAGTTTTCTTGCTCCAACTCAACCTACTTTGAGGAAGATTTGTCCTTGAAGACACTGCAGAGCACTGTAGGACAATCTGATAGTTTGCTGTCACTCTTCACACTACCTCCTTGGTTTCAGGTATCACTTCCTGCAGACAATGAGCAGTCATGGGCAAGAGTTGGCAGCTGGGTCCTATTGGCCTGTGGGTGGAATTCTTCCAAGTGATTGTCTACTGGGGCAACCCACATGTGGACCGTAGCAATCCTTTAAATCCGTGTCTAATTCTATTTCTTTCTTTTCCTCACCTCATTCTCATAGCATATTCCTCAGCAGTCTGGTGTCCCTTCCCTTCCACAAAAGATTTGACTCATTCTTAATATTTGTTTGTTTTGATTTAATTATTTTCCCAACCCTTTGACATGTTTTGAAACCTAGGACATTTGAGTAAATCTGGCTTTTATGTTTCAAATTAGGATATGGTGACATTTTTTTTATAGTTTTACTATCTGTTTGAAAAGAAATTCAAGATCCTGTTGATTTAAAACCCCTCTATGCATGAGGTTTAAAGACAAAGGAAACACATGATATGGGAGTTGAACTCACCACTCCATATGCTAATAGAAACTAGTCACAGCAGACAAAAAACATTTCCTTGTTCTCATCTTCATTTAGCAAAGTGCATTGTGCAGCACTTGAGACATGAAGGATGCCAGAGGAGGGAATCTCAGTGAGTCACGCTCTCCTTCTGGTGTCTTGAAATTCAAACCTGGAAAGAGTCAACAGAAATATTTTGGTGCTCCAAACTGGTGATAGTGTAAATAAGACCCTAATGGTCACTGACTCACTCTAAAAACATTTCTCCCTTTGTTTTCTGTTTTCCACTTCCTTAGCTTACAACAATATTTTTGATTCTTAAGGAAGATTGCATTTTCTTTGTTGTTCTTATAAATATCACACAAATTAAGATATTCTCCATACTGAAGTCCATACATTTTAAGATATTGTATAATATAATTATACTATCAGTCTTTGATTTCCAAATTTCATGTATTTAAACATTTTAATATTTCTTTATGGATTAATGCTTTGATCTGTTATTACGGTTGCTTTAATTCAATACAGGTTTTTAATATAAGGTTTCTGCTATATTATTCAGATAAACCTAAATATACTAGAGTACGTGTTTGTTTATTAATATTTAGGCACATTTTAATAGGATTTTGTCAACCTAAAATTGTTTTTTTTTGTTACCCAAATATAATCTATTTTCTGAGATAGAATGACTTTATAACTTTTTTTGTTCATTGTCTGTGTAATCATATATGTTGCTGAAAGTATACTACTCTTTCTGTTGTGGGAATTGTCACATTTATAACTTCAATAGATCATCATGGCAATTTGATCAGGCACCTTGCACTGATTGAATTCTGCTTGGACAAGGATTAAGTAGCAATTCCATACAAATTTGTTTTCCTTTGGTGCATATAAATATCCTATTTCAGGGCTGGAAATCTGATATCTTACTTATTCATTTATTTTGTTTTTTTAAGCATTCACTTGCAAAAATCCTCAAAGTAATCCACATTCCTAAGATCTCCTTTGCTGGTTTGATAAAGGTGAGTATCCTTGGTATCATGCAGAATAAATTGCATGGAGTGGGATGCCTTGCTTTCTTCCCTTCTCTTGCTTGTGTGCCATGAGTGTAGTTTATCCCAACTGTCTAATGTTGGATGGGACCCAGTGGGCACTCTACTGCACACAGCAATTTATACTTCTGCTGTCTAACTACAGATGGCATATAGAATACTGAATACTATCGCTCACAAACTGAAAAGCAACGAGTCATATATGACAATTCTGATCAGGTTAGGCTTGAGACAATGTGTTGAGGCTTATGAAAATGCTTGGAATTCATTTCTTTATCAACAGATGTGCCTTTAACATTGAACATTATGATCCTTATATCTGGACCTGAGCAGTAGAACAGATATGTCTTTGTACATATCTGCATAGCACAGCTCGTCATAGAAGCTGCAGTTTGTCACAGTGTGTCCCACAGTATACTCTTTTGTTCAAACATTTTCACTTGCAAATGTTCATTGCAATGAATCATTGGTCTGGTTTGATGCCTCTGGCTTCTGCTATTCTATCCTCACTGGAACTCCTCTTCCATCTCTTCACCACATACTTTCACATTATAATGACTCCTGCTGTAGATGAACCACTTGGTGGGCAACACTAGGCCTCCATTCTGATATGTTTTTAAATATATGTGTGTGTGTTACATCCTCCACCAACTCCACATAACACCATCAAATTATGAATTGATTAATGGTGACAGACCTTTCATAGTACAATCATTTCCCTAAGCTGAAAACCAATTCTTTAATCAAAAGCCTTTGGGTCTTCAATAGAAAAGCCTTTGGGGGATTTTTACATTTAAACCATCATAGTTAACTACAATTTATTTCCACAACAAAGAGAAATCAACTACTTCAATATGTAAATAATCTTCTTATAACCCCAAATGAATACTGACTGATGCTACTAAATATACCCTTGAAGGGTGAATCTCAACCACAGTGCCTTGCCCTTGAGCACGTTGTTTCTGGCCACCATGAACTGAACAGCTTTCTTCCACCATAGCCCTCAGTGATGATGTCTTCTCTTACTACAGACCCTGAAACCACTGAGCAAGTCAACTAAGGACTGAAATCATGAGCCAAAACAAACCTTTACATTTCTGGGCTGTTTTTCTCAGGTATTTGGTTAGTGCAAGGAAAAATTGTGAACACACCAATATTTATATAAGGCTCCCTTGCACGGGATTCTGTAGTTGTAACTTCAGCTAGAAGTCCTTTCCTTTCTAATATTTGTTCATAAGAAAAGGAGATAAAGCATTTCAGACTTAAAGAAGCTAAGAAATGATTGGATTATTTCATACAATTGTGTTGATAAAATATCACTGTATTTTTGAGCTGTGGTTGTTGGTAGTGAGAATAGAAGTTAAGGGGACAGGAACAAGGGAAGATATTAAGAACTAAAAAATAATACCAGTACAGCTAATATCTTGGTTGTAATTTTCTATAATTGTATATATTATATATGAATCAAACTGTGAAACACACTATCATGTATATTGACTAAAGTACTTAAAAAATAAAAAGTCCTCAAGCTACACTTGACTATTATATAAGAGTAAGTTAAGTGTCAAAAAGAATTAGAAGATTGTGAAAAATCTGAAGATTTTTCTCATCAACATGAACATTTCCCTTTTGGAACATCTTAGAATCATATATCTCTTTCTCTATATACCTATAATATCTATTTGTATTTATCTATATGCCTATAATATCTATTTCTCTATCTCTATTCTATCTATCATCTATCTATCTATCTATCTATCTGTCTATCTATCTATCTATCTATCTATCTATCTATCTATCTATCTATCATCTATCATCTACACAATATACACACATGCTTAGAACTTATGTGCCAATAGGTATCTAAATGCATGCATACTAACTAGTTAACAGAACTCTAGGTCTTGTTCTAGTTTCATCCCATTGCTGTGAGGAGCATTCTGACTGAAAACAAGTCAGGGAAGGGTATATGTGTCTTGTGCTTCAAGTCCCAGTCCATAGTTCACAGAAATCAGGCCATGAACTCAAGCAGGGATTTGAAGCAGAAACTATAGAGAAATGCTGCTTGGTCCATCCGATCTAGGTGATCATTCAACTGAGACTTCTTTTTCAGATGACTTGTAAGTCATGTCAAGTTGACAGTTAAGGATGACTAGGCCAGATTTGTTCACATAGATAGTATAAAAAGGTTTGGCTATTTGTAGGCAATGATAGATAATATTAGCTAAATATTCCAGAGAATTGCAATTGTTAACCAATGCTGTTCATTTTAAATGCTCCTGCAAGAGATTTCTACATGTTTTTACACACAATGCTGTATTTCACACATAATCCTCAGCTAGCATGGGAGCTTCAGAGGTTGGTGGTGACTCAAATACTCCAGAACAATCAGCATAGTCCAATAAAGTAAACTTATGTGTGTTGGGCTCACTTCTGACTTAACACCATTTTATTAACTTCACATTCCAATGCCATTGAGAGTTTTATATCATATCTCTTCTCCTGTACAGTTTTCACTCCCCAAAAACATATCCCATTATTTCTTAACTGGATAGCTAGTTTTTTTTTCTATTTTCAAACTCTATATATTAAGGGAAGGAATCAATATCACCAAATCCAGTATGTGTTTTGTGCTCGCCAGATTCCAGAGAAACAATGAATTCTGTTGTATGTCATTTTAGAGTAAGGGTATTTAAGCAAGAAATGTCTCCAATAGGCTCATTTATTGGAACATTCACTCCCTAGTTTGTAGCACTGTTTGGAAATAGTACGGAATGTTAAGGAGGTATAGACTTGCTGGAGGAAGTATATCACTGAGGGATGATTTTGACAGTTTTTTATAGCCTTGCCATACTTCCTGCTTGCTGTTTCTGGTTCCTGTGCAAGGATGAAATTTGACCAGACATCTTATTCCAAACACCAGGCTCTATCATAATGGACTCTGGCCCTCTGGAACCATAAATCAAGGTAAACACTGTCTTCTTTAGCTTGCCCTTGTCAATATGTTTAATCACTGCAACAGAAAAGTAAGGAATATAGAAACTGGTAGCAAGGTAAGTAAGGCTGTTGCTGTGAAGTAACTGGCCATGCTGTTTTTGGAAGAATTTGGTAAACTTTGGAACTTTGGGTTGAATGTTTTGAGCAGAGCTTAACAGGTTTCTTCTAGTAAAATCTTGCAAGACAACAGTGCTGAGAATAATGTGGACTATGGAGGCCTGACTCCTGAAGTTTCACAGGAAGAATGAAGACTCTAGCTACTGGGCTAGAGATTACTCATGTAATATTTTTAAAAAGATTTTTTTTCTGCATTCTGCATGTGTGTTAAGGCTAAGTTAAAAGATGATGAACTCATTTATTTGGCAGAAGAAATTTTGAGACAACATAACATTCAAAATGGCATAAAATTGAATGTGTAGAATGGTTATTACTAATTACTCTTATGCATGTCTACAGTGAAAAAGAGCAATAAAAGGAGTAGAAATAAAGACTGTACAGTTTGGAGTGGGAAGCAAATCACTAAGAAGCTAACGTTACAGCAAAGTCCTGCTGTGCAAATGAGGCTATAAATGTTAAGAAGATTAGCACCCTTAAAGAGAAGCTTCCTGCTTTGCAATGGACAGAAAAAAAGGGCCCTCTCAGCTAAACATCTAATTTTTGAAAGATAGCCTAGGGCATTACTTGCTCCTAGAAAGCAATTGCTTCAGCATACCAAAGCTGCTACTACTATAGACCAATAGAAAAATGCATCCATCCTAAGTTCACAGCTGAAAATGGCAGTGTTGCCCTCATGGTACTGGTTTTAGAGATAAAAAGATGGAAGATTGGTCAGGAAGCTGTCAAAGACTCTTCCTCCATGAGTTTAGAAAGCTGGTTAGACCATGCAACAAAGTGGCAGAGACAGAGACACTCTGAGGAGGCCTCAAGAAGCCATTGAATGAAGCTGTGAAGTCCAAGTCTGGGCTTGGTGGAGACCTTGAGATGTTAGAGATGCTGGAGCTGGGAGACCCATGGCAAGGAGACCCGCATCCAGAGAGTGGAACCAACAAGCAAGCAAAGGTAGAGGTGCAGGACCGTCTAATATTGTTGAAAGTGAAATTCTCTACCAGACCTGAAGTTGAAATATTTGGGTTTTGTCTTTCTGGGTTTTGGTCTTGTCTCTCCTCACTCTGTTCCATTTTCTGTCTTAGACCTGGGAATGAACATTCTGTGTCATGGTATGCTGTGAGCATGGAGTTTTTAAATAGTAACTATTGCTGTGTTTGAAGATGTCAAAGGCATTTTTTTAGAGATTTATTTTTACTTTCAATTATGTAATTTTGTACATTCTAAATGTTTGTCTTTATCCCCACAGATAAGCGTTATCTTCACCCACATCAAGAAAACTTCTCTTTTCAACAGAGGGAGACTATCACAAAAACCCACAACGAATCAAAATGCAGAGTTGCACAGCCCTGCCCCAAGGGATACATTTATACAACTCCTACACTTAAGACTCAGGAATGGCTGTGGAAGAAGAGGCGGAATGATTGTAAGAACCAGAGGATTCGGAGTTTGCTGTTAGAGTCTCCTAGCATGACTGCCTAAACATGAGAAAAACTTGGACATTAACAATAGATACAGGGAAGTGGATGGAGAAACACCAAGAGGCCTTAAAGCTACACAAAGAGCTGCAGGCATCTAAGGAATGCCTAGAGCAGGAAAAATCATCTTCCCCAAGAAGAACAACAGTTGATTATCTAATCCCAAATGGCCAACCTTGAATACACAATACAAGTAAAATTATACAAACTAAGCATATTATACTTGTTTAGAAATATATATGTGATGTGATGTGTATGTGTGTGTAGAAGAGGGAAATTATGTAATTATAGTATAATCTTTAAAAATAAAATAAAATTTTAAAATATTTATTTTTATTCTAAATTATGTATCTGTGTGTGGCTTTATATGAGTGTGTACATATGAGTATGTTCAATTTCCAGGATTTGGAGTTACAGGGTATTGTGAGCTACCACATGGGGTCTGGAAGTGGGACACAAGTCCTCTGAAAGAGTAGAAAATCTCTTAACTACTGAGCCATCTAGCTTTGCAATTTGTTTTTTTTTCTTAATGGTTTTTTATTTTATGCTACTGGAGATTACAGTTAGGAGATTGTCTTAGGTCTAAGGAAACACTTTGTACTTTTGAATAGTGTTATAAGTGGTGACTTTTAAACTTGAACTGAATACATGTTGCATCATGAGATGCCCATGACCCTTTAGGGTTCAGAGGCTGAATGTGGGGGGTTAAATCAGATATATTCCTATATACTTCTGTTTGTAAATTCTTGGATCCTAGTGGTGTTTTACAGGGAGATTATAAAACCTAGTGGGTGGAAACTTTGACCTTTTGAAACTCCACAGGGTAATAAGAGGGGACGTGTGCCCTAAGTAAGAGATAAATAACTGTTTCTTTCATGGGATGGAAATTGTAAGGAGGCAACTCCCACAGTAATTTATAGGGAGAAATGCGAGACACATTAAATGTGAACATGACGACATCTGCTCTGGTGATATGTAGCGTATGTGCTATGCATTGACTAGTTTTGTATGATCATTGGCTATGGGAAGTAATCACATGTCTGTCTCCATGCTTCAGGGAAAATGACAGAGAACTTTTGCCAATGTTCTCCTACAAAATAGCGTGAGATATTTGTGGGACAGGTTGGCAGAAGCAAGCCAGATATTCACGGGAACAGAGCAACTGACAACTTTTCTGCTTACAAGTATGTGCAAATTAAAGTAAAAAGTGAAAAAGAAAATAGTAATGATAGTAAAATCACAGACAGAAAGATTACCCATGGTGGTAATCTTAGTCCAGTAACTTGATTTCTCTACTGAAGTGCTTCCCACTGGCAAACCCATGCTTTTATTGAGTTTATACCTAAAGAGAGATTCATAGTCTCCTTCCAAAGGGAAGAATCTTGCCAACACAGTGGGAGAAAAAGACAATGACTATTTCCTGGGGTGGACAGAGACAGTTTCTGCTAGGTTTAGCATGGCTGTAAGGAGTTTTCATTTTCTGTTGGTGGATGGAAGAGGAGACTAGGAAGGACCCAGAGTTACTAACCTCTGCATCATTTCTATCTCAGCAAGTGGGAAGCATATAAAAAGTTGTACTGTCTTGTTTTTTTATCAAGTTGACACAAGCCAGAGTCATCAGAAAGGAAGGTGCCTCAGTGGAGGAAATGCCTGCATAAGATCCAGCTGTGGTGCATTTTCTCAATTAATGATCAATTGGGAAGGGCCCAGTCCATTGTGGGGCTGCCAACCCTGGGCTGATAGTCCTGGGTTCTATAAGAAAGTAAGCAAAGCAAGCCAGTAAGCAGCAACCCTCCAAGGCCTCTGCCTCTGCTTCTGTCTCCAGTATCCTGCCCTTTTTGAGTTCCTGTCCTGACTTTGTTCAGTGGTAAACAGCAATGTGGAAGTATAAACTAATAAACCATTTCCTCCCCAACTTGCTTTTTGGTCATAGTGTTTCATTACAGCAATAGTAATTCTAACAAATACAAAGTCTAATCTGATAAATCTCAATTTTCACTCAGATGATCTTGCCAGCCTTACAATTCTTTCGTATACTTTGCGTTTTCCTACCCATCAGTTCATGGTGCACCAGCTCCTTAGTTACTAGGATGAAGGTCTTAGTCTTGGGCTGAAGAGATAAAACCTAGGGGGTGGAGCCTTTGACCTTTTGGAACTCCACAGGTCAATAAATGGACTATATAAAAAATGGACTATAGAAAATGGACTATATAAAAAAGAGAGAGAAAATAGGAAAAGGATCTGGAATTTTGAGATAAATAACTCACAGAATCAAAGTATTAGTTCATTTACGTGGTCAGAGCCTCCTACCCTAGTACCTAATAATGCTGTCAAAATGCAGCTATACTTCATGTATATTTCTTAACTGTATTTATTCACCGATTTTTGGTTTTGGTTACCTATTAATTATCTATCTATCTATCTATCTATCTATCTATCTATCTATCTATCTATTTATCTATCAGCTATGTATCTTCTATCATCTATTTATCTATCATCTATCTATATATATATCTATCATCTATCTATCTATCTATCTATCTATCTATCTATCTATCTATCTATTTATCTATCAGCTATGTATCTTCTATCATCTATTTATCTATCATCTATCTATATATATCTATCATCTATCTATCTATTTATCATCTATCTATCTACCATCTATCTATCTATCTATCTATCTTCTACCATCCATCTATCTATCATCTATCTATATATCTATCATCTATCTACCTATCATCTCTCTCTATCTATCCATTTATCATCTATCTATCTATCTATCTATCTATCTATCTATCTATCTCTCTATCATCTATCTACCTATCTATCTATATCATCTATTTATTTATCCTATATCCATCTATCTACGATCTCTCTCTCTATCTATCATCTATCTACTTATCTATCATCTATCTATCAACCATCTATCTATCTATCTATCTATCATCTATGTTTATGTGTATATGTGTGTATTTGTGACATGAGTGTCACTTCACATGTGCAGAGGTCAGAGTACAACTTGAAGGATCTAGTCTTTCCTTCTGTCATGTGGTTTCAAAAATTAAAATCAGGTCATCAGGCTTGGCAGCACATGATTTTCTCCACTGAGCCATCCTGCTGTCCTGGTTATTACATTTCAACAGAAGTTTGGAGGCAACATTCCAAACATGACCATATGTAGTGGTCAGCTGAGGACAAGTGGGTGAAACAGCTTTTCTGTCTAGGTAGATGACAATATGCAAAGTAATCAAAATATGTAGATAAATGAAGTGATGAACAGAGGAAGATCCTCAATCATAGACTTTTTAAGCAGATGCAGCAAAAAGAAAATGATTTAAACAACATGAAATGAGAAATTGAACAACAAATATTGACAGGGCTAATTAGTTCAATGGCAGCAGCAACAACAATCACAATATATATGATGCTTGAACTTTATTAGATTATTGGAGAGACTATTAAGGTAAATCCTCCCAAGTATATGTAAGTGAGATTATTCTTCTTTGAAGGCCTAGGAATAATGTGAGGTAAAGTGCTCAGAGTTTCAAAGCTAATAATAGGGCAGAATCAGGATCTTGACAAGGAGGAGGTTTCCATGATGGGCTGCTTTCCTTGTATCAATTCCTTTCATTCTAACAAGTGAGTTACATTTTATAATTATCTTTTATTTCCCAGTCAGAAGACTGAAGCTACCTCAGCTCCTAGAGCTTGGAGGGACTACTAGAGTGCACTGTCAATCTGTTAGTCTTCATAACAAGAGATAAGTGTTGGGACAATCTAATAGGAAATGCATGGTTAGAATAGAAATGAAGTCTTAAAGAAAAAACAAAACAAAACAAAAACACATAAGATTTATTATTTTGGGGACCAGAAAAACACAGCCCTAGTTTGTAGCTCTATTTTATCGTTTATTAGCTCTATGCCCTTGGGAAAGCATGATAAACTCCCCATGCCTCAGTTTCATTATCTATAAAGTGTGGAAAATAATATCAGCTTCTATACCTCATAAAGCTTCAGAAGAAGAAAATACAGCAGAGCCTGTGACTGCTTTGAACCACCAGAGTTATGCAAATACCTGCTTTTAGTTTTGTTATTACTTTGTAAAGAAAACTGCTGCAGAGATATTCAATAACCTGAAAATGGAGCCATAAAAGGGTTATTTTATGCTTACACGAATGGAAATTATTAAGAAACATTCTTTTAAAAATCAAAGGAGATAGAAGTTTAACTTTGCAATTAAAATGAAATTTTAACATACTTAAAAGCCCAGCATAAGAAGATAACATATGGACATGAAGCAGAGGTGTCCCCTGAAGAGTCTTAGCCCTTTAATTCCTTCAATAAAAGAAAAAGAAAGAAAACTTATGCACAAGACAACATGTGAGTAATAAAGCACAAAGAGAGCCTCACTAGAGAAGTATAAACCATATCTTTTGGAGTGTATTCTTTGGCTCTCTAAAATGAGTGTGCATCTATTTGTCTGTTTAATTGTAAATCTATCCACCCAAACTGTTACCAATTCACAGTATTTCCAAAAGAAAATAATTAAAATTGGTAATCTTTACCTTCCTCAGGCTCAAAGAAAGTATAACAAAAGATAAGTTAAATGAAAATTAACTTCTATAGCAGAATTTTTAAAGTATGTGAGTAACTTTAAAAATTACATACATTACATGAAATTTGAATACTAACTCTGTGAATTGTTTCACTTAAAAATATAAAATCGGGGGGGGGGCAAGATGGCGGCGTACTGCATGGACGCATTTTGAATGTGGGAGAGAAGAGCCATAGAAAACACAGAGTTGTTGGACACTGTGCAAAAACCAGAGGGTCTGGCCCCTCCGGGAACACGCATAGCTCCCAAGGGCAAGTCTCTCCCCCCCATCTCTTGCAGACACGGAAGCCACTAAATCCGGGATTCGGGAAATCCCATTTGGAGAGGCGCCTGGTAAGATCGATCCCAACACACAGCAGGCAGAATCAAAGGCCACATGGCGATCGCCCACTAGCCTACTGGGCTTCCCACACCTCAGGAGGACCTTATAACTACTTAGGAAACTTTGCAAAATAGTTGAAGTCTTAACAAGGAAGAAACAGGGCGCTCGGCAGGTGATCTGCAGCTGGAGTGGGAGGCAGGCGGGCAGAGGATTCGGGGTGGGAAGCGGGCGCAGGCGGGCGGGGCTGGAGCCCAGCGCACCCACAGCAAAGCAGCTAGGAAGTGAGGCCGGCTTAGGCGGCGGGAGGGGAGGAAGCCCCACGCACCCACAGTGGAGCAGATAGGGAGGGAAGCAGCCAGGCCTGTGGCAGAAAAGCCTAGTAGGTAACCAGAAGCCAGGGGACCATAGCTGTAATCTGGTAAACCCAGACATATTACGTGTGGAGTTGGGCCCTGTCAGCCTCTGTGACGACAAACAAAGCCCACAAAATCTGTGCCTGGGCAAACAGGTCCATACCATCAGAACCATTACAGGCTGATCACTCAGTGTGCAACATAGAGAAGTCTGAACTGGGAGCAGTGAAACAATCCCGGACCATTACTCACTACCTGGGAATAGGCTGCACCAGCTCACAGCGATTCAGGCTATTAAAACTACAGTGACCCTGAGATCCCCCTGTAAGCAACGACAGATAGCCAAGCAATTCGACTCCATCACCAAAGCATCCCCTGTGGATCCAAGCACAGAAAACGACAAGAACAGACAGCTAAACACACCTACATGTCCAAAGGTCCAAGAAAAAATAGAAATCAAGGAAATATGACTCCAACAAAGCAGAATTATCCTACCTCATCCAATTCGGATGACCTCACACCAACAGTAACACATGAAAACAATGACAATTCTGCATTATGGAAAGTGATAGAGTCCCTTCAAGAAGAACTTAAATCCATGAAGGAATTCAAAGAAGCCACAATTTTACAAGTGAAAATAATGAACAACACCATTAAAGAACTCCAAGCCAAGGTGTTCAGGAAAAGGTGAACAGGAAAAGGACAAAGTAATGAAAGATTTTCAGACAAAAACAAGCAAGCTGGAGAAGGAAATGTACAAAACGAACAATACCATACAAGACATGAAAACAGAAATAGAAACAATAAAGAAAACACAGTCAGAGTTAAAAGAGGAAATGGAGAACCAAGGGAAGAGAACAGGAACTACGGATGTGAGTATCAACAATAGGATGCAAGAGATGGAAGACAGGATCTCAGGCATGGAAGATTCGATGGAAGAAATCAGTACAACATCCAAAGTAAATGAGAAGGCTAAAAAATCTCTCACCCACAACATCCAAGAAATCAAGGACTCAATGAAAAGACGGAACCTAAGAATCATAGGCATAGAGGAAAGAGAAGACTCCCGACTCCAAGGTCCAGGAAATATCTTCAACAAAGTCATAGAAGAAAACTTCCCAAACCTGAAAAAAGAGATGCCAATAAAAATCCAAGAGGCTTACAGAACACCGAACAGATTAGATCAGAAAAGAAACTCCTCTCGCCACATAATAATTGAAACACCAAATGTGCAGAGCAAAGAAAGAATATTAAAAGCTGTAAGAGAAAAAGGACAAGTCACATACAATGGCAGACCCATCAGAATTACACCTGATTTCTCCTCAGAAACTTTTAAAAGCTAGAAGGGCCTGGACAGATGTCCTACAAGTCCTGAGAGATCATAGGTGCCCAGCCAGACTACTATACCCAGCAAAACTCTCTATCAACATAGATGGAGAAAACAAGATATTCCATGACAAAATCAAATTTAAACAATATCTACCCACAAACCCAGCCTTACAGAAAATCCTAGAAGGAAAATTCCATCCCAGAGAAGAAAACTTCATCCAAGAAAACAAAGGGAATAGAAAACTCCTCAGCAACTAAACCAAAAGAGGCACAGGACCACCACCTATACCAAACTAATGGGAAATAACAACCCCAGGTCACTAATATCCATCAACATCAATGGTCTCAAATCCCCAATAAAAAGACACAGGTTTACAGAGTGGATCCGCAAGCAAGCCCCGTCCTTATGCTGCATACAAGAAACACATCTCACTACCAAAGATAGACACTACCTCAGGGTAAAGGGCTGGGAAAAGGTTTTCCAAGCAAATGGACCCAGGAAGCAAGCTGGAGTAGCCATCCTAATATCAAACAAAACAGACTTCCAACTGAAGTTAATGAAAAAAGACAAAGAAGGGCATTATATACTCATTAAAGGGAATATTCATCAAGAGGAAATCTCAATACTGAACATCTATGCCCCAAATACAAAGGCACCTACTTTTGTAAAAGAAACACTTTTAAATCTTAAATCGCACGTCAATCACAACACATTAGTAGTGGGAGACTTCAACACCCCACTCACAACAATGGACAGATCATCAAGACTGAGGCCAAACAGAGAAATATTGAGTCTAACAGAGATCATGAAACAAATGGACCTAACAGATATCTACAGAACGTTTCACCCAAACACAAAGGAATACACCTTTTTCTCAGCACCCCACGGAACCTTCTCCAAAATCGACCACCTTATTGGGCACAAAGATAGTCTCAATAGATACAAGAAAATTGAAATAACACCTTGTATCTTATCAGACCACCATGGAATAAAGCTGGTCTTCAACAGCAAAAGAATCAGCAGAAAGCCTACACACACACATGGAAATTGAACAGCTCCTTACTGGATGACCACTGGGTCAGGGAAGAAATAAAGAAGGAAATCAAAGACTTCTTAAAATCCAACGACAATGAAGACACAACATACCCAAACCTATGGGATACAATGAAAGCTGTGCTACGAGGAAAGTTCATAGCACTAAGTGCTTTCAAAAAGAAAATTGTGACAGCTCATATTAGTGAACTAACAGCTAAGCTGGGTGAATTGGAAAAAAAAAAGAAACAAACACTCCCAAGAAGAGCAGAAGACAGGAAATCATCAAGCTT
Source organism: Lophiomys imhausi (assembly GCA_907164525.1). Taxonomy (NCBI): domain Eukaryota; kingdom Metazoa; phylum Chordata; class Mammalia; order Rodentia; family Muridae; genus Lophiomys; species Lophiomys imhausi. The sequence goes on along the minus strand of CAJQZJ010001466.1, from coordinate 2,900,548 downwards.
AGAGCTGAAATCAACAACTTAGAATCAAAAAGAACTATACAAAGAATCAATGAAACCAAGAGTTGTTTCTTTGAGAAAATCAACAAAATAGACAGACCCCTAGCCAAATTAACTAAAAGGCAAAGGGAAAAAACACAAATCAACAAAATCAGAAATGAAAAGGGAGAAATAACAACAGACATTGAGGAGATCCAGAAAATATTCGGGCATTACTTTAAAAATCTATATTCCACTAAACTTGAAAACCTAAGCGAAATGGACAATTTCCTCGATAAATTCCACCTACCAAAACTAAATCAAAATCAGATTAACAGCTTAAACAGCCCAATAACACCTAAGGAAATAGAAACAGTCATTAATAATCTCCCAACCAAAAAAAGCCCAGGGCCAGATGGCTTTAGCACGGAATTCTACTGGACCTTCAAAGAGGAACTAACACCATTACTCTTCAAACTCTTCCACCACATAGAAACAGAAAGAAATCTGCCAAACTCATTCTATGAGGCCAATGTCATTCTGATTCCTAAACCACACAAAGACCCAACAAAGAAAGAGAACTTCAGACCAATATCACTCATGAAAATAGATGCAAAGATACTTAATAAAATACTAGCAAACCGAATTCAAGAACACATCAAAAATATCATACATCATGATCAAGTAGGCTTCATCCCAGGAATGCAGGGATGGTTCAATATACGAAAGTCTATCAATGTAATTCACCATATAAACAAGATGAAAGAAAAAAAACCACATGATAATCTCGCTAGATGCAGAAAAAGCATTTGACAAAATCCAACACCCCTTCATGCTAAAAGTTCTGGAGAGAACGGGTATACAAGAACCATACCTAGAAATAATAAAGGCAATATACAGCAAGCCAGTGGCCAACGTCAAATTAAATGGAGAGAAGCTTGAAGCATTTCCTCTAAACTCAGGGACAAGACAAGGATGTCCACTTTCACCATATCTCTTCAATATAGTACTTGAAGTTCTTGCTAGAGCAATAACACAACTAAAGGAAATCAAAGGGATAAACATTGGAAATGAAGAAGTCAAATTATCCCTATTCACAGATGATATGTTAGTATACATAAGCGACCCAAACTCCACCAAAGAACTCTTACAGCTGATAAACAACTTCAGCAAGGTGGCTGGATACAAAATTAACTCAAAAAAAAAATCAGAAGCCCTTCTTTATACAACAAACAAATACACCGAGAAAGAAATAAGGGAAACAACCCCCTTCACAATAGCCACAAACAATATAAAATACCTGGGGGTAACTCTAACCAAGCAAGTAAAGGACCTATACAACAAGAATTTCAAGCCCCTGAAGAAAGAAATGAAAGAGGCCTTTAGAAGATGGCAAGATCTCCCATGCTCATGGATAGGTAGGATCAACATAATAAAAATGGCTATTTTACCAAAAGCAATATATAGATTCAATGCAATTCCTATCAAAATACCAACACAATTCTTTATAGACTTGGAAAAAGCTATACTCAACTTCATATGGAACAACAAAAAGCCCAGAATAGCTAAATCAATCCTGTACAATAAAAAAGCATCTGTAGGTATCACCATCCCAGATTTCAAGCTGTACTACAGAGCAATAATAATAAAAACAGCATGGTACTGGTATAGAAACAGACCAGAGGATCAATGGAATCGAATTGAAGACCCAAACATGGTCCCACACACCTATGGCCAACTAATCTTTGACAAAGAAACCAAAACCGCACAATGGAAGAAGGACAGCATCTTCAACAAATGGTGCTGGTCCAACTGGATGTCCACTTGCAAAAGAATGAAATTAGACCCATACCTATCACCTTGTACAAAACTTAATTCCAAGTGGATCAAAGACCTTAACATAAGGCCGGCCACACTAAAGATACTAGAAGAAAAAGTAGGAGAAACCCTCGAACTCATTGGCACAGGTGACAACTTCCTGAACAGAACACCAACAGCTCAGGACCTGAGATCAACAATCAATAAATGGGACCTCATGAAATTGAAAAGCTTCTGTAAGGCAAAAGACACAGTCATTAGAAAAAGCGGCAACCAACAGACTGGGAGAAAATCTTCACCAACCCCACATCTGATAGAGGGCTATTATCTAAAATCTACAAAGAACTCAACAAACTAAATGCCAAGAAACCAAATAATCCAATCAAAAAATGGGAGACGGAGCTAAATAGAGAATTCACAAAGGAGGAATCCCTAATGGCCGGGAGTCACCTGAAGAAATGCTCAACATCCTTAATCATCAGAGAAATGCAACTCAAGACGACCCTGAGATTCCATCTCACACCTGTCAGAATGGCTAAGATAAAGAGCTCAAATGACAGCACATGCTGGCGAGGGTGTGGAGAAAGGGGAACCCTACTCCATTGCTGGTGGGAGTGCAGGCTTGTGCAACCACTATGGAGGTCTGTCTGGAGATATCTTAGAAACCTTGGAATAACTTTGCCTCAGGACTCAGCCATACCACTTCTGGGTATACAACCAAAGGACACCTCACGGAGACATAGGGAAGTCTCCTCATCTATGTTCATAGCAGCCTTATTTGTAGTCGCTAGAAACTGGAAAGAACCCAGATGTCCCTCAACTGAAGAATGGATTAAAAAACAGTGGTACATCTATACAATGGAATATTACTCAGCTATAAGAAACAATGAAATCATGCAATTTGCAACCAAATGGATGGATCTAGAGAAGTTCATCCTGAGTGAGCTAACCCAGACTCAGAAGGATGCACATGGCATCTATTCACTTATAGTAGGATTTTAGCTATATCGTACAGGATATCTGTACTACAACCAACACACCAAAAGGAACACGGACATAAACTTTTTTTTTCATTTCTTTTTCTTTTTCCTTTTCCTTTTTTTTTCTTTTTCTTTTTCCTCTCTTTTTTGTTTTTGTTTTTTGTTTTTGTGGGTTTGTGTGTCTGTGGGTCTTTTTTTTAGTTTTCCCCCCATAGCAAGTAGACACCTTTCACTGGCAGTACTGCCTCGTAGGCCCTTGGCCCTCATGTATGTATGAGGCTCTTGGCCCTCATATGACTCCTGATCTGTGGTGAGAGACTGTTAGGCAGGGACACTCCACCCCAGAGGATCAAGATGGAAGGGTCAGGGGGTAGAGCATGGGAGGGTGGGGCTGGGAAGCGGGAAAAGAGGACAATATGTTAAGGATGTAACCTGTAGCAACAAACAAATAAATTTATTAATGAAAAAAAAGCAGGTAACAACGTTAAAACACTGTAAATAAAATAAAGGATACAGCCGTTCAAACTGGTTTTATAAACCTCCAGCTGTCGAAAAAATGTAGAGCTAAGGTAAAATACAGGAGAAATGTGGTGTTAACCCATGCCTTTAACTTCAGCAGAGACGGGAGGAGCACCATAGAGTTAGTGGACTTATAAATTCTAGAGTTACACGGAACAGGGTGGTGAGGGTACACACCCTTAATCCCATCATTCAAGAAGAGTACACCCTTAACCCCAACACACTAGAGACAGAAACAGGCAGATCTCAGAGCTCAAGGTCAGCCTGATACAAAACCATCTCTAAATAGAGAAAAACTTCGATCCAGGAGTGGTGGAACACAATTTAATCCCTTCAGATGGGAACCATAGGTCTCTGATCCCAATAATTAGAATGCAGAGACACACACATAGGATTTGGAAGGACCTAAGTTTAAAAGCTACTTACAAAAGGCCCACTCAATACAAACAAATTGTCCTTTGAGATCTCAAAATATATACACTAAAGCTGGTTTAGCTCCAAAATAACAAAATAATTTCTTCTTTAAACCAGATTGAAAGATAACACTTTATATATTGTCAAAAAACCAAATTTGCTTCAGGAGAAATATTACCTACCCCCCTCCCCCACAAAAAAAAAGAGGGTGATTGTCCCTGAGTGAGGATTAGGGCAGGGCTCTGTTCTTATCTTTCCAGGAGAATCAAAGCATCCATTCAAGGAATCCAGGGACAACTGGACAACGGAAACCTCAGCAGAAAACAGAATCAGACACCAAAAGAAGAGGAGTGACCCAGATGATTCAGCCTGACAGACTCCCTCAATAGCTGTCTCCATCAAAAGCTTACAACCACAACAACTCAATATTGCTTAGACCGTTCAGCTTTACACAATGCTCTAGCCAGAACCTCAGTAAAGCCTGGAAGTTCAGCTTCTGCTTACAAACTTCTTAGGACATCTAAACAGCTGAGAACAGAAGGACTGAACATGAAAGGATTGTACTAACATTTTTAACCATTTTTCCATTTTGGTTCGGGCCCCAAACAGGTTTACTACGACCCAAATCAGCAGGAAGTCATTTTAAGAGAGTGAAGTCCCATACCCAGAGGGTGGGGAGGGTGTTTCTCTGCCCCCCCTTTTTTGGTTATTTGAAGGACAACTGAAAACTCTGTTATTTAGGGGAAGAGATTACAAGTTGTTAAATGGACCTGTTTAATGGGTTTTGGAGGTTAGACCCAGGGTATTCCTTCTTTCCCTTTTCTGTATCCTTCTTTATCTCCTATGTAGGAATGCACGGACTTGAGAAAAATTGAGACATAGACATATCACAGGAAGGACCAAGAAGAAGGGTCAGATTATTGAATATGCCCTTATACATTTGTATATTGATACAAAATTAGTAGTATATTTGGCTAAAGTGGTATTGACCATTGTTTATTGTGCAAAAATAAGATTGTATTGGACTACGTCGGTATTGATATTTGTATATTGATACAAAATTAAGATTATAGTTGGCCACAATGGTATTGATCCTTGTATATGGACGCAATATTAAGATTGTATTGGGCCACATAGGCATTGATCTTTGTATATTGATACAAAATTAAGAGTATATTTAGCCACATTTGAATAGATCTTTGCATATTGATACAAAATTAAAGGTAACGCTTCCTAATAGTATTGTACCTAGAGAAACTTAAAAATGAAATGTGAAGCTCTGGCCTCTTGATACCAACCATCTTAAACTGTTTAGGATAGTTAAGAAAAACAAACTCCTAGTCATGCAAGCATGTCACATTGTTAGCTACTATGACAGTCTATCACAGATATTCTCTAAGCTACTCAGTAATCAAGTTGTTAAGAGACAAGTAACATTTGCTTATCTAAATACAAGAGATAGATAGGGCATCTTCAAAAACCCCAAGAGATCTGCAGAATATGGCATTCAAAGATGTGGTCTTAAATTAAGATTTTTTTTTGATATCGTGACATATCAGCTCCTGACAGCACCCCCTATTCTACTCCAAGTAGAAGATAAGCATCGAAGAATCTCCAGTGTGAGATGGTCGAATTAGTGGCAAGCCTATCTCTTGGTATGTAAAAACTCCTTGCTTCAACTGCAGACAGACTGCTGTCCAAAAAGGACAAAACTTGGTAGCAGGGAAGTCGACAGCCTAGCTCTGCCAAGACAGGGTAGGTTAGTCCTCCACAATCCCTGCTCTACAATAAATGTCTGTCAGAGAAACAGGACTAAAAGGCTGAAGACTGATTCTGGAATGTATGGAGAGAAAATAGGAACTGTCCAGGTAGTCACTGGTTTGTCATTTCTTAGTATTGGAAGCTGCAGGCCCTGCACTTCGTATATAAACAGATATATTTATCCTTCTCAGCTCTCTGAGGTGGTTGAAGTTATAATAGTGATACAATTTAGTATGAAAGCTAAGTCAGTTATAGAACTTTAAACTCATGGAGATGGTTAGAAGGTAGAAGGTTAAAGTCAGGGGCCAAATATGTATGAACTGGACATTGGGAAGGTATACTGGGCCATTTAACTCTCACAAATGTGGCATATTTAATTATGCTGTTTTGTATAGAATTTACTGTTATAAGAGAAAGAACCATTTGTTGGATTGAAAAGGGAAGCTGTTGGGGGGGACAGGGTGGAAGGGTGGGACAGGAAGGGGGAATAGGGAAGGGTTTGTGACTGAGATGTAACTTGAAGAAAAAAAATACAGTACTTATATAAAAAAAATATAAAATCAGAATGGGCAAGAGGCTCAAAGGGAAGGCTATCCACTGCCAAACCTGACCACCCAAGATAATTTCTCTGAACCTACATGATGTAGGATTGGTTCCTGCAAATGGTCTTCTAATCTTTTATACATACACAGACACACACACACACACACACACACACACACACACACACACACAGTTAAATAAATATAAATTTTGTTTAGATTAGGAATTCTTTCCCCTTGGTTTGATTATATTCCCAAATGCTGAGAAAAAAATATATTGACCTTTCCCTCTTATTCAATTTTATTTCTGTACCCATGATAGAGAATGACATGGACAATAAAATTAGAATTTACTTGATTAATTCTTATGGACACTTTTGCCTTCAGACCCTTTAGAAATTATAGAAATCATTTTTATTTATTAAAGAAATTCCAACAGCAAGGCATATGAACACACAGAATGAACAATCTATATAAAACTGATCACATGTGACATTTTTGACACTGTGTCTCCAGTGGGCCAATTTCAGAGTAATCTGTCCCTCACATAACAGGCTCACAAACAGATTTTTCACCATCTCCAGAAGATAAGAAAGAGACTTATGATTTGTAGAAAAGCTTACTAATTAATATTCCAAGTTGCCTCTTCTTTATGTAGCTGGGGTTGCCCTTGAACTCCTGACTCTCCTGCTTCAACCACTTCAGTAAGGGAATAACAGGTGTGCCTCACCATACGAGGCTTATTTCTTGTTCTTTAAAACTCACATCTCTATGGCACTTGTCTCATGGACTGTTCTAAGGAACAAGTGAGATTTATTGATTTGTCTTATTGCAAGCAACTAATAAATAGGAACTATTTTCAACGTTAGCTTTGAGATTGGATCACCTCATTCGTGTCCTTTTCTACTATTTTATTTCTTGCCTTGTCCCTAAATGCAGGTTTCCCTTCGACTTGACTTTTCTTGAACAAGTTTGCTTTCATTCCCTACCTTTGTGCTCCTATGCACTGTGGAGGCCAGTTCCTTTTGTTGCTGTACCATGCTTCTCTCTGCAGTTAACCTACAGCATCTTGTCTAAGTTTTCATTTTTGCTTCTAGGTCTGTAGTTCTGAAATCCAAAATCAGAGCATGGCATCTTCAGAGAATTCTCTATAAGGCTGAAGGGATCCCAAAACCTAGTAGATAAAACCATGACCCTCTTCAATAAGTAGAAGGAAAATCTGAGAATGCTCACTACACACTAACAGAGCATTGAAGTTAATTCTTTCTGAGCCAAGGGAAAGTGGGCAGATCCCTAAACTTTGTGAAATACATTCTAAATAGCAGCAACTTAATAATCCCATAAAGAAATGTGGCTGCCTTGTTACCAGCATCCTTATAATATGGACAAAAGAATCGTGTGACAATGTATCTTGAATATGGGTAGCAAATCAACTCCAAATATATCAAAGACCTCAACATAAAACCAGATACACTAAACCTGATAGAAGAGAAAGTGAGAAACAACCTTGAACTTACTGGTGCAGTAGAAGATTTCTCAACAGAACACACTTAGCATGGGAACCATGATCAGTAATTAATGCAATTTGCTGCCAATAGGATGGAACTAGAAAAGCTCATCCTGAGTGAGGTAACAGAGACCCAGAAAGATGCATATGGCATGTATTCACTTATAATAGGATTTTAGTCATTTATTACAGGATAATTACCCTACAACCAGCAGACCAAAAGGAACAGGAACATAGACTTTGTTACCTGTTAGTAGGACACTTTGCCCTAGTGGACCTGTGTTGGGATAGTGTTAAGCATTCTAAATGTTAATTAATTGGTCCTGCTTGCTTTCAGTTACTTTCATTGACTTTGATTGGTTAAATAAAATGCTGAGGCCTGAGATTGGGCAAAGACAGAGAAAGGTGGGACTTCCTGGTATGAGAACAGGAAGCCTGCTCTTTAGACAGAGAATTAATTCATTCCAGCCAGCAGCAGGAAGAAGCATTCCAGCCAGGAGCAGCAGGAAGGAGGCACACGCTATGGGTTAGAAAAAGGAACCTCATTCCACATGGCCAGGAACATCGGCATGGCATAGAAAATGGCAGTCCAAGGGGATGTATGTATATTGGGGGCATATTTGGGTAACAGAATTATGAGCTAGCTAGATGGGCCAAGATTCCTCAACTCAGGCCTAGGCTTGATAAAATCTACATGGTGTCTGTGTGCTCATTTATAATGGATGGTTAAGGATTAGCTGCCAAACCAATTTAATACAATATAAATACTGGATAAATAGTTTAATTAGCCATATATTTCTTCTTACAGACCTGCCATGTAGGCCCCAGTGCAAGAGGAAGCTCTTAGCCCTCATATGACTGGTGACCTGAGGGCAGCTGATATGTAGGGCACCCCATACTTGAGGAGTAGGATAGGTGGGAAAGGGGGTAGATGGTGGGACCTGGGATTGAGAAGGGTGGAGGGAGGGAGCTTTGATGGAGATGTAATTTGAAGTAATAAATAAAAACAATAAAAAGAATTTCATGAAACTGAAAAATTTCTGTATGGCAAAGATTCCAGTCATTAGGACAAATGTCCCTACAGAATGGGAAAGATTTTCATCAACTACACATCCTATAGAGAGCTAAGATCCAAACAATATAAAGGATTCAAGAAACTAGGTATGAAGAAAGCAAATAACCCAGTTAAAAATTGGGTACAGATCCAAAGAGAGAATCCTAAATAGAAGAAACTCAAATGTCTGAGAAATACTCAAAGAGATGCTCAACACCCTTAGCCAACCATTAGGGGTATGCAAATCAAAACTACTTTGAGATTTCACCTTACACCTGTCATAATGGCTAAGATCAATGAAATAATTGACAGCCCATGCTGGGGAAGACATGGAGTAAGAGGAACACTCCTCCATTGCTTGTGGGAGTGCAAACTTGTACAGCCATTATGGAAATCAGCATGGTGATTCCTCAGGAAGTTGGAAATTGATCTACCCCAAGATGCAGCTATACCACTTTTGGGCATATGCCAAAATGATTTTCATCCTACAATAGGAACATCCAGTCAACCATGTTCATTGTTGCACTATTCAAAATAGCCAGAGGTTGGAAACAACATAGAAGTCTCTCAACAGAAGAATGGTTAAAGAAAATGTGGTCCATTTACAGCATAGAATATATTAACTGTGAAGTTAATGATAACTAAGCTACAATCCATAGAACCACAAAGTAAGGGAATAGAATGAACATATAGAACTCATTAGGAAAGAGAAACAGTACTCTCTTGCCCCCCTCCATCTCTCCCACCTGCAATCTAATCCCTCATGTTCTTAGCCCCTTTCACCCTCAGTCCACTTGGAGAGATGACTGGAATGAGGTCATTTGGGAGACAATGCAGAAACCTAGTGCAGTAGTAACTTCCTGAAATCTACAAGAGTGACCCTAGAAAATCTTAGTAATAAGGGACATGGATCCAGGACTGGCCATCCTCTATATCCAGGCAAGGCTCTTAGCAGTGGGACTGGAACATTAACCCAGCCACAAAACCTTCAACTTACTATCTGTCCTGCCTGTAAGACCTATTGCAGCAATGTGGTGCAGAACTTGTGGGACTGGCCAACCCATGATGGTCCAACTTGCAACCAACACCATGAGAGAGAGGCCATGCCTGACACTACCTGGATGGTGAGGAATCAGAAGGTGGACTAAATGAATTTGAATTATGATATAGTTATAAGCCTATTGGTGCCAGGGAGTATAATGTGGTCATTTGAATAAAAAATGGTCCCATAGGTTCATAGGGACTGGCACTATTGGGAGATGTGGCCTTGTAGGAGCAGATGTGGTATTGTTGGAGGAAGTGTGTCACTGAGGGTGGGCTTTGAGAAACCCAAGACTGACCTAGTGTGTCTCATTCCCTTCCTGTTGCCAACAGACCCAGATATAGAACTCTCAGCTCATTCTCCAGCACCATATCTGTTTCCATGACCTCATGCTTTCCACCATGATGATAAAGGACTAAATCTCTGAAACTGTAAGACAGCCCCAATTAAATGTTTTTCTTATAAGAATTGCCATGGTCGTGGTGTCTCTTCACAGCAATAGAACTCTAACTAAGGCAAGAAGGATGGGCTATATTGACTTACAATAGATTGTGGTGGAGAAAGTGGTGGGCATAAGCATGGGGTATCTGGCCCCATTGATTCAGCTGTAGAGAACAGATAGGAAGAGGTTTGACTATACCAACCCTTGGTGATTTACTTCCTTCAGCAAGATTCTCCATCCTAGGGGCTGGAAAGGTGGTTCAGCAGTTAAGATAACTGGCTGATCTTCCAAAGGACCCAGGTTCAAATCTCAACATCCACATGGCAATTTGAAACTGCCTGTGATGATAGGGCTTGGTGGCACAAGCTTTTAGTCCCAGCACTTGGGAGGAAGAAGCAGGTGGATCTCTATGATTTCAAGGGAAATCTGGTCTACAGAGTGAGTTCCAGGATAGCCAGGGCTACACAAAGTGCCCTTGTCAAAAAACTAGAAAACAAAAAAAAAATTCTACCTCCTAAACACCTCACAAGCTTCCAAAACAACACCAACACAAAGACCAAGTTTCAAGCATATGCACCTATGGCTGACATTCTCCTTCAAGCCACAATACTTGACCTTCCAATTAGGATGTGCATATGTATATTTCTTATAAGTCACTTTATTTCAATATCTAAAATGTCATAAATTCTTATCAGCATAGAAAAACATACAATCTAAATTCAAGCTTCTATTAATGATGTTTCAAGATAGTGTCTTTGTATGGAAGACTCAATATATTTAATTTGTGATAATAAAGCCTTTAGAACCAAGATTTCTTTTTGTTTGTTTTGCTTTATTATGTTTTGTTATTTAAATAAATATTAAATTTAAATATGCTTTGATCATGTCCTCCCCTACCCCAAGTCCTTCTGGATCCTTTCCTATTCCTATCCACCCAACTCTTTATCAAAAAACAAGCAAAATCCCAAATACAAAAACAAAACCAAGAAAAGAAATTCATGCCCCCAAAACAAAACAAAAGAAGACAAAACAAAACAGAACAAAAACCATCAATGTGTAACTAAATAAAAGAACATCTTTTTTTTTTTTTTTTTGGTTTTTCGAGACAGGGTTTCTCTGAATATCTCTGGCTGTCCTGGACTCGCTTTGTAGACCAGGCTGGCCTCGAACTCACAAAGATCCGCCTGCCTCTGCCTCCCAAGTGCTGGGATTAAAGGCGTGCGCCACCACCGCCCGGCTAAAAGAACATCTTTTATGTTGGTAAAATATTCCTGAACAGAAGACCTGTCCTGGAGTGGTGGATATACTCAGTGTCACTCTATTGAAAAAAATATTTTCCCTCTCCCAGAAAGTATAAGAAACAGTTCAGCTGGTAACCTTTCCTCTAGTGTGTAGGTTTTCTTCCATCCATCCATCCATCCATCCATCCATCCATCCATCCATCCATCCCTCCATCCATTCTAATATTTTAGTCCTTTCAGCCTTGTTGACTGCAACAAACTTCTTTCTCTTGGGCTGGTTCCACTTCCTGTTAGCAGTTCTCCTTGGTAGGTATTCCATGTTTCTGGCATCTCAACATTTTGGAGTCTCTAGGGCAATCCAAGTTTCACCATCATAGCTCCATATTATGACCTCTCTGGGTCTCCACACAGGGATACCTGTGCCACATACCAGGGATTTCTATATACACTAAGTGGCTTTCCTTAGTTTCAGAGAGAGATTCCATAACCCCTTTCTTCTGTCCTTGACTCTATAGCCAGAACCATGTAACCAAGGCTGCCATGATCTTTTGTTTCATGAGGCTGGAACATGACCACCTCATTCAATTACATCTTCAAGAATTTTGTGCTTTTGATGGTTTCCTTCACTGCCTAAGCTTGGGTGTCCTGAAATTTGTTCTGCATAAGATGTTGGCCTCAAACTCCATATCTAACTATATCTAACTGCCTCCAGAGTGCTGGAATTAAAGGTGTGCACCATCATACCTGGCTCTAAAGTTTTCTTTAGTTCCTTTTTACAAGTTGGAAACTTGGTTGGGTGGGATCTTGCCCTGAGGTCACCACTTCCTTTCTTACATTTAACATCAAGATTTTCTTTAATCTGTTTACCTCTTTGAACACAGGACTTAGCACCATTCCACATCCTGGTATCCCTTTATCCTCAAATTGTACATTTTGTAACTTCCATTGCTCAGTCTGTTCCTTTTTATTTTAGATCTGCATAAGAGTTAACACTAAAAACCACACAACAGAGTCAATGCTAGGCTGTTTTGGGATTTGTTCTGCATCTGGAATTAATACAAACCTTCTCAGTATATCTCCAGGCAGACCTTTTGGATAAGGGCAAAAAGCAACTGCATTATTTGTCAAAATATCACAGGAAAAGTCTCTAGGTCACATAATAAAATTTTTCTCCTCTGAAACCTCTTGATCTGGGCCACCACAGTTCAAATCACCTCAGCACCACTGTCTTCCATGTTCCTACTAGGATGGCCCATTAAGCCCCTTTTAAAGCACTCATCTAATTTTCTTTTTTTTTTAAATATTTTATTTCTTCAAATTACATCTCAAAATCCTCTCCCGATTCCACTCTCTGGTCCCACTCTCTCACCCTCTCACCCTCTTCCCCCTCACACCCTCCCATCTGCTTCCTTTTTTTAAAGTTTAAGGTATATCTTTTTCCCCCCAAAGTTCCCCCTATTAGTCCAACAAATGGTTCTTTTATAATAAAAAATACAATACAAAACAACAAAAATAATTAGTCCTCAAATATGAAAATTATAAGGGCTTAGCCCAATGTCCAGTCCATATGTATTTGGCAACTGACTTTAACATTCTACTATCCAGCCATATCTCCATGAGTTTAAGTCCTATATCTAACACAGATTTCATCCTAACTTGCATCACCATCTTCGAAACATCTTCTTAGATCCATAACACCCTCTTAATTTCTAAACAACTCAAAATTTAACTATGAGACTATAACTACCTAGTCTTCAACCACATCAGAGACCTGAGAAGAATAAATATATCTGATTATACAGGATGTGTATGGCCAGCAGCTTCCAAAACTAAGAAATGACAGACAACTGGCTGCCTGGACAGTCCATACACTAGAGCATCAATCTTCAGCCATTTGGCCCCATTTCTCTGACAGACATTAATTGTAAAGCAGGAATTATGAAGGACTTGCCCTGTCTTGGCAGAGCTAGGCTGTCGACTTACCTGCTTCCAAGTTTTGTCTTTTTCGGAGAGCATTCTGTCTACAGTTGAAGCAAGGGGTTTTTCTTGTTTGACAGGCTTGCCACTAATCCCACCATCTCCAATTGGAGATTCTTCAATGTGCATCATCTACCTGGAGTAGAATAGGGGGTGTTGTCAGGAGCTGACATATCTCAATATCAAAAAAATATTAAGTTAAGAAAACATCTTAGAATGCCATATTCTACAGATCTCTTGAGGTTTTTGACGATCACCTATCTATCTCCGGGATAACCAAATGTTGCTTGTCTCTTAGCAACTTGATTTATGATTAACTAAGAAAATAACTGTGATAGACTACCCTAGTGCCTAACAAAATGACATGCTTGAATGACTATTAGTTTGTGTTTCTTAATTATCCTAAACAGTTTGTGGCAGTTGCTAACAAAAGGCCAAAACTTCACATTTCATTATTTCATTTTTAAGCATTACACAGGTACAATACCTTAGAGTTAACCTTAATTTTGTATCAATATACAAAGATAAATACCAATGTAGCCAAATATAATCTTAATTTTGTATCAATATACAAAGATATAAGAGCATATTCAATAATCTGTCCCTTTTTCTTTATCATTCCTATATTATGTCCATTTTTCTCAAGTCTTTTTCCCCTACAAAGGAGAGAAAGAAGGATACCGAAAAGAAAAAGAGAGAAATCCGGGGTCTAACCTCCAAAACCTATTTAACAACTTGCAGTCTCTTGCTCTCAATAACAACAAGTATCTATAACCCCATCAAATGATCAAAGGGGAGAAAATCACCCACCCTGCCTTCTGGGGATGGGACATCGATCTTTTAAAATTACTTCCTGCTGGTTTGGGGCATAGTAAACCTGTTTGGGGCCCAAATAAGAATGAAAAAAAAAATGGTTAAGCATGTTAATAGAATCATTTGATGTTCAGTCCTTTTGTGCTCAGCTAATTAAATGTCCTAAGAAGTTTGTAGACAGTAGCTGAAGTTCTTTCTGGAACAGTCTGTAGGGCTGAACAATCTTAGCTACCAATTTTGAGTTGTTGTGGTTGTAGATTTTTGAAGAAACAACTATTGAGGAAGTCTGTGAGGCTGGATCATCTGGGCTACTTGTCTTCTTTGGTGTCTGATCTGTTTTCTTCTGAGTTTTCAGTTGTTCAGTCATCCCTGGAATCCTTAGGTGGATCCTTTTAATCTCCTGGAAAGACAAGAACAGAGCCCTGCCCTAATCCTAACTCTGGGACACTATTTTTTGGGGGGCAGGTAATATTTTTCCTGGAGCAAATTAGTTTTTTTTGACAATATAAAAAGTATTATCGCCGGGCGGTGGTGGCGCACGCCTTTAATCCCAGCACTTGGGAGGCAGAGGCAGGCGGATCTTTGTGAGTTCGAGGCCAGCCTGGTCTACAAAGCAAGTCCAGGACAGCCAGAGATATTCAGAGAAACCCTGTCTCGAAAAACCAAAAAAAAAAAAAAAGTATTATCTTTCAATTGAGATTAAAAAATTATTTTGATATTATGAAACTAAACATACCTTGAAGGGTATATATTTTGAGAACTCAAAGGACAATTCATTTTGAATTTCAGCATGACTTTATGAGTAGCTTTTAAACTTAAATTCTTCTGAATCCTGTGTACCTGCCTCTGCATTCTAAGTATTGGAATCAAAGGCATGTGCTTCACAATTGTTGGGATTAAAGATGTTCCTATATAATCAAATATATTTATCCCTCTCAGGTCTCTGAGGTGGTTGAAGAATAGATAGCTAGAGTCTCATAGTTAAATTTTGAGTTGTTTAGGAATCAAGAGGGTGTTCTGGATCTAAGAAGATATTTTTAAAATTATGAGGCAAGTTAGTATGAAAGCTGAGTTAGATATAGAACTTTAAACTCATGGAGATGGTTAGATAGTAGAATGTTAAAGTCAGGTGCCAAATACATATGGACTGGACATTGGGAATGTATGCTAAGCCATATAACTCTTATAATCATGGCCTATTTATTTCTGTTGTTTTGTATTGTATTTATAGTTATAAGAAAAAGAACCATTATTTGGACTGAAAGGGAGAGCTGTTGGGGGGAAAAATAAATACCTTAAACTAAAAAAAAAAAAAAAAAGGAAGAGGATGGTGGGGTTGAGGGGGAGGAGGGTGGAAGGGTGGGACTGGAGGGGGGAGTAGGGAGGGGATTGTGATTGAGATGTAACTTGAAGAAACAATAAATAAATTATTAAAAAAAGAAAAAAGAAAATACTCAGAAAAAAAAATGTGCACCATCACTCCTGGATCTAAGTTTTTCTCTCTTAGGAGCTTACTTTGTGTCACTCCAAGCAGGCCTTGAACTCAGAGATCTGCATGCTTCTGTCTCCAGTGTGTTTGGATTAAGGGTGTATCCCTCTCAAATAATGGGATTAAGGGTGTACACTATCACCACCCTGTTCCTTATAACTCTAACATTTACAAGACAACTAACTCCATAGTGATTCTCCTGGCTCTGCTGGAGTTAAAGGAATTGGCTAACTCTGCCCTTCTCAAATATTTTACCTTAGCTACAAATTACTTCAACTCTTAGAGGTTTAGAAAACCAGGTTGAACATAGTAATCCCTGATTTATTTACAACATTTTAAACCTCTTAACTGCCTTTTTAATGACAAAGAACAAAAATATCCTTTATATATACACAAAAAAACCCCTTTAAGCTGATATCCAAGTGTGCGTGTGAGCGATGTGGCAATCTGGAGTCTAATATTCTAACGTGAGATTAAGACCATTTTTTTCATGCTTTTGGTAAATTATAAGTTGAAATTTTTATATTTTATTTTTATTTTAAGCTTATTTACCCCCCCCCCCTTTTAAAAATTAATTTGTTTTCTAAAGTTACTTCTAGAACACAGTTTACTCCCTCCTCCCCTCCTGGCTCATTCCCCTCTCCCTCCCTCCCTCCATCCCTCCTTCCCTTCCTTCCTTCCTCCCTCCATTATTCCTTTACTTGGCTCTCTCCTCCTGAGATGAGGTGGACCTTCACATATCATACGCCCTCAGTTCAAAAATCATGTGAGGTAATCTACTTTTCTAATCCAACATCCCAAAGGCCACATTTCTCCAAACAAAAGCACAGTCAGGCCTATCATAGCAAACCTCACTCCTGGTACCAAATTCTGTCCTAGGGTTTTTGTTTTGTTTTTTTCTTTGTTTTTTTTTGTTGTTGTTATTGTTTTTTTGTTTGTTTTTGTTTTGCTGTGAGGATACACCATCACCAAGGGAACTATTATAAAGAAAAACATTTAGTTGGTATTGGCTTACAATTTCAGAGGTTTGGTTCGTTTTTGTCATAACAGGAAACATGGTGGTATGCAGGCATACATGGTGTTAAATAATAATTTAAAAGTTCGGTTACAGGTGGCGCTCAACATGGTAAGGCATTATGGGTAATTTTATTTTCAAAACTATAGAGAAAACTGCAGATTTTGAAACTATGATGCCAGTTGTTGACAATATGGCAATGTTTACTGCTGACCTCTATACTGTTTTTCAATCAGACCAAATGTTTTATGCTGTTTACTTTTTTTTATTTTATTGGTTTGTCATAAGGAAGACGTCTGTTACACAATTAAAAATTATGGAAATGCAGATTGAGGAGCTTAAGAAAATTCTGGCAGGGCAGGTGACTGGAACTGAGAAAATGGCAAGTTCTTTTCTAGCTAGGTCTCCACAGTCGCTGCATGTACCAGCAGAAAAGCCGCCGTGTGTGCCAGTAGGAAACCAGGTAGGTAATGGTGCTAATGTGGAACCAAGTGTGCCTCCAGAGGAGCTGCATGGTACTGCACAATCACCATCAGCTTTTCCAGTTATGTTTCAAATTAGGCCTGATAATAACGGTCAGCTCAATCAGGAATTAACATGGCGTCCAATAGACATTTTGGATTTAAAAAGATTTAAGGAGTCTATTGTCTCTTATGGAAAGCACTCATCATTCGTTAAACAGATGCTAAATAATTGGGCTTTACAAAATAGAGTCATTCCCCAAGATTGGAAGGGACTGATATCAGCTGTGCTAGAAGGTAGCCAGCAATTACAATGGTTATCATGGTGGAGACATGAAGCCACAAAATTAGAGCAGCAAAATATGGCAAGGGGAATAAATGTCACAACCCACCAAATGCTTGGTGAGAAACCTTATGCTGACATACGGTTACAGACTCAGTTTGAAGATGTTGTCATCGAACAATGTCGTGTTACAGCTCTGAGGGCCTGGGATATGGTGGCTGAGGCTGGGAAAAGGTTTACTTCATTTACCAAGATAATACAAGGTCCTCAGGAAACCTTCTCAGACTTTTTAGGGAGATTGACTTCAGCTGTGGAGAGAGATGTAGATAACCCTGATGCCAGACAGGACTTGATAAATGCCTTGGCATATGAAAATGCAAATGCTGAATGTCAAAGGGCAATTAGGCCATTGAAAGCTCGAGGAGCCCCAGTAGATGAATGGATAAGAGAAACCACTGATATTGGTTTTCAAGAGCATCAGACTAATGTCATAGCACAAGCAGTTGCTAGGGGTCTTAATGAGTGCTTTAAAAATGGTGAACTTGGTCATTTCCAAAGATATCGTAAGGCTGAATCCTCCAGAACTCGAAATTATAGGTACCTGGACTCTGCAGAACATGGCCATAGAAGGGAACAAACAGCTTTTAATGGTGAACATGGTCGTAGAAGGGAACGAATGGCTTCTAATGGCAATAGAAGGTTAAGGTCTCCAGGATTTTGTACTCGTTGTGGAAAAGGTAAACACTGGTCCCAGGATTGTAGAGCTAAAACAGATGTCAGAGGTAACCCCTTGCCGGGAAACGAGGGGAGGGGCCTACCGGTTCAGGCCCCCCAAAACAATGTGAACCATCGTCCATCATCCAACCAGAGGGAAACAGACAGGCAGGAAGAACAAAATTAACTATTGCTGATCTTTTACAGGCTACTGAAGGTACTACAGTTTTAGATTTGACCACAGATCAATCTAAAACATTATCCAAAACAGATGAATGTTATATGTTAACCACTGGTATCTATGGTCCTTTACCATCAGGGACAATAGGATTAATATTTGGAAAAAATGGTTTAACTTGTCAAGGATTCTTTATACATCCAGGTATTATAGATGGAGACTTCAAGGAAGAAATTAAAATTATGACATCCATATGGAAAGAGATGACAATTAATGCAGGGGACAAAATTGCCCAACTGCTGCTGTTTCCTTATACCAAGGGCAAGGTTGTTCCAATAGACAGAACAGGAGCAGTCGAAAATAGTGGAAAACGTGTGTATTGGCAAACAATGGTGAGTGATACGAGACCAAAATTAAAAATACAAGTGAATGGTATTGAAATAGAAGGATTGCTTGACACAGGAGCAGATGTCACTGTCCTCTCACATGAGTCTTGGAATTCAAACTGGCCACTTCAAAGGGTTCCTACACATTTTATAGGAATTGGTAAATTATCACATGTAAAACAAAGTGTACAATGTGTGGGACCAGAAGGGCAAACAGGGAAGTTGAGACCTTATGTGGCTGATGTACCCATAAATTTATGGGGAAGGGATCTCTTACAACAATGGGGTACTCAAATTAATATTCCTACAATGCCAGAAATAACAAATGATGAAATGATGGATGCATTTGAGGAAGGTATTGATATGCATACTCAACAACAATTGCAAGCAATGTCTAGTGTCCAAACACAGGACACCCCAGACATTGAGATTATAGATACTTTTGAGGAAGGTATTGTTGTGAGTACTCAACAACTTCAAGCTATATCTAGTGTCCAAACACAGGACACCCCAGGTATCGAGTTTCCAAATTTATACTAGGGGCCACTGCTGAAATTCCAACAGCCCTACCCTTGAAATGGCTATCAAATAAACCAGTGTGGCAAGAGCAGTGGCCCATAACAAAGGAAAAATTAGAGGCTCTTGAGCAATTGGTAAAAGAACAGCTGGAGGCTCATCATATAGAAGAGTCTACCAGCCCATGGAATTCTGTGTTTGTGGTAAAAAAGAAATCGGGTAAATGGAGAATGGTAACAGATTTAAGAGCTGTGAATAGAGTAATTCAACCTATGGGTCCTTTGCAGCCTGGTATGCCTTTACCTTCTCTGTTACCAAAGTCATGGCCTTTAATAGTAATTAATTTAAAAGACTGCTTTTTCTCAATTCCATTGCATAAGAATGATAGGGATAAATATATCTGATATATTTATCCCTCTCAGGTCTCTGAGGTGGTTGAAGAATAGATAGCTAGAGTCTCATAGTTAAATTTTGAGTTGTTTAGGAATCAAGAGGGTATTCTGGATCTAAGAAGATATTTTTATAATTATGAGGCAAGTTAGTATGAAAGCTGAGTTAGATATAGAACTTTAAACTCATGGAGATGGTTAGATAGTAGAATGTTAAAGTCAGGTGCCAAATACATATGGACTGGACATTGGGAATGTATGCTAAGCCATATAACTCTTATAATCATGGCCTATTTATTTCTGTTGTTTTGTATTGTATTTATAGTTATAAGAAAAAGAACCATTTTTTGGACTGAAAGGGAGAGCTGTTGGGGGGAAAAATAAATACCTTAAACTAAAAAAAAAAAAAAAAGAAGGGAAGAGGATGGGGGTGTTGAGGGGGAGGAGGGTGGAAGGGTGGGACTGGAGGGGGGAGTAGGGAGGGGATTGTGATTGAGATGTAACTTGAAGAAATAAAAAATAAATTATTAAAAAAAAAAGAATGATAGGGAAAGGCTTGCCTTCTCTGTACCTACTCTTAATAACAGTAGGCCAATCAAGAGGTATTGTTGGAATGTACTTCCACAGGGAATGTTGAACAGTCCAACTCTGTGTAAATATTTTGTACAAAAACCATTAGAAATAATGTGTAAGCAGTTTCCTCGATCTATTATCTATCATTATATGGATGATATTTTGTTGGCTGATTCTGATGTAGTTGTTTTAGAGAACTTATTTAAGGAAATGCAAAGAATTCTACCACTATGGGGGTTAAAAATTGCTCCTGAAAAAAATACAAAGAGGAGATTCAATCAACTATTTGGGTTATTAAATAAGTCAACAGAGAATAAGATCGCAAAAGGTACAAATCCGTAGAGACCAATTGAAAACTCTTAATGATTTTCAAAAATTAATGGGAGATATAAATTGGCTACGGCCCACCCTTGGTTTAAGTACTCATGAGTTATGTAATTTGTTTCAAAGATTACAAGGTGATTCAAATATAAACAGTCCAAGATGTTTAACTGCTAAGGCAGAAAAGGAATTAATGTTGGTAAAACAAAGATTGCAAGATGCATACATAGATCGAATTGATCCCCAACTTGATTGTATTTTGGTCATTTTACCATCAACTCATTCTCCTACAGGGCTTATTATGCAACGGGAAGATAGTATTATGGAATGGATTTTCTTACCACATAAACAAAGTAAAAAATTAAAGACATACATAGAAAAGATATCTGAATTAATTGTAAAAGGTAGAATAAGACTACGTCAATTATCAGGAATGGACCTGGCTGAAATAGTAGTGCCTCTAACTAATGCTGAGATTATGTCATTGTGGGTAATCAATGAAGATTGGCAAAGAGCTTGCAGTAATTATTTGGGAGAAATTAATAACAAATTTCCAAAAAGCAAACGTATACAATTTATAAAAAGAACTACTTGGATTCTTCCTCGTATTGTAAAGGGAACACCAATTCCTGATTCACCAACCTTCTATACTGATGCTAACAAGATGGGAATGGCAGGTTATAAGACAGACAAAATCAGCAAGGTAATCAAAAGTCCATATACCTCAGTTCAAAAAGCAGAATTGTATGCAATCCTTATGGTGTTATTAGATTTTCCAGAGTCTCTTAACATAATTACAGATTCTCTATATGCAGAAAGAGTTGTGTTGCACATAGAAACTGCTGAATTTATTCCCGATAACACAGAATTAACTTCTTTATTTATACAATTGCAACAGATCATCAGAGGTAGAAATAATCCATTATATATAACCCATATTCGATCCCATACAGGGTTGCCAGGTCCACTGGCACGAGAAAATGAGGACATTGACCAGTTACTCATAGGAAATGTGTTGGAAGCCTCAAAATTTCATCAGAAACATCATGTTAACAGTTCAGGTTTAAAGAAAAAATTCTCTATTACCTGGCAACAAGCCAGGGAAATAATTAAAAAATGTCCTACGTGTTCTCTGTATAACCAAATTCCATTACCTGCTGGTAGTAACCCTAGAGGTACTAAAAAGAATGAAATTTGGCAAATGGATGTTTTTCACTTTGCAGAATTTGGAAAACAAAGGTACGTACATCATACCATTGATACATACTCAGGGTTTCAATGGGCAACTGCTTTAAGTTCTGAAAAAGCTGATTGTGTTATTGCACATTTGTTAGAAATAATGGCATTTATGGGTGTACCTGCACAAATTAAGACTGATAATGCTCCTGCATATGTATCTAATAAGATGAAGCAATTCTTTGCATATTATAATATAAAATGTGTTACTGGTATACCACACAATCCTACAGGACAAGCAATTGTAGAAAGAGCTAATCGTACCTTAAAAGAGATGCTTTTTAAACAAAAGGGGGAATTAAAGAATCCAAGGGATAGATTACACAATGCATTGCTAACTTTGAATTTCCTAAATGTTGGTGAAAAGGGTACCACTGCAGCTGAGAGACATTGGGTTATACAAAAAACAGAGGAATTAAATCAACCAATATATTATAAGGATATGTTAACTTTAGAGTGGAAACCTGCAATGGTTTTAAGATGGGGACGTGGTTATGCCTATGTGTCTACAGGGAATGAAAAAATGTGGTTACCAACAAAACTTATAAAGATTAGATATGACCAGGGAGAACCTCCCATTAGCTGAAATATGAATGTCTTCGCATGGTAAGAATATTTTATTAACTTTATGGTGTTCATGATATTCCAATCTTTTATCCAGGATGGACAGAGTTTATGCCTTAAAATGGACTTACAAAGTTGTTCTATGCCTTCCATTTGCTCAAATTTAGAGCAAAAATTTATTTTCAGAGCCAAGGACTGAATGACAATAACAACAAGACAAATGGGCCAGAAGATTCAACCTAACATACTGCTTCAATCAGTGTTTTCTTAAAAACTTTGCATGCAAATCATTTTTAAAAGCGCTAGTCCAAAAAATGATCGATCTTGCAGAGACTGGAAAATAAAAGCTATAGGTAACTTTCCTGAGAATTGGCCAATATCTCAATTTTTGAAGGGTACCCGAAAATATTTACACTCCATTCCCAAAAGATGGGTTGGAAGCTTTTTGTTATGTTTTGTGTTGTGATTGTTTGTTGTCGTCTGGAATGAATGGATATATGTTATGTGTTGTGAATTGGATTTGAGGATTTTCTTTTTTCCCTCATTCTATTTTTTTGTCTCTTTTATTATTAAAAGCTTAAGATTATTTTGTTATATTGGTAGAAATTTAAGATTCTGTTTATTGATGCAAGTTTAAAAAATTTTTGTATGTAATAGAAAGTAAGTTTATTGATAAGAATTTAAAATGTTTTGTTTGCTTTAATGTCTTTTGTCAAAAGATGTAAATACAACTATGTATTGTGAGAAGTTTAAGGTTATTTTAACACTTGCTTTAGTGTATATTGATAAAAATTTAAAGTAGTTTATGTATTGTACATAGACAATTTATTTACATTGTATATGTAGATATTATGTAGATTTATTTTTTATTTTACTAGAAGGGGGATATGTAGGAGTTAGATAAATTAGATTTAGGAAATATATAGGAGTTTCTGATACTGTCTCTTAATTCGGGGCCTGAAGAGCATTATCAGCATGAAGTCAGCAAAAACAGGAAAGACTCAATAGATTGAAAAACAAGTTTGAAGTCAGCAAAAACAGGAAAGACTTAATAGACTGAAAAACAAGGTTGAAGTCAGGAAAAACAGGAAAGACTCAATAGACTTAAAACAAAGTATCTGGCCTGACATTGTTTTCAGCTGCTAAGTGGGCGGAGCCCAAATTAAGCTGAAACAGAGTTCCTCCTGTTTGAGGACAGTGCGTGGAGCCCAGAAGAGAAGAGGCCCCTGATGCTAGAGAGCTCTAAGTGTCCTGCTGAAAAAAGGGCTGGCCATTGATGGCCAGCTCTCTCCCTGAAGCAGAAAGAAGCCGGTGAGCAAAGAAAGCCTGAGCAAGACACCAAAAGGCCAAGGACTGGACCCTGTGGCTCAGCTTTTGCCTAGAGGGGTTTGATCTGTCCGATCAGTGGCCTAAAGGAAACGGTGCCTGGCTTTAAGGACTGAGGCAGAGCATCTGAGTTCTTGATTCAAAAGAAGTAAGTTGGCCTGCAGACGGCTGGAGTCTCCCACAGAAAAGAAAGCATGAAGCCTTGTTTAAGGTGAGACTGCAATAACCAACTACCCTGATGAACCTGCATCTGAGAGATCCAGAAGAAAGACTGCTAAGTGTGTTAAAGAATCTACAACAAAGACTGTGTTCCTGACGACTGAGGACCTGCCCCAGAGACTGTATCATTCTAAAAGGTTATGAAAGTGGTTGTTATGATTATCAATAGGTTTAGTGGATAGGTTAAAGGGGTTGTAGGAATTTATAGGATTAATAGTTAAGAAATTGTTGGTGTTTGTTATAAGTGAATTTAGTAATAAATAAATAAATAAGTGATAAATAATAATTTAAAAGTTCGGTTACAAAGCTACTTTAAAACATTGGAGTTTGGCACTCCTTAAAAATGTAAGAGCAGTTTCTTTGTTTTCCAAAGACACTTAAGTGCATTATATTATTGGTTACCACACTTTCTTCATCAATGGAGCAGGGCACTGAACATTGATACTCTCAGTAGGTTGAAATGAGTGATTTTTGAGTTTGTGACAATTGATCAGATGAGGATTTTAATAGCTCACAAAAATAAAATATGTCAAAAAAACTATATAGTAAAAGCTGAAACTACTCAACTTTTCCTCAAGGAACACGCATGCCTCTACTCCCCAGCACAGAATTAGAAGATTTTTCTTACAGAAGTAAATTAGAAGAGTGTAGATGGTAATTATAGAAGCTCTTCAGTAATAGGGCCATATTCCAGCACTTTACATTAGAATGAAAGAGGCTGGTCCCCAGACCTGTCCAAAGTATAGGAACTCCTCATGTCTATCACACAAAGGCAGTAGCTAATACCTAAAACTGATGAAGAAGATAAGAAAGAGGAGAAGAATAGTTTAATTAAGTAAGATAAAAATGAGGAAGATAATAGATGAAATCATAAAAATGGTCTGAAATTGTCTTCCCCTGGAAGATGTAAAGCAATGTTTGGGTTTATAATTCTGGATTAGTCCGGACTAACTTTGTGAGTTGACTATCTCAGAAATTCATCATATCAGTAAAAATAGTAAAACTTTCCAACTTCATATCTTGGATATACAATACATAATGATGTGTGAATGAGTTTTATCATTTATCCATCCATCCATCCATAAAAATAAATGTTCTATCTATCTATGTATCTATGTATCTATCTATCTTCTATATATATCTATCTACTATCTATCTCTATAATCTATTATCTATTTTTCTCTCGTCATTTACTGATTATTTATTCATCAATTTATACATCATCCACCATTATTATCACCCATTCATTATCTACATTTCTATCATCTATGTATGTATGCATGCATGTCTGTATCAATTTTCTGTCATCTGTCCTTCTTGAATCTGTTTCTCTAGAAATTTGATACCACAATGACTTTGTAAGAGTCTACTGACAATAGGCTGGTAAGTATCAGTGTAACAGAAGTCCTGTAATGAACAGGGTTTCTGTAAAAATTTGACAATGAATCAAAGATCCAATTGAGAATAATGCTTATAGGACAACTATGGACTAAATTTTGGTCAAAAAGAGAGTTGTCATAGACAATTTTGTTAATAAGCTTCCCTGGACACAAGAAAGACCAGATAGGTTCTAACAAAGTTTGTTTAGAAATGGCTGTGAGGATATCTTGGGAAGACATTTTTGCATTTGAGTCAATAGACTGATTAAGAACAGCTACCATTACCAACATAGGTGGGCATCATTCAGTAAACTGAAATCTTGAAGAGAGCAACGTGCAGAAGAGGCGAGTTTTATTTCTTGTCCTGTGTTCAGTTCTGAGCTTATCCCTCTCATGTCATTGGTCCTTCAGTAGAACTTATATAATTGCTTTCCCTGGATTTTTAGCCTTGCAAGCTTGAATTGACTTAATGTTCTCTGCTCCTCAGTTTCTCCAGCTTATAGTTGGTACAGTATGTAACTTTCTGGTGTCTGTTGCATGAGCCCAAGCATGTTTCTTCTGTTTTCCCAAATAGCCCTTACTAATAAAGGAAAATTTAGTTTAAAAATAGCCAGGTACTGGTGGATATTAGAATACTTGGGTATCTGATAAATACTGACAAAATGCGCAAGATAGCAGCACTCAGTCTCCGTTACACAATTTAAAAAATTCTCAAGGTGATAAGTATGAGCAATACCCTACAATCAACAGAGATGAGCTGCTGCTGTTTTCCATTGGAAATTAAAATTTCTGTTTTCATTCCACCATAGTTTGCTTCTTATTTATAAATTAGGAGTGATCATGTTAGATTTGGCGTGATTATTTCTACTATAGTAGCAAGAATAGTAATGTTCTCAGGCCTTTTTACATTTTGCTTGGGGGGAAGTTTTTATAAGAGCCTTATACTTGACTTTAAAATCCTCTCAAGGGTAAAAAGTCAAGCTCACTATCCAAGCTCAGTGCAATACCTCTATATCTGGATAAATTCTCTTCTCAGAGTTCCTCGAATGTTTCAGTGTCCCTGGCCTTTGTAGGAAATGACTTTCCTCACTTATCGGTAAGGCCAGAAATCTTATAAATCAGTTGCCAGGTACTAGGATATATTTTCAAGAGAATTTTATAAGTATTTGTTTTCATGAAATAAATCTTTGTTTCTTAAAAATTTTCTGATCATATGTGATTTCACTCAACATTTAGTATTATGGCATTTCACAGTCTTATTTATATAAATTTTTTTTGTAATTACATTCCATTATAAGCAAGATAGATAGTTATTGGACTTATGTTAATTAGAATATGACCATGAAAATAGGAATATAGTTATTTTCATAAGTTCACTGGGTTTCCCAATTATAGAAACATCAAGGCCAGAGGAAAAAAAGTTTTATTTCTGTTTTCAAAAATATAATTTACTAAATTGTTGCAACAGATAACTTAAGAGGAAAGGAATAAGGGTTATTGAAATCCAAAAAAACTACAACATTGAAACAGGTGAACACAATGATACAAATTCATTGTTTTATTTCTATTTTATATTTTTTAACTGAAATATTGTTTGAGGCAGGATACCACAAGCTAAGCATCCTGTACAATATGGGAATTAACACTTTTGCCGATATTTGTGGAGGTGACTTTTGAGATTGTCACTTACCTTGATATGTAGTCTTATAGAGTCTGTGGACTAAGTGTTAGGTGGGTGTGTGAGAGGTTTCAAATTGTTCTTCATGAACCCCAAGCCCTATTAGTGCCTAACATCCAATGTGGTGCCTACTTCCCTTTTTATCATCTTCTCTGACTTCAGCACTTGCTTTTGGACAGCTCAGTCCCCTGAGATCCCTCATGGGGACTGGCAGCTCAAGTTTAGTGGCTGCAGAGAATTCAGTTATTGAACTGAATGAGCAATGGTTGTTAGTGATGGGTGGAGCGATGTAGGAGATAGGCTTGCAAGGCACTTGGGGACTCAAGGAGTAAAAGGAGAAAGGAGGAACCGAAGCAACAGGAAAGGTTTTAGAATGTGCCGTAGTCTCCTAGAGATGCTATGGAGATCCCACATTATTGTTTGTCCAGAAATGATGATAAGGAAGAAAAGACTATGACTGTGAAGAAACCTAAAGGTAGAAGTAATTCCAGAAAGGAGAGAAAGTTGGTCTTGTTGAGGTGTTCTCATTCTGATGCAGGATAAACAGAGAAATCTGAGATGAGACAGAGATAGAGATAGGGATAGGTATAGACAGACAGACAGACAAACGGATGGGTATCTGATGAATACAGACAAAATGTGCAAGATAGCAGCACCCAGTCTCCATTACACAATTTAAAAATTCTCAAGGTGGTAAGTATGAGCAATACCCTACAATCTCATGTATTCTCACTCAGGATGGCTACATAGATGATATATATGGATTGATAGATGTAGAAATAAAGATGATGCAGATAATATGGGAAGAGAAAAGAATGCCCCACTCTAGAGTGTACATGAAGTTTCTTGTGAGGTGAGTAAAGGATTCGATCATAACATTAACATTTGCTGTAAAATGTGAATACGTGGAGACAATGTTCATTTTGTATCAAGATATCTTGAATAAAAAAGTTAAAATAGCAATGAACCTTGGCTCAAGGCCTAAATGTGTATGATTTTTGAGGATTGCATTTCTCCTTTCCTACTTGCAGTGCTACCATTTTCTCTCACATGCAAAAATCTCCATTTACAGGAAAAGACATGGCTTAACCCTGATAGAACTCTTGTGACCTGTGGATTTATCTTATCACATTGCAAAATGTATTTAAGGCACCTCTAAATCTACCCTATAAACTCATTTATTGAAAATGGGAAAGGATAAAAACAGTTTTCTAGCTGTACCTTGAGATGTAACTCAAAAGTCACCATCATATATATGGCTACCAACAAGGCACTTAACCACAGCTCTCCAGAGTTCATGCTCACATTTTGATATATCTTCTACTTCCCAGGAGCACCCTTCTTTGTATCTTTATTTTTAAATAAATCTCTTCCTCCAGTATGCTTCCTACTGGATTCTTTTAAGAGTCTTTTCTTCAGTAAAATCATGAATCCTGGCTTCCTCCTAGTAGAGATCTCTTTAAAGAAGAGAGCACACATTGCAGGTGGCAGCATGAAGCTGTCTCCAGATGCCATCCCACTGCTGTGTACAGTTCCTAACTATGGTAACTTCAAACAGGCTGAGAACTCTTCAACAGCTTCTTCATCTCATAAACATATAAAGGTGAGACGCTAGCTTAGCTTTTCACAGTCAAGCCTGGAACTCCAACCCTCTTACTAAGACAAGTGGCCAGTCCCTAATTCTCACCAATGAGAAGTCTTGGATTCCAACCAAAGTTTCTTTACTCGAAAGCCAGTTATGACTTATATTGTCTGTGAATAATAGAATCTAGAATTACCTCACAAACAAATGTCCGGGCACATGTATTAAGAGTTACTCTGATGAGGATAATAGAAATGGGAAGATCCATCCTAAATGTGAGTAGCACAATTTCCGGGGTTTGTTGGGTCCTGTACTGCACCAACATTCATCCATTCATTGTCCTCTGCTTCTTCACATGAGCGCAATGACCACCTTCCCTTCCCACATGACGGACTGCAGTTTTGAACTTGAGCTAAAAGAAACTCTTCCTTCAGTTGCTTTTGTCAGGTGTTCTGTCACGGTAGTGTGGAAATTAAATCACATGGTGTTAGTGTCCAGAACTCACTGAAGAAATCACCCTAGACTCAGATAGTATGCAACCAGGAATGAGTGTTTATTTTTTTAATTTTGTTTTTCACAAATGCACACTGATCATGACTTTATTTAAAACTTAGCAGACAATACTGCAGAAAAACATCGGTGTATCAGGTTCTAAATGCTGCATCTTAGATTCAGTTGGCAAAGACCACATTCAGGTAACCAACATTTTAGTCTTCCATGTACAAGCCAGATACACACTAAACTGTAAAAAAGAAAAATAGTTTCCTATTGTTTGAAAATACCGGTTTAAGTGTAAGATTGTAAAAAAATAAATGCATAGATCTTCAATAAAAGAACTGGCTGTTCTTTCAGGACATTCCTTTTTACTTCATATGCAAGTTAATGGTTATGCTGTAGGATTTAATTGTTACAGCACTAGAAGGCAACTATTTAGGGAGGAGGCAGAGAAAGAAAAAAGGAATGTATGCAAGGAATTTTTCTTTTTAAGGTACAGTAAGCACAATAGTGTTTTAGGAAGACAAGATAAGAATTACTCAGGGCTAGCGTGGGTCTCACTGGGTAACAAAATGGACTCAATACTGCGCTCCTGTGTCTGACTCTAGTAATCAATGCCCTGGTCATTGCCATACTGGTACTCTCGGGGATAGTCACCTGGGCACTCCCCATCATACTCATTGGGGTATTCTGCCTGGTAATCACTGTCACTGATTTCTGACCCATTTGTTCCTGTGCCCTGGCTTCCATTGTGAATGACAGGTTCTGTGGGGGCGGCACAGTACTTGGGGTCATACACTTGCCGCCCAAGCCCGTACACACTCATTCCTTTCTGGGAAGCAACTTTGTTGGTACCCATCTGCAGAGAAATGGTCGAGTTGTCCACAGGCTGTAAAGTTAGCTTCTGGTCGTAGATGTCTCTTCTGGTACCCGGTGCCAACATCCCAGCCTGGCTGGCTCCTTTGTTGGTGCCCATCTGCAGACTAATTGTGGTCTGGTCAAAGGGTTTGTCAGTCTGCATTTTGGGATCATAAAGATGTCTCCTAGTCCCATAGGCTGTCATACCCGCCTGGCTGGCACATTTGTTGGTTCCCATCTGTAAGCCAATCACACTTTGTCCAGCCTTTAATTTGCCTTCATCAAAACGTCGCGTTTGTTTTTCTGCATACTTCACTCCAGTGTCAATGGTTGTATGGAATCCCTTTGTTTTAGCCAGGCCTGCTAGAGCCACCAGTGTAGTCTGAACCTGGGTCATGTTGCCATTCTCAAACAGATCATTTGCTTCAAATATGTCATGGGGCTTCATACCATAAGCCTGAATAGCTTTAATAAAGTTGCCAATATTCTCCAACTGAGGCCAGTTTAGTGAGGATTCGTTGACTTTCTTCACAGAGCCTGGCTGTAGCTTGTTGATGAGTTCGCAGAGGATGATGCCGTCCTTCAGGCCCAGCTGGAAGTTGGAGCCAATGCCCATGCCTGTCACCTCTTCTATCCAGCTGCGCAGATCTTCCTCGGCCTGCTGATCGTACTTGGATGCAATCTTGTTCTTGACCTCGGCGGAGAGCCCATAGGAAGGGCTCTTGTTGAAGTGGGTCATGGCGGTTCAGACGACAGGGAAGGGGCTGCGCTCGGACTCGGGGTGGTCAGTCGCCCACGGGGTCGCTGCTCCCAGCCCCAGCGGCGGCCGCGCGGGAGATGCTCGAGCTCGCTCCTCTGCGTGGCGC
The DNA here is from genome assembly GCA_907164525.1 of Lophiomys imhausi. Classification (NCBI taxonomy): domain Eukaryota; kingdom Metazoa; phylum Chordata; class Mammalia; order Rodentia; family Muridae; genus Lophiomys; species Lophiomys imhausi. The sequence goes on along the minus strand of CAJQZJ010001466.1, from coordinate 2,869,934 downwards.
GGGAGAAGTCGGGACGCGGAGGATGCTTCGACGTCTGGTCGGATTTGAGACCCGGGGAGGCTTGGGGACGCTCTGAGTGGAGCCGGCTGTCCTGCTCGCTACCCGCTCCTCAGCTCCGCACGCTCTGGAATGAGTGTTTATTAATCCAGCATGCAGGGGTCACCACTTAGGTAAAAATGGCTACTCAGGACCAAGGCACATAGGCCTTTTAAAAGCATTTAGGGGAATTCCACGAAAGGGTAGGTAATTTTTGATATAATAGGAGCATGCAAACTAAAAACACGGGTGCAGGCAAAAGTGCAGGGAATCATTAGCCAGCATTCATGAGTTTATCATAAGACAAGAGGGGTATTCAACCAGCAGTCTGCAGCCTTGAGCTTCAAACCAGACAACCTTATCTTTTTTTTTAAAGACCAGATGGCCAGCCTACCTTTGCTTGGATGCCTATTGTCTGTGACTTTTCCAGTAGCTCTAAAATTCAGCAGCCTGCCATGGAGTGAGCTTAGCAACTCCATGAAGTTAAACCTTTTTAAGGCCCAGAGTCCTTCAGTGGATCTTTAATTGGGGGTCCCAAATCCTGGGTCCTTTCAGTGGATCCTAAGTTCAGTTTCTTTTTTCTTCTTGAATACAATAAATACATCATGACCACAGCACTCTCTCCTCTTCCCCTTCTACTTCAGTTCCCCCTCCTTGCTCCTGCAGATTAATTCTTCCTTTGTTTCCTTTCAGAAAATAGGCCTGCCAGTCATATCAATTTAATTTGGGCTTTATATATAGTTGGGGGAAATTTTTGCCTCAGAATTCTGAAATTAGGAGCCAGCATGCTTTCTATGTGGGAATTTTGCTTTTCAGACTTCAAGTAAACTGCAGAGAAGATACATGGAATCTTTAGGTCCTAAATGTTATAAAGAGGCTCTACAAATTGATCTGGAGTTCCTGAGTTTAGAAGAAGCGACTCATCCTCCACTGGTCAGGTGGGAAAGCAATGCCTTCAGAATTGATCAGCTGTGGGGCTAAGTGATGGGTTTGACACATCATGGTCCTGGATCACAGTTTCACAACTCCTTGAAAAATTTATTTTGGTACTTGTTAAGATGTTGAGAAAATTTTCTGTTTAAGACTATTGAGACTCATGTTGAAACTTTCAAAGAGAAAAGAGAGATGGGGATTCCCATACTGCAAAACAAGTGGAGGTATAGAGACAAGACTTATGTTCAGAATGGGAGGATTGAATGTTACTTGATTGAATGTATATACAGAAGTTATCAAGCAAAGGGAAAACTCTTACTGGACTGACCTGACAGCATTCATGCTGAGGACAAGCTATTAAACAACAAAGATGTTAATGGTGGAGGAGTGTTCTTATTGAAGTGGATTTGAAGGTTTGGCACACATATAGTGGTGGTGACATTCAGAGACATGAGAAGAGGCTGTCATTGTGAGGTCTAATAACTCAGAGGATGTACAGATGCCTGACATGTCTTTCTGTTTTGATTATTATAAATGTTCAATATATTTTACACAGCTTATCTGTTCATACAGAAAATGTATTTTCCTTTGCAGTTTTAATATCTTTCTTTTTGTTATATTTTATTATTTAAAACAATTTTAAAATTCAATGTATTTTGTTCATGCTCTTCCCCTCCCCAAAGTCTTTCCAGATCTCCCCTCCCTATCCACTCAACTTTAAGTTATTTTTTTTTCAAAAAACAAACAAAAATCCAGTATAACAACAATCCCTCCCAAACCAAGAAAACAAAACAAAACCACACCCAAAAAGAAAAATAAACAACCACAGACACCAAACTGTAACCAAATAAAAGTGTGCAAAAGTATGCATACTCATATCAGTGTGTGCTCACATGTGTACACACACACACACACACACACACACACACACTAAAATCAACCAGCCAAACAAACACACACAAAAATGTGTAGTCCATTGTATGTTAGTCAACTGCTTCTGAACTAGAGGCTTGTCCTGCAGTGGTTGATATATCCAGTGTCACTTTATTGGAGGAAACTTATTTTCCCTCTCCCAGCAAGTATAAGTGACAGTTCCACTGATAACTTTAGTTCAGTGACTAGGTATTCATTCATTCATTCTTTTAAAAATGTAACAAAATAAAATATAAAACATAAAACAATCACATTTATATTGGGCAAGACAAACCAACAGAAGGAAAAGAACCCAAGAAAATGCACAAAAATCAGAGACTTACTTCTTGCCACACTCAGAAATCCCATAAAGGTGCTAAACTGGAAGCCATAATATATATTTAGAGAACCCGGTGCAGACCTATACAGGCCCTGTGCATGCTGCTTCAGTATCTGTGAGTGCATATGAGTTTTGCTCATGTTGATTTAGAGGACCTTGTTTTCTTGGTGTCCTCCATTCCCTCTGGCTTTCCCACTTCTTCCACCTCCTCTTTTGTGGGGTTCCCTGAGAATTATTACTCTAGGTCCATGGATATGTAGTCACAGATTCTTGGTCATCCAACAAGTGTTGGATATGAGTTCCATCTCATGGAGTGGGCCTTAAGTCAAATCAGTTATTGGTTGGTTACTCTCACAAACTCTGTGTCACCATTGCCTTACCATATCTTATAGGCAGTACACCATTGTAGATAAAGGATTTATGTCTGGCCTTGTAATTATTTATCATTTGAGAGCACACAGAATAAGTCCCTTTACCAAATACACTGGATTGTAGGGGTGATGCTCTATTTGGGCACAGGGTCCACATCTCTATCTTCAATGAGTTGTGTAGGTTCAAAATAGACTCTTAAAATAAAAGCTTTATAAATGATGAGTGCTTGGAAGTAAGGTATGAGTTTTTCTCTTCCTATCATTTTCAACTTCTCATATTAATTTATAGTATCATTCTAAGTGTATTAAAATTTAAAATTAATATCTCAAATGTTAGAAACTTTTTTACAATGTCTTTTACAGTAAAATTTACTTCAATGTTTTAGAGGGTATTCATTTTATATTTTACAGATGTAAATAAATTAAACATATAAATATAAAGCATGCATTACTTGCAGGTACATTTAGTAATATCATAAAACAAAGCTATGAACAATTCTATGAACCAAAATGGACATATTTTACATGGTAAGATAGGAAGTGTTATGTTAAAAGGCAGCCTTAACTCTTTTGATGTCTGTTTAATTCTGGATTTATTGTCTAATGACTGAAGTTAAACAGGTTTATGGCAAAAATATTACGGAGAGTGGATGTTGGAAAGAGAAACTGCTGTTGAATTGTTACTAAATGGTCTTAGGATTGAACTCATATTTTCAGGCTTGGCAGCAGGTGCATTTACCTGATGAACCATCTTTTTGGCCCCTTTATAGAAAGAACACTTTTAAAATCATTGTTACTCTGTCCATATCAGGGTCATGTTTAAAGTATTTGTATGTACCTTCAAAGTGTCCAGGACTATCAAAAATGTTCTACTATGAAAAAAACTTCTATTAAACAAAGGAAAATAACTGATATGGTTTTAGTAAACAAATATTGCACAGAAGCAATACTTCTAAGGCAAATAAGAAGTAACCTTTGTTTCAGGCCTTGAAACTAACTAACTTAGGAACTAACTAACCACTTCACTAATTCAAGAATGATTTACCAAATACATACACACAGGCACCCTAACTGAAACTAAAGATTGATTCAAAATTTAAGAAAGTTCATGGAGCTGGAATACAGAAGGCTATATGGTGTAGCTAAAGTAATGAGACATTCTACATCTACTGAAGAAAGTGGAATTTATTCAATTTGTGTGTGCGTGTATATGTGTGTGTGTATGCATGTATAATTTTTCCAAGAGGAAAGGGGTCAATATTGAATTTATAGAGGGAGAAATGTGAACCATGTCTGTTCAAGACTGTTGTCTGGTTCCATAATTAGAAATGGCAGGAGATAAGACTTCTTCAAACTTCTTGATACTTAACAAAAAGTATTCAAATGTATTCTTTCAAGCTAAAGCTTCTCAGGATTGAATTGCAAATGGAGGCAGACACCATTGTGTAGTACAGAATCATGACATTTAAAGAATAACACCAGTGGGCAAAATGATTGAAAATATAAACAACCAACCCAGAAAACCATGTATGATCAAAGAAATGCTGTCAAGCAGAATCAGGCAGAAGACACATGTTTAGGCAGACATTCGATAGACAGGAGTTGGGAAGATCCCCAGTGTTCACACACTGTCAGACATTCAGTAGAGAGAACTTTGTCCTCCGTCATGTATTAGTCAAGGTTCTCTAAAGCAACAGAACTTATAGAATAAATCTCTTTCTATATATAGAGAGGGGGTTATTAGAATGTGTGACAGGCTGTGGTCCAGCTAATCCAACAGTGGCTGGCTATGAATGGAAAGTCTAAGAATCCAGTAATCGCTCAGTCCATGAGGCTGAATGTTTCCATTGGTCTTCACTATATGCTGGAATTCCAAAGAAGCAGGGTCTAATGACAGTGAAATAATAGGCTTGCTAGTAAGGCCAGAGCAAGCAGGCAAACAGAAAAAATTCCTTCTTTCATGTCCTTATTATATAGGCTTCCCTCAGAAGGGATGGCCTACACTGTGGGTGTGATTTCCCAGATCAAAAGATCTGGGTTAAAGGCGTGTCTTGTCATGTCAAAGATTCAGATTAGAAGTAGGTCTTCCTACTTCAAATTAAGCAAAAATCTCTCACAGATGTGACCTCCATTTTTAGGTTTTAGTTAAATCTGGATGTAGTCAAGGTGACAACCCAGAACAGCCATCACAGCCTCCTTTGAGGATGCAACTGCAAGGGACATCATGCAGCTCCCAACAGAGCCAAGATGTTAATATGGGACAAAATTAATAGGATGTATAAACTTTAGACTATTAAGAGTAACAAAACTTACACTGGAGACAGTGCAGATCTTCTAGAACTGTGGGTAGAATAAGCTGGTGTCAAGGGATAGGAAATTTAGGAAGTCTAAATTTCCTAACGGGGGTCCTCTGTGTTCTTCAATGTCAGTGGTGATAAGGATGTCAATCAGAAAACTAAAAGTGGAATTTGAAGAGATGAAATAGATAGACATTGAAAAGGAAGAATTGTTAAAATTCCATGATTATTTGTTCAAAAAAACCCCAACATATCAAAGGCAATTTTAAGACTGGAATCTAAGTGACCAGGAAAATTTTCTGTGGGAGCTCAGAGGGAACAAAATGTGAAGATTTCATTTTCTTTGTTTGACAGAGACATGCCTGTAACATCAGCAGTTTTGCAGGTTAAGGCAGGATGATGTCAACTTTGAGGCCAGCTTAGACAACTTGGTTAGACCCTGACTCAAAGTAAAAATGAAAAAAAGAGTCTAGGGATATAGCTTAGTGGTAGAGTACTTGCCAAGGCTGTGTACACTTCTGGGTTCAATGTCCACATATACACAAACACACACATGCCCCCACATACCCACACCCACACAAAGGTACACAGACACACCCACAGACACAGAAACATACACATTCACACACACAAAGACATATACACACATGCACACACAGAGAGAAAGACACATACACGCACATGCACATGCATGCATACACACATGCACACACACATTCACATGAAAAGATAAAATCATTTATTGAATTTAACAAATGAAGGGTTGCGGTTGATTAAATTTTAGGCTTTGCTACTTTATGTCATTTTAAACTGTAACTATTAATATCTGCCAAGTCATAATTTTAGAGGTTTAGGTGCCTCTTTTATTTTTTCAAGCCAATAGACAATATTTTGTATGTGAGTCATCGTGAATTATTTAAGCTTGACTGTAATGAACTTGACCTGGTTTCATGGGAACAGATAGAACTTCTCCCCCGTGTAATATTCTTGGAGCTAAGTACTGGAATGGGAGTGATCCTTAAGTCAAATCTCCCCCACTATCGATATTCCTTCAGGTCACAGACTGATTGTAGTACAACAGAAGTCTGAAACTTTTGCAGAGTTGAAAGAGGATGAGGCACCAGGAAAAGATACAATGAGTCAGTTGCCAGGGACGTAGTGCATAGAAAAGTCAAGATACAAGACTTGAGAACAGCGCTTCTTAAACTTTAATGTGCATACAGATCCCCAAGGGAGCTGTTGAAAAGCAGACTGATTCATCAGTTCTAAGGAGAAGGCCCACCACCTGCTATATTTCTTTCTCAGAGGCTACCTAGGCTGCTCATCTCTGGACTGCATTTTGAGAACTGAGGCACTAAAACCCAAAGATTTTTAGACTATAGAAATTTCTGTACTGAGCACACTTTACCTTGTAGTATGGCCATAATGTGGGATTTTGTGTTTTGGTTTCTATTGCTTTTTTAAACTTATTTATTTATTTTTTTGGTTTTGTTTGTTTTATGTAAGACATCAACTAAAACTGAAGGCAGGGATATGATTGTGAACTGGGTATATGCAGGCATTTGTCTTAAAGTACACATAATCATTCTTTAAAACTATCACTGTCTACAAAAATCATGCAACTAAACTCGCCCAGTGTCAATGGATAAATAGTGTCAGGGGCACGGCACTAAAAACCTGTCTCTGTTCACTTACTGGTTCTCACAGATGAAATTGTGCATAAGTAAATGTTAAACTTGGATATGTACAAATTATTCCATAATACCTCAGTCACATTTGCACAAATTTTCATTTTGAAACAAGGGGTTTTGTTTCAGGTGTTTAGAGATTGCAAGAGACGTGTCTCTTGTAGGCATACTCTCTTGCAGATACATGTTTCTTCTAGATTCTGATAGCCATTATCAACTTAGTCCTACTCTTCTTGATGAAATGCAAGTTTTGAGTTTTCTGCACAGTAGTGTACATGAGTGTTTGAAATCACTTCAACTAAAAGTATTTGAAGGATATTTTCTGCTCTAAAAGTGGAATCTGGAGCCACAAACTAGTTTTATAAGTATGAAGCTACCTGTCTTTTCAGACTGTGTTAGACACTCATTCATTCACTGAAAACCTAAATGATATAAATCAAATTAAATGCATTCAATTACATTAAAAAGTGGGTTGTGTGGCAAAGCCACACATTTTCATGCATAACAGAGCTGGAAGCATTTCTAGACTGAGACAAAAACCAATCCTCTTAGGTGGCTTCCTATGTCCAACCCACTGGAGTCTTATTATTTTCCTTGAAAACAATCACACAGTCACAGCATGTACATATTTTTATGTATTTATTAAATTTTAGTTAGAATTTTTTGAATGAAGAATTCTTCCTGTCTAAGGTCTCCATTCATGTTCTATGACAATAAGGTAATACCATTTCTCTGTTTTTAAGAATCAAATTGCTCTGTTGTATTTAATATTTATGTTTACAATATTCCAAAACACATTAATACATGAAAGTTCTTCCCTACTAACAAGCCCTACCTAAAATACAGCTAGGATCTCATCCAGTCCTTCAGATTCATTCACGGTTGCTGTGTTCCATCTTACACTGTTGTAACCATCACTGATATCCTAAGCTCTTGAATAATTAATGGCAGAGAATAGAGTCACTCTAATGAGATAAGTAGATTAAATCTAATCTTTTGGAAGTTCAACAAAGGCACTTCATATCTTTCTTCCAAGGTTCTTGGCATTAGCAAATATAGATGAATTCTCCAAGGTTTGAAGTTTCCATATGTCTATGCAGGGTGTTTAAGAGCTTCTCTTTCTTTGTGTTTATGTCTAAGAACGTTTTTGATTGAATGAGGATATCTAAATCATCACAATCATCCAATCAGCTTTTAATCTACTCTTTTTGTTCAGTGTTGCTTATGTGGAAGTATAATACTAAAGTAGCAATGAAGAGATACATTTTAAAATATAACTAAAGCTTTTATATTGAAGGATACTTTAATCTTAAAACAAGTAAGAAACACATCTTTTGGAGATTTAAATGGCATTTTTTTCTTTTTTAAAATTTTTTATTTCTTCAAGTTACATCTCAATGGCAATCCCCTCCCTACTCCCTACTCCAGTCCCACCCTCCCACCCTCAACCCCCCATCCTCTTCCCTTTTTTTAAAGTTTAAGGTATATCTTATTTTCCCCAACAGCTCCCCCTTTCGGTCCAACAAATGGCTCTTTCTCTTATAATAATAAATACAATACAAAACAACAGAGGAAATTAGGCCACAGTTATGAGGGTTATATGGCTTAGCGTACATTCCCAATGTCCAGTCCATATGTATTTGGCACCTGACTTTAACTTTCTACTATCTAACCATCTCCATGAGTTTAAAGTTCTATATCTAACTCAGCATTCATACTAACTTGCAACACAATTTTAAAAACATCTTCTTAGATCTATAACACTCTCTTGACTCCTAAACAACTCAAAATTTAATTATGACACTCTAGCTATCTATTCTTCAACCACCTCAGAGACCTGAGAGGGATAAATATATCTGATTTTATAGGAAGTACAGGGCCTGCAGCTCCAAAACTAAGAAATGACATACCAGTGGCTGTCTGGACAGTTCCCATTTTCTCTCCATACATTACAGCATTGATCTTCAGTCGTTTGGTCCCGTTTCTCTGACAGATATTGATTGTAGAGCAGGGGTTATGAAGGACTTGCCTACCCTGTTTTGGCAGAGCTAGGTTGTCGACTTACCTGCTTCCAAGTTTTGTCCTTTTTGGACAGCATTCTGTCTACAGTTGGAGCAAGGGGCTTTTCCTACCAAGAGATAGGCTTGTGACTAATTCAATCATCTCCCACTGGAGATTCTTCGATGCTCATCTTCTACTTGGAGTAGAATAGGGGGTGCTGTCAGGAGTTGATATGTCTCGATATAAAAAAAATCTAAAGTTAAGAAAACATCTTTGAATGCCATATTCTGCAGATCTCTTGAGGTTTTTGAAGAGGCCCTATCTATCTCTTATATTAGGGTAAGCAGATGTTGCTTGTCTCGTAGCAGCTTTATTTCTGATTATTGCTTTTTTTCTAACGGAAATTTTCTTCATAGAAGAGGCATCAAAAAACAAAGACTACATTCTGGTGGCTTTTTGTGTATTTATTTGTATCTGGTTGACCAAAAACAGGATACCTGAAAACAGAGAATTCTACAGTTCTTTTCACTGCTTAAATGTTAGGGAAAGAGAGTGAAATTAATAACATGTTGGTAATGTAAAATAAACCACGTAATCTATATAATATTGTTGATGTTTAATGACTAAAGTAAAACTATCTGCAAAATTTAATGTATGCTTATACAGATACTTAATTGATCTTAACACAGATTTTTAAGTTGAAAAGAACCTTTAATATAATTTTATATGTTCTTAAGCATAGTCGGCATTACAAATGATATTGCCAAGCTATCCAAAAAATTAAATATAAAGAAATGTTCAGAAAAAAATATCTCCAGGGAGTATTTCTTCTATCTCAGAAAACTCAGGTCTTAGGCAAAAACCCAGAAAAGTAATACAGAATATATTAAAAAAACCACCCAGTGACAATAATTTTAGACATTTCTATGAAAAACTAACAGAATCACCAGGATTGTGTGTAAGGGTAGGATGGAGCAAAATGATTTTGTATGCTCCCAGTAGCTGGTGAAAAATTCAGTTATGGACAGGAAGGGACATCCTGAGGACAGCACTAATGGTACCGACATTAATGGCCAGTCAACATAGTCTCTTTTAGCCACCTTCCTCCTGTAGAAACAGAAAATCAACAGTGATGTATACAAGATCTGTTTGTTGTTTTAACATGCCAAGCTAGGATGGGATTTTCAATTGGAGAATCAGAGCTTTAAAAGGAAAGGGAGAAATGTGTCAGAAAATTAAGAAACAAAATATTTATGCAAAGAAATCTTCACAAGAAATACTGAAAATTCCTGACTGAAAATAGGTTGACAAGAAGCTTGATGGAAAAGCTGAGAGGGACAAAGCCTTTAGTATTTCATATTTTCATTGAATGACAGTGAAAAAAAATTAACAGTAATGTAGTCCAGTTTGTCCTTCAGAGAAGACTTTTTTTTTTCTTTTGGTCATACATAGTGTTGACTAGTATTGTCTATACAAGCAGACAATAATGTTGGAGAAGAGAAGGGCAACCACCCAAACATCTAAAGTGAGAAAGATCCTATATAATGTAATCATGAGAGGTGGCAGCATACTGGATAACGGTAGACATTTCCCATTCAAAATTTCAAGGCTATTTGAACATCAGACATGAATACTCACTGCAGAAATAAATAAAAGAAACAATGATGCAGTTATAAGAAACATATCAAGGAAGCTACCTGACATAATTTCTATGTGTGTGTGTGTGTGTGTGTGTGTGTGTTCTAGAAAAGTAATATTACCAACACTGAATACACGTTAGTACCAACAGCTGTTGGTGTTACTTTAAAAAATTGTGTTTGTTTCACACTCCCTCTCTTAACCCAGTTTCATCCAAATAATTGAGAATCTACTTTATTATTTGCTGACCAAGCTTCTCAACACAAGAACTAAAGTTATTACTTCATTCTTAACCTTCTAAGATAACCTGGCTTCATCCAGTTATAAATCCCAGAGATATTTGCACTGTGAGGCTTTTCTGCATCAGCTGGCTCTCTCCTGATGTCTCTTGCTTCTCTGCCTGTGACTGAATCCCCCCTACTTCCTCCTCTAAGTCCTTCTCCCTTAGAGGGCAGGAAGTCCAGCCCTATTTTCTCCCCTGCTCAGCAATTGTCTATAAGCTACTTTACTGTCATATCAGAGGACATTTGAGGAGCAATGTTTATACAACATTGAGACATGAGATTCTCAGAACAAAAACTGGAACTAGATATGGGAGATACAGAAATCAGCATTTTAATTACACAATAACCTTATGCCTACATCTCCCACTCTTAAACTAATAAAAGGCTATTTTCTTACAATAACAAACTATATATAATAGCAATTATAGAAATTATTAGGTAAGATTTGCATTTGTATATTTGACAAACTGGTAAAATATTCTACTATATATAAATTTCTATCATTCTAAATGAATTAATTCTGAGACTATAGCTATCTAGCATTCAACCCCATAAGAGACTTAAGAAGGAATAAATATTACCCAAAGATATAGGACGTACAGGGAAGCAGCTTCCAAAAGCATAAGATTGACAGAAATATTTGGATGCCTGGACAGTTTCCCCAAATTTTTCTATAACGTTGGAGCATCATCTTCAGCCTTCTAGTTCAGATTATTTGACAGACTTTTCTGTGAAGCAGGAATTATAAAGGACTTACCTACCTTGTCCTTGAAAATCTCAGCAGTCAACTTTCCTCTGTCCAGGTTGTCCAGTTTAGATAGTATTTTGTCTCTAATTGATACAAAGCATTTTTGTACCTTGTGGCTATGTTGTCACATATGAAGCCTTTGATGCTCTCTCAAGTGAATAAGTGTGCTTCCAGGAACAGACCTGTCTCATTGTTAAAAAGCCTTAAATTAATAAAATATCTTTAAATACCATATTCTACAGATCTCTGAGTTTTTTGAAGACCATCTATCTATCTATCTTATTTGAATTATTTGTTTCTAGATATTTTTATCTGTCAATCTAGGAAACACGTTTCTGTGATTAACTAAATTAGCATCTAACATGACCATAAGTTTGATTGTCTGGCTGCTAACATGCATTTCTTAACGATCTTAACCAGCTGGTAATAGCAGCTTTCACAAGAACTAGAATTTAACATTTTTAAGAATTTTTAAGAATTGCCTAGGTACAATAGATTAGCTTGTTGTAACAAAATATAATCCTAAATCTATATCAATATATAAATATTTATACAAATTTAAAATTTTTGGCTTATTAATACTCTTTGGACTAAAAGTAGATTCAATAATCTACACTTTTACTAATCATTCTTATATCCAACCCCTTTAAAACAATAACAAACATCTGTCACCCATGATCAAAAGCCATCCACCCTCTCTTGGGAATGGGGCATTGCTTTCTTAAATTGCTTCCTGCTGATTTGGGACATACTTTTTCTTTTTAGGGGCCCAAGAAAATTGGGATATTGTCCATTCTTATAAAACTAGTGTCACTTTGCTGTCCTGTCTCTGCATGCTGAGAAAGAGCTTAACTGAAGTCCTGACCAGAACAGGATGTGCTGCTCGACAATCTAGCTAACCATTATGAAATTTGTCACTGGTGCAGATTTTTGAGGAAAAAGTTATTGATGTCATCTGTGAGGTAGGATCACCTGGGGTACTTGTCTGGTCCTCTTGCTCTGCAAATATACAAACTTCCAAAGGTATTTACCTTTCTGCATTAATATATGTATGGCATGCACACTAAGAATAATTTAGTTAAAATTGATTCTCTGCTCACTGTTTGAACAGATAAGATATTTGTTTTTCAATATAAGTTAGTTTGTATTGTATAATCAGACTGTAATATAAATTTGTATACATTTAAAACAATGGCATGGTAAGTCCTGAGGACTTTGTAGCCAGGGATATTTAGAAGGTCTCTCACTGTCAAATATGATTTTTATCAATTTGGACAGACACAGCTTTTTGTTTCCTGTTGAGACAAGAGCATATTCTCCTCCACAATGCAGTACATATTCTGTCTTCCATTTTGAAATTAGGACCTTTATATTCTGATCTAATTCAGCAACCCTTTCTAAAATCCAGTGTATCTTAGCAGGTGTGCTACTTGTCTCATTTAAAAAATTTAAAATCAATAAATCATTATTTAATCTATTTGGTGGACTTATTATATTCCCCTTCTGTTTTATGACAATATTTTAAAAATTATTGTTAGATCTTTTCATAATTGTATGGATGTATAAAATATAGGATTATAAATTGTATCTGTAACAGGTTTTGTGTCAGAATGTTTAAACAATTGTTCTATTCCAATGGATATACATGCTGAAGCACTATTGACCCCAGTTTGAAAAGATATCTACAAAACAGTCACCATCTCTTAACAAATGTATAACCTTGGAATCTTCATCTCCAGAATTTAATGCAAAAGCCCATTGGAATTCGGAATGTGAACTTATGACATGATGAATATATTTCAGTTCTCCAAATGGCAAAATGGAGCATGCAATCCACTGTATGACCACGTTCCAAGGCAACACCAAACAGGATCTGTGTTTCTATTTTAGTATATAGACCTTTAGCTAATAATTGACCCTGATTATACACACAACTTCTATTCTGACAATGCTGGTCTACTGGTAAGCCCTTTCTATCCAGCATCAAAGTGGGCTGCCATTCTGGAATTTCTTCGACCCTTTGTGGATTTTTCTCACCTGTAACTACTGCTTTTGATGTAATTGTAAGTTCCAGATTGGATTTCTCTGAAGGTTTCCTATTTTGATTCAAAGATTTCTTTAACCTCTGTTCTATGGCCTTTAATTTTGCATCTAATTTCTCAGTCTTTCTTTCTCCAAGTCTGTCTTACCCTAATCTCTCCAAAGGAGCATATGCAAATCAATAATCATCACTAAAAAATTATTTGCATGCTAAGGAAAAAAAACTCAAAGGAATGGAGAACCACTGCATCACTGTATCTTCCTCCATTTTCAACATAGAAAATAATCTTCTTCTTTGATCTCAAAAGTTGTCCCTAAGGATTTTACTTTCTTAGACAGACCTTCCCTTCTATACCTTACCAATTCAGATGCTTGGGGCTTTTCAGTATATCTTTGTCTCTTGCTTCCAGGGAGAAGCTCTTTTGCTTCAAGTGATCCTCTAGCCAGCAGAAGCCCCTTCTCAAAAGGATCAAGCTTCCTGCGTTGGCTAGCAAAGTCTGGCTTTTTGAACCTTGATTCTTTCTGGTAAAGAGAGACTTTTTTTTCTTAGTAAGGGCTTCCTAATAGAACTGCCTCTGCTTTGCCTCTCAAAGGTTTGTTGGAGTTTTTGTTTTTCTGCAGCCAGTGGGAGGCCCTTACTATGCTCCACAGGGTGTCTTTCACTTCCTGCCTGAGAAATTGTGGTTGCTTTTTTTTCTCTTTAAGGATACAGCATTAAGAAACCATTCTGTTTAAGTTTAGATTTTACATAAGTTCTTGCTAGATTTGTGTAAGTTATGCCCCATGTTGGGTGCCAAAATTTTAGTGTAACTTTATACAATTGTGTTTGCTTCTCAGTTTCTCTCTTAACTTGACTATCACCCAAATAATTGACACTCTATTATATTATTTGCTGACCAAGCTTCACAGCACAAGAACTGAGCAGTTATTACTCTATTCTTAACTCTCTAAGCTATTTTGGCTTCCTCCAAGCATAAATTTCAGGGATACTTGCACTGTGAGGCTTTTCTGTTTTAGCTGGCTATCTACTGACATCTCTTGCTCCTCTGCCTGTGGCTGAATCCCCCTACTTCCTCCTCTTACTCCTCCCCTGAAGGACAGGGAGCACATCCTTATTCTCTCCCCTTTTCAGTGATTGTCTATAAACTGCTTTGCAGTCATATCAGGGGACATTTGGGGAGCAATGTTTACACAACATTGAAACACGAGCTTCTCAGAGCAAAGATTGCAACCAGATATTGGAGATGAAGAAATCATCATTTTAATTCCATAACTTTATGCCTACAAACAACAATTTCTTGACTTCTTTTCCAAACCTGTTGGTGAGGATTGAATCACAATTAAACTAGGTCTTCTGCTTGTGTAGATCCTAACCCATTAGGGCTATTTTACACAGTCCGTTTCTATTTTGAATGTCTGCTCCTATGGTTGGTAATGCTCAGTAAAAAAAAATGGTATGAATATGAAGAAATAACTACTTTTAAATTAGATACATAAAATTTTTGGAAGTGAATCTTATCTCCTGTATTTTGACTTCAAATTTTCTCTTGCAAACACCCATTTTTTTCATAATGAACCCTTATAAACAATATCAATATCAGCTATCAAATAATCGCAGAAGAACATTTTCTCTACAGTTTATTAGTTAATGTTGTATTATTCAGGAATTCTGGTTATAAGTAGTCAGATAAATTCTACACTACAAGTTAAAGAGTTTCTAAGGGAAAACATTTAAAACATTTATGGGAAGAAGGATCAGTAGTTTTTCAAAGCACCAAATAACTTACAAAGAAAGAGCAAGGTGATAAACATGGATCTATTTGCATTCTTTTAGATGTTGACATCCCGTTAGACCAGCACCATTTGTTGAAGATGTTTTCCTCTTTCTCTTCTGCGGTTTTGGCTTCTTTGTCAAAAATGAAGTGACCATAGGTGTGTGGGTTTATTTCTGGGTCTTCAATTCAATTCCATTGATCACCTGGTCTATTTCTATGCGAGGACCGTGCTGTTTTTATTACTATTGTTCTGTAGTACAGACTGAAATCAGGGATGGTGATTCTTCCATATGCTTTTTTTAATGTACAGGATTGATTTAGCTAATCTGAGTTTTTTTTTTTTCTGTATGCAGTTGAGAATTGTTCTTTCAAAGTCTGTAAAGAATTGTGTTCGTATTTTGATAGGAATTGCATTGAATCTGTATATGGCTTTTGGTACCAAATCACAAGGACATCTCCTCATCTATGTTTATAGCAGCTTTATTTTTAATAGCTAGAAACTGGAAACAATCTAGATGTCCCTCAACTAAAGAGTGGATAAAAAATTGTGGTATATTTATACAATGGACTACTACTCAGCTCTCAGAAACAAGGAAATCATGCAATTTGCTGCCAAATGGATGGAACTAGAAAAGCTCATCCTGAATGAGCCAACCCAGACCCAGAAAGATGCACATGGCATGTATTCACTTATAACTGGATTTTAGCAATTTAGTACAGGATAACTATCATACAACCAACAAACCAAAAGGAACAGGAACGTAGACTTTGTTATCTGTTATTAGGACACTTTGCCCTAGTGGAACTGCCTGGTTGGCCCCCAGGGCAATAGTAAGCTCTTAGCCCTCATGTGACTGATGAACTGAGGGGGGCTTATATGTAGGGGTACCCCACTCCGGAGGAGTAGGATAAGTGGAAGAGGGAGGTGAGGGTAGGAGGGTGGGACTGGGAGGGGTGGAGGGAGGGGGCTGTGATGGAGATGTAACTTGAAGTAATAAATAAACATTAAAAAAGAAAGAGCAACATCTGTGGAAGCTAAATAATATGATGAAGGTAAGTGTAATTGGATAGCTTTAAACACTATTTTTTGTATGGATTTGCATCATTGGTAAAGGACCAGAAACCAAACCTAAGTTACATAATTTCAATGGGATATTTTTCATGAGAAAAGATTGAAAGAAATTTTAGAGAGTCAACAATGCTTTTCCTTATGCCTTTATCCTCGTGTGTGTGTGTGTGTGTGTGTGTGTGTGTGTGTGTGTGTGTGTGTG
>CAJQZJ010001466.1:2838379-2853590 GCA_907164525.1 Lophiomys imhausi | reverse complement strand
GTGTGTGTGTGTGTGTGTGTGTGTGTGTGTGTGTGTGTGTGTGTGTGTGCTCTCATATACTATTATGTCTTTGGGGACCAAAGACTAATGTTCAATAGATAATGCAAAAAGCATTTGATCCATCTCCAAGAATCTATAAAGTGTCAACAATTCCAATCCATTCAAAAGCACAAATTCTAAGTCACTAGAAAGACTCAAAGTTAGCTCTTAGGTGGAGTACCTGTAAATTCAAATCACAAGAAAGTTACATACCTCAAATACACAATGATACAGAATACAGGTTCTCATTGCAAAGAGAGGAAGAAAGAATAATAAGACAGGATTCCATTCAAACAAGACTGGAAGTCAGAGGCAATCACTATGTTCTCTTACTTCATGTCAGTATTCAGGTGAGAAGGTAGTATAACTTCACTTTGCTTTTCATATTCAAGACACAATAGTCACAAAATCAGTGAATTGTATGCATAGTTTGCTGAAAATGGAGTACAGTTTTTCTGAACATAAAAATATGCCAAGGTTAGCCATAGTAAGAAAAATTAAAATATTCATGAATAAGGCTGATGTCAGAGGATCTCTCTGGTTCAGGAAATCATGGTAATCCAGAGTAATCTACCAAGACTCCTAAACAAAACCAAATCAAAATCTGTCTCTAAACACATGGTTAACATTTCCTTTACTAGTGCGAATTGATTGTAATTGCATAAAGCATAAAATAGCCTGCTAGCTCTCCAGTCCACAAATTACTTTGTAACTAGTTCATGTTCCCCCTGCTGTGTAACCAACTGCATCACCATCTCCCATGTCTCTTGATTATTCTTTAAGAATAACTTGTTGGAAGTTCAGTCACAAATAGCAGACTGTGTAGCAGTGTCGTTTTTGTCTTCAGCCCATAACACCACCTGAGATTTTACCAAAATGGTAAGGTAATGGAGGATTTGCCCAGTAGAGATGAAGGTGTGTGAAAGAAGGAAGTGAGGATGCTGAAGTCTGAGTGTGTAAGTGGCATTTCAAACAGCTGACTGAGGATGTTGGTGGTGCTGCCACCCTAGACAATGCAGGGATACAGCTGAAGCAAGTTAATGAACATGACCTCCACCAGTGGTGTGTCTGTTATAGGAGGTGAAGTTGACCTGGAAGTGATGCTACAAACAATTTCCCATTAAAGCATCTCACAGAAGCTTCACAAATGAAAAGAACTAAGAATAAAAGTATGGAAGCTGATCCAAATTTAAGAATTTGTTTTTATCATTTCCAATTTAATTTATTTTTAAATATGTTTTAATTAAGATATAATTGCATCACTTCTCTCTTCCCTTTCCTCCCTCTAGCTTCTCCTATGCACTTTATACCTTCTCACCTCACCCAAACTTTCAAATTGATGGCTGCCTTTTCTTTGATTTACACACACACACACACACACACACACACACACACATACACATATGCACAAATATATAAATACAACCCACTGAGTCTATTTTTATTTGTGTGTATATGGTTTTAGGCTCATCTCTAGGAGAGGCTAATTATCTCTCTTTTCACAGTCATAAGTTGCCTGCAGTTCTTTATCTAGGGATGGGACCCTATCAGATTTTCTCCCTTCCCAGTTACCATGTCTATTGGCATTGAGATTGTTTAGGTCTTCTTTATTCAGCCATTTGTAGTAAAGATAATCTCACAACACACTTCATGGTATTCTGAATCTTACAATCTTTCTCCCTGCTCTTGCGCAATATCCCCAAAGCAATAAATGCAGGGGCTGTGATGCAGATGTATCCACTGGCACTGGGGTCCCCATGATCTGTTGATCTCTCGATTGTGTCCAGTTGTAGTTTTCTAAAATGATATCCTTATGTTGGAAAGAGAAGTTTCTTTGATAGCTATATTTATCTCTGAGGATAGGGATAATATTTAGAATTATTCTGAGTTAGGAAAGTGGCAGTTGTTGATTCTCTTCTAAGATCCATGGCCTCACTACCTCCTGGTTTCTAGTATTAGACACTTTCCCTCCTGTTGAATGGTTCTTCAGTTAAATTAGATAGCTGTCGGTTACCAACAATGTATGAATGCCCCTTATTGCACTCTTCCAGATATCTTGCCATGTTGATCATTGTGGTTCATATATGTCCCAGAGATGCAATACTATTGATTTCTTCCCTTCCTTAGTGACTTCTGCAGTACTTTCTGGTAGCATGGACACTAGACCACAGGAAGGAGGCTTTCAGGTTAGATCCTTATTGAACCATCTGAAGTCCTGTGTCCTAAGTATGGGTGTCCTTAGCAATGAGAACTTACCTGCAACCTCCGGGGAAAACCAAGGCCAATGACAATGACCTATATTGTTTGGGGGAATCATTTGGACTCGGAAGGTTTTTTGTGCTTATTACCGGTGTTTTTGTTATTCTATGGGTTTTGTGTGCAGCATTGTCAGCGTAAGTGGCATAACTTTGTTTTACAGATACATGCCTTGTATGTAATTTTACATAAATATAAAATAATATGATTCCTTGAGGCTTTATCAAATACCTGTGGTGTTCTTTGTTTTCCTCACTCATTGGTAAGCTATAAAAAATGTTCACTTCATGTTACATTATACATTGAGAATAAGGCAAGTACCAGTTTTCTCTTTTAAAAAACTATACCTCCCAAACCAAAACAAACAAACCACAAGGCTTTGCTATATAGCACAGACTAGACTAAAAAATCACTGCAAGGCCTAACTGGCATCCAATTTATAATCTTCCTGTCTTTGCCTCCAGATTGTTGCAATTATAGACATGTGCCCATCTCAAACTATAGTGGAAGTGATCTCATAAAGGCAATGTTTCCAGTGTTTTGGATTAGTATTCATAAATACACCTATTGGCTTTACTATTTTATGTTTCCTTATGAGGCCATGGGCCCCCAATGTGGGAGAAGCCGGCATCATAATAACCACAGTTCAAAGTGTCGTTTCATTGTGGATTTTGGTCCCCAGCAAAAAGGACAGATCTTGTGGCCCTCTTTTTTTCAGCAGTTAGTCTCCATTTCCCTTTCTCACATGTGGTAGTTATCTGTCTGTTAGAGCACAAAGAGCAGAGGAGTTTGCAGTGCCCCTGCCTATTCCAGCCAACCGACAGTTACAGATACAGAGATCCAATCCCTGTTATGAAAGGGTGCAGACACCTCCAGAAGAGAACAAAGGGAGAGTGTAGGTCATCCCAATCCCAAATAAAGCCCACCTCCCCTTAAAGTCAGTGGTCTTCCCAGCTCAGGAGGCTGTCTTTTCTATCCAAAGAGTCTGTAATGATTACCATAAATATCTCCCCTTTGTGCTATGTCTTTTTCCAGCCTTTTCTGCTCTTTTTTAGGTTTATTAATTCTTATTCAAAGTAAATTTTGTAATACAATATATCATGATCATGGTTTTCCTTCATCCATCTCTTCCCAGATCTTTCCCCTCAACAGCCAGTCTTTTGATTCTTTAATTCAATGAACCATGCTGCTAGCTGATGTCAGTTACATACTTGTAAACAACAATAAGAAATTTTCTAATATGTTGTCAAAGGAGGGTTTTGTTTTTGAGGCTGGTTGGCTTCAGGCTGTCTTAGATCTGCCTCTGACTTTCTAGGTAGCTGAAGGCCGTGGACTTCTGATCCTTCTGCCTCAACTTCCCACATGCCTAGATTACAGGTTTGTGTCACTATGCGTGGTTTTATGTAGTGCTAGGGATAGGACCTGTGTTTTGAGCTCACTAAGAAACACCCTACTAGCTTTTCTATAACCCAGCCACTGATGAAAAACTTTAAAGGCCAATCATTAAAGATTGTTTGCTATGCATAGCTTCCCTAGACATCCTTAGGATGCTCTACTACTGCCTGAGCAGA
Organism: Lophiomys imhausi; assembly: GCA_907164525.1. Taxonomy (NCBI): domain Eukaryota; kingdom Metazoa; phylum Chordata; class Mammalia; order Rodentia; family Muridae; genus Lophiomys; species Lophiomys imhausi. The sequence goes on along the minus strand of CAJQZJ010001466.1, from coordinate 2,849,724 downwards.
AGAAAGCTACCTACATAAAATTTCAAGGAAACCAAGATTTGCTAAATTCATAAGAAAATTACATAGATAGCTTTTTTAATTGTTGCTGTTATATGTATGAGCAGAAATAGAAATCAGTTTAAGTCTGGACATTGAAGCCATAATGAGATTAAAACCACTAAAACCACTAAGAGATTAGTACCTCTTCTGCTTTCAAATTAGGCAAATTTAACATACCCTGTGATTGGTTATTGATTTAAGTGAATATTTTGCACTTTAATACTATTAGTGGGTGTCATTCTGTTTTGTTTTCTGATAACTTTTTTCTCTGCTTACTCCAAAGTCCATCTCTGTCCATTCAGGATCTTTAACCTTAAGTAACTCATACTGATTGCCTAGATACCCAATTCCAAGCTTTTCCATTTATCCATTTTCAGAATTCCTTCTCTGCCATCACTTTCCCTATTTCTGGAATCAGCCCACAAACGAACAAACAAACAAACAAACAAACAAACAAACAGACCCCAAAACCAACCAACCAAACAAACAAACAAAAGCACAGGACCTAGACGCCTTGTGAGTCTAGTTGTCCAGTTTTCACGACAATATGGACATAAGTGGCACAGACCCTATTTATAATAGAGAGAGATTTGGGCTCCACTTCTCTACAGTTTCCAGGGGAAGGTGAAAGAAGCTCTGGTTCTATCAGGAATTGTGGATGGTGGCACTCCAATAGCAAGTATGTGTGACAGAAATAGTTCACAGGGTGAGATAGGAGAGAGAGAGAGAGAGAGAGAGAGAGAGATATTTAACTTGAGACCATTGATATCTTAATTAGTTCCAAGAATTTGGCCCCATTGGTCTTATGGACTTTTACAGAGTCTTAATTGTTAAATGTCCCACAACTCCTGAATAATGACATTCCTGGGACCATACCTCCAATACATACATATCTTTTACAGACACTGTCTTAGACTACTTAACAATACAAAACAGTTGGCTTGCAAAAGATATTTTAGTGTGTATAATTTATTTTATCTTTTATGACATTTTGGGTGGGTAAGGGCCCATAGGAAAAGTAAAGGTCTGTTCCATGAGTTGTCCATCTTTTCAAGTTTGTTTTGCTCACTCTAGAAAATCTGTGGCCATTTAGTTGAAATCACCACATAGCCAACAACATGCCTACATCCCAGTTTGTGGGTAGGTGAAGGAGGAGTTCTTGGCAAACAACTCACTTTTCATGTCATGACAAAGAATTTACATGTAATTTTCACTTACCTCCAACTCTACTTTATACAGAATTAGCTACAAGAGAGTCTGGATGGCCACTTAGAGTGAGGACAGTTCTAATCACTGAATAGAGTCAGGAGCAACAATGAACCTTTGCTACCATATCACTCTCAACACAGCTTAGATTCTCAATGTCAACTTAGAAGTTAATTCTGGCTTTCCAATTTCTTTTTTGTTTATTTGTTTTAGAGAAAATCTTAATTCTTATTATGTAGCTCAACCTGGTCATGAATTTGCTATGTAGTACAGACTGAGTTTGAACATACAATGCTGCCTTAGCCTGTCAAGCACTGTGATTATAGGTGGTGTGTACCAACAGGTTTACTATGTCCCAAATAAGCAAGAAATCATTTTAAGAGAGTGACATCCCATCTCAAGAAAGTGGGCTAGGTGATTTTCCCCCCTTTAGTCATTTGATGGGTTATAGATAATCTTGTTATTTAGGGGGAGAGATTACAAGCTATTAGATGGTCTGGTTAAATAGGTTTTGGAGTTTAGACCCAGGGACTTCTCTCTTTTTCTTTTCTGTATACTTCTTTCTCTCCTATGTAGGGGTAAATAGACTTGAGAAAAAATGGGATATAGACATAATATAGGAAAGATAAAAATAAAAGGACAGATTATTGAATATGCCCTTATACCTTTGTATATTGATGCAAAATTAAGATTATATTTGGCCACATTTGTATTGATTTTTGTATATTGATACAAAATTAAGGTTAACTCTTTTAAGGTATTATACCTAGGTAATGCTTAAAAAGGAAATGTGAAGTTTTGGCCTTTTTATACCAACTGTCATAAATTATTGAGGATAATTAAGAAATGCAAATTAATAGTCATTCAAGTATGTCATTTTGTTAGATACTAGGACAGTCTATCATAGTTATTTTCTAAGCTAATCAGAAATCAAGTTGCTAAGAGACAAGCAACATTTGCTTATCCAAATATAAGGAGATAGATAGGTGGTGTTCAAAAACCTCAAGAGATCTGCAGAATATGGTATTCAAAGATGTTTTCTTAACTTAAGATTTTTTTGATATCAAGACATGTCAGCACCTGATAGCACCCCTTATTCTACTCCAAGTAGAAGATGAGCATCGAAGAATCTCCAATTGGAGATGGTTGAATTAGTGGCAAGCCTATCTCTTGGCAAGAAAAGTCCCTTGCTTCAACTGTAAACAGAATGCTGTGCAAACAGGACAAAACTTGGAAGCAGGTAAATCAACAGCCTCTCTCTGCCACAACAGGATAGGCAAGTCCTTCATAATTCCTGCTTTACAATCAATGTTTGTCAGAGAAACATACCACCTCTTTTGAGTGAGTATGATGAGTTTGACATTCATTATTAACATTAAGATATAGGATTTTAAAAGACACTTATATTTGATGTATTAGTAATTATCTTGATATTATTTTCGGTCATTTTGGTTATTTATGTGCCTGTCAAATATAATGTGCCAATTATCAATAGCTTCGGTATCTGAATAAATTTTCTGCAAGCATTATCAGTGTATTAGGTAAGATAGTATCCTGTCCATGAGTAGCAGGCTGGTATCTTTGCTCATTCTTTTTGCAAAAGGTCTAAATATTTGGTTGGAGTTAATGCAAACCATAGAACTGCAAGGGCCCTTTCTAAAGTTATACAATCCCAGAAAGACTGTGTAGTAACAACATCATTTCTTTTAAAACCAGAAAAAAATCCTATCCATAAAGATTATAGATTACCTTAAAGAGCAAAATTTCTTACTAAAAAACCTCTGACTCATAATTTACTCTGTATACAAGTTGTACAGGGTAAAAATGGAGCAGAGATCAAGGGAATGGCCAACGAATGATTGGCACAATTGAGACCCACCCATAGGAGAGTCAACCCCTGACACTATTAATGCTTCTCTGCTATGCTTGCAGAGAGGAGCCTAGCATAATAGCCTTCTGTGAGGCTTCATCCAGCCTCTGAAGGAAACAGATGCAGAGACCCAGAGCCAAACAATAGGTGTAGTTCGGGGAGTCTTGTGGAAGAGTGAGAGGAAGGATTGAGGGAGGCATAGGAGTCAAGGACACCACAAGAAAATCTGCAAAGGAAACTAACATAGGCCCATGGGGGCTCACAAAGACTAAACCACCAACCAAATAGCATGCACAGGCTAGACCTAAACACGCTACATATATGTAGCAGATGTGCAGTTTGTTCCTCATGTGGGTCCCTCTAACAATTGGAGTGGGGACTGTATCTGACTCTATTGGATCTGTTTCTCATAGCTGGGCTACTTGTTTGGTCTCAGTAGGAAAGGAAGTGTTTAGTTCTACTGTGACTTGATGTGCCAGGGTGGATTGGTATCCAAGAGGAGACTCCCCTTATCTGAGTAGAAGGGGAGTGATGTCATGGGAGGGGGATATGAGAGTGGTAATGAGAGGAGGGAAGGGAGGGGTTTGCAATCAAGATGTAAAGCAATTAAATAAATACACAAATAAATAAATAAAAGAGAATTCTTTCATTCAACAAGAGAAAGAGATTAGTAAGTGAAAGACAGAAAGTTGAGTATCCTTGCATGTGCCTATAGCTCTAGCTGCATGGAAGGCTGAGCCAGGAAGATTACATGAGCACAGCAGTTAGGAGCCAGATGAGGTAACATACTTAAACACCATTTCTTGTCCTTCTGGAGCAGTGAATCAGGCTCCAATTAAGGTTGTCTGCGCATCTGTTCAAGTAGCCCAGGAGCTGTGTTGCAGCTGGCACAGCCCTGAAAATTAGCCCATAGAGGTGCCTTTGGGCCTGTCTCCCCACTCACTCTGTCCCTGTAGAGCTCAGGGACTGTGATGTGAAGAGCAGCAGTAAGCTCTGTGAGATGCTTTTAGGGTCTGGTCCTGTTGTTCCAAATGATAATTCTTCATTGCCCTTTCATCTAACCCATATCTTCAACCAACATTTGCTTGGCTACTATTTTCACTCTATTTCCCCTCTTTTCATGACTAGGCTATGAATTTTCTGTAATTTACTTCCTTTTGCTTCTGTTTTCCATATAAATTCTGTCTTTAAAGTAATTGCTTTCCTTTCTTTTGTTGTTGTTGAGAACAATGTTCCAGGTCCTTGAGTGTTTTCATGCTTAGATATTCCTTCCATTTCCTTGATGAATGTCCTTGATCATCATATTAAGCCTAGCTTTCCACAGGGCCATAGAGTATGAGAAAAAAAATCATTCTTTTACAGCTTCCAATAAAGTGATTCTTATTTCTGTTGGAGAAGTCATCAGAGTGACTTTTGTGGTTCATGTTTTTACTACTTAATCTCAAAGAAAGTCTAGACTCTGGAGTCTTTGTTTATTTCGTGAGGTCTTACCAGGATAGACCTGAATACTTCATTCACTCATGGGAACAAGTATTCACTGCAAAACTGTTGTGTTATCTATCTGGCTCCTTAACTCCTTTACGTTTTGCTGCTTTTCATACAAAGAGCTCTGCTATCAGCTCCAGTCTTCTGAGCTAAGCTTCAGTCTTAATTCATTTTCTGTTGCTACAACAAAACACTACAAACTAGGCACTTTATAAAGCATAGAGGTTTCTGTAGCTCCACAGGTTTGGAGGCACTGGTATCTGCTGGGTTCTTCTCAAAAGGCACCTCATGGAGAGACAGAGTGAGTGTGCTAGCTTGGGGGTCTTCTCTCCTTTCAATGCCCTTCATGCCATTGAGAAAGCCAATCCTCATGACCTACAGTAATCCCGGTTACTTCCCAAAGTCTCCCTCAGATGCCACTGGAACATGGATTTAGGGCTCACATTTCTATCACATGAAAGCCATAGAAGTAGAGAAGGATAACTTAAGGGGAAAGAACAATAAAGTTCTGAGAAACAAGAAAAAATGGTATTTTTTCTGCATTCACATACTCTATTAGCACGGGATGTTTCTGCAGATTTTCCCCACATGAACAAAATTTCAAGCAACCCCTAACTGGTCATCTAATAATCCAACTAAAGTCTGATACAACCTCCCTGGGGTTAGTGTCAGACACCAGGTAAAAGGCTCAATCTCATAAGAATGCTTTCACTTTTCTTTAACTTGTGCCTCAGACTGATATCAAGGTTTCCCATGATGCCTCATAGGGCCTGAGGAAACACTTTCTGTATGGTCTCTGGTTTATTAGTCTACAATGAACAGTGCAAATGAATAGCAGGATGGAAAAGATACCCATATAAGCATGTGGGAAGTGTTGAGTAGCCTCTGTGCTCTCTCTTGGTATGTGACATGCCAGCCTTCTCCACATGTGGCTTTCTGGAAAGTCTCTTGGAAGTTTTCATGAAACTAGCCCTACTGACTTTTGTCTTTGGCCACCTCAAACTTCAGCCCTCCCTCACCCCAGATCAGGGTGAGAGTCCCCATACTTTAATTATTTGATTCCTTCTCTAAGCCTATTCCCACCCCACATCCTGAAGGTATTCATGTGCTTCATTCATCAAACGTCTTACTTTCATTTAAAAGATACACCACTTTGTAGATTCTCAGGGCACCAGGAAATAGACATGAATGTGAAAATGTATTAGGAATTATAAATAGTATTAACTACAATGGCTCATGTTATAGATTAAAGGAGAAGAATCATTGCCATACCAATAAACAACAATAAACCAATGAAACAATTTCAGAGCTAGGGAGATGACTCACTAGGTAAAGTGCTTGCCACTCAAACATGAGGGCCTGGATTTGATTCCAGTACCCACATAAAAGCCAGGCACAATGATTTGCGCCTGTAAAGCCAACAATGAAGAGAGGCAGAGACAGGAGGGTCCCGGCGGCTCACTCATTAGCCAACCTAGCTGCACAGAGAGTTCCATGTTCAGTAAGAGGTTCTGTTTCTAAAAGTTAGACATAGAATGGACCAGGAAGAGACCTGTGTGGTGGAAGTTTTGATTTCTTTAAAAACATGGTTGTGTTAAATGAATGGATTCTCTGTTTTGGTCTCAAGTGTGGGATGTGGGGGTGCGTTGTCCACCGCTGAAAAATAGACTTGTGAGAGGGGCATGAGGAACATCCTGATGGGAGAAAGCATGGTGTTTTGTCACCTGGATGGAAACTGCCACATGTGCGGAACATGCTTCTTGCTGGAAGACATCCTTTGATGGATGGACTCCTTAGAGAGCTTGTGATGTTGGTCAAGAGAAAAGTACCTTGTGGGGGAGGGGAGAAGGGGGAAGATGTTGACCAATTGGAAAACATCCTTGTGCAGACTCTTAAGAGGATATAAAGGTGTTTCATAGGTACAATACCTTAAAAAGAGTTAACCTTAATTTTGTATCAATATACAAAGATCAATACCGATGTAGCCAAATATAATCTTAATTTTGTATCACGATACAAAGATATAAGAACATATTCAATAATCTGTCCCTTTTTATCATTCTTATCTTATGTCCATATCCCATTTTTTTTTCAAATCTTTACCCCCCTACATAGGAGAGAATGAAGGATAGAGAAAAGAAAAAGAGAGAAATCCCTGGGTCTAATCTCAAAACTTGATTTAACAAGATGATTTACTAACTTGTAACCAATCCCGTAAATAACAACAAACATCTATAAACCATCAAATACCAAAGGGTGGGGGGAAATCTCCCACCCTACCTTCTGGGAATGGGATGTTGCTTTCTTAAAATTACTTTCTGCTGATTTGGGACATAGGAAACCTGTTTAGGGCCCAAATAAGAATGGAAAAATGGGGGCTGGAGAGATGGCTCAGCAGTTAAGACCACTGACTGCTCTTCCAAAGGATCTAGGTTCAAATTCCAGCACTCACATGGCAGTTCACAGCTGCCTGTAATTGCCAGGCATGGTGGCACATGCCTTTAATCCCAGCACTTGGGAGGTAGAGGCAGAGGCAGGTAGATTTCTGTGAATTCAAAGCCAGCCTGCTCTACAAAGTGAGTCCAGGTCAGTCAAGGATACACAGAGAAACCCTGTCTTGAAAAACCTAAAAAAAAAAAAAAAGAATGGAAAATGGTTGAGCAAGTTAATAGTAACATTTGATGTTCAGTCCTTTTGTGCTCAGCTGTTTAAATGTCCTAAGAAGTTTATCCTTCTCAGGTCTCTGATGTGGTTGAAGACTAAATAGTCACAGTCTCACAGTCAAAATTTAAGTTGTCTAAGAATTAAAAGGATGTTCTAGGTTTAGGAAGATGATTGTAATTTGGTAAAGCAAGTTAGGGTGAAAAGTGTTAGGTATAGAACTATAGACACATTGAGATAGATAAGTAATAGAATACTAATATCAGTTGCCAAATATGTATGGACTGGACTTTGGGAATGTATATCTTATAATTTTCATAATTGTGGCCCAATTATTTTTATTGTTTTGTATTGTATTTATTGTGATAAGAAAAAGACTCTTTCATTGGACTAATAGGGAGAGCTGTTTAGGGGAAAAGATATACCTTAAATTAAAAAAAAATCAGATAGGAGGGTGAAGGGTAAGAGGTTAGGAGGGTGGGACTGCCAGGGGAACGAGTGAGGGGACTATGATTGAGATGTAACTTGAGATAAATAAATGTGAAAAAATAATAAAAAAGAGAGTATAAAGGGAACCTAAAAGACAGACAGGCATCACTTTTTACTTAGCTCTGCTTCACATCACTGCTTCACTTGGAAAGACTCCAAACAACCTTTCGAGACTTGCTTCTGCTGAGATTTACTACTGCCTTTGCTGCTGAAGATTGTGGCCCAGGTCAGGCTGAGATCATGGCCCCAAGCGGGGGTGCCAGAGCTCCTGTTGTTTTGGTTGTCCCTGCTGGTGCTCTGCCAAACTGCTGCTGGTGTCCTGGTTTTCTGTGTTCCCATTGCTGCTGGTACCTGCTCCTGTGTATGCTGTTTGACTAGAATTCTGATATCCTGATGAACCCCTCCAAGGACCTACACCTAAAGAGATTTACACCCTTTGTCTCTACTAACATTTTTTTCTCCTGTACTGCAGGTCTGTGGGCCAGAATGGAGGTAGAGATATTAATATAACAACAAACAAATAGTTTAAAATATGCCTTCAAGTAGTGCCCAATGTTGCCAAAATGTTAGAGTCACTTTATATGAGTTAGTTTCATACTTTTTTTCTCAACCCAGCTATCACCCAAATAATTGAGACTCATTATTTGCTGAAACAGGCATCACAAGACAATAACTGAGTAGTTACTACTATATTCTTAACCCCCTAAACTAATAGAGCCTTCTACCAGCATACATGCCCGAGATACTTGCACTTTGTGGCTTTCCTGCTTCAGCTGAATTGATCCTGATCTGTCCTCTCCTGCCTGTGGTTGAATCCCCCTACTTCCTCTCTTTAACTTCTCCTCTCCTAGAGGGTAGGAAGTCCCACCCTATTCTCTCCCCTGCTCAGTGATTTGCTGTAAGTTGTTTTATTGGAATATCAGGGGACAATTGAGGAGCAGTGTTTACACAACATTCAGACAGAAGATTCTAAGTACAACTACTGCAACCAGATGTGGGGGATACAGAAGAAGGGGGATACAATACTTGACATACACAATATCTTTATGCTTACATTTCTGGCTTCCACATGCACTAGGATACATGTGCATCTGAATCCCCCTCCACACACACACACACACACACACACACACACACACACACACACACTATTATGAAGCTCAAGATCCTTTTGTCATGAAGAAAAGAAAGGAAAATGGAACTCTTCTCAGTCATGGAGGAGCTTCTCTTAAACTTCTGTATTTGTTAAGATAAAACACCCTGTACTGCTCCACTCTCAGCATGGCTACCTCAGCAAATTTGACAGAGGTTAGAGAATCTTCATTTCAGTCAAGTTCTCAGTGAAACTGAGGCTGCCCCAGGAACTTTGTGTAGGGAATCATGGCTGCAGAGAGGCTTGCCATTTTCCTGTTCACTTGCTTCTGTCTCAGTTTACTCTGCTAAAGAAAAGACACTTCAGAATCATTCTTGCCTTCCCACTTAATTGTGAACTGCTTACTGATCATGACCTTCATTTATGTGTAACTGGCCCCATGTCAAGAGACAGTCAGCAATAGGCACACTGAGGCTGGCACTCATCTTGGGTGGAGCTGTCTGCCTGCAGGGTCAGCCTAGCTGCTGAACCAGAATGACTATGTCAGTGAGGGGAGAACACAGGCCCAAACACAGCTCTACCTGCCTTTCTGAGGAGATCTGCCAGCTCTCAGGACCTCAGAGGATAGCCCTCTCCCCACTCCAATCCCCTGTATATTGGTCCAATTGGGTCACAACCAGTTGAGGAGAGCTGCAGTCATTCTCCTCTCTGAGAGCCAGTCTATTACAGGAACCTACCCATCATCTGGAGGTGGACACCAGGATCTCAGGACCACCCAACCCCCAGAACAGGGAGTTTTCCTGAGCATCAAGGTCAACTGACAAAAGAAACAAACAGACAGCACTAGGGTTAATCAGATTTCACCAAGTCAGTGTAAAAACATGTTTTTTAAAAAAAAAGCAATATGATGTCTCCAGAACCTAGCTATAATGCTACAGACAACCCTGGACATCCTAACACAATTGAAATAAAGGAAACTGACCTTAATCCTATGCTTATATTAATAATAGAAGGCCTAAGGGAGGAAATCAAATGTTTCAGAGAACAACAACAAAATACTGCAAAAGAGGTGATGGAAATGAATAAAGCACTTGAAGGAATGGAAGACCTGAAAAGGGAAGTTGAAGCAATTAAGAAAATCCAATCCAAGACATCCATAGAACTGGAAAACCTTAAAAAAAGAATAGGAACTACAGACACTAGCATCACCAACAGAATATAAGAGATGGAAGAAAGAATTGCAGGCACAGGGGATAAAATTGAAGAAATTGATACATTTGTGAAAGAAAATGTCAAATCTAAAAAGGTCCTGACACAAAACCTTCAGAAAATCAAGGACACAATGAAAAGATGAAATCTCTGAATAATAGGAATAGAAGAAAGAGAAGATTCCCAGCTCCATGGACCAGAAAATATCTTCAACAAAATCATTGAAGAGAATTTCCCAAATTTAAAAAAAGAGATGTCTTTAACTGTAAAAGAAGCTTGAGGAACTCTAAATAGATTAGACCAGAAAAGAAGATCTTCCTGCCACATAATAAACAAAACACTAATTGTATAGAACAAAGAAAGAATATTAAAAGCTGCTAGGGAAAAGGGTCAAGTAACATATAATGGCAAACATAAGAATTACACCTGACTTTTCTTCAGAGATGCTAAAAGCCAGAAAGACCTGGACAGACATCTTGTAGACCCTAAAAAACCACAAATACCAGGCCAGACTACTATTCACGGCAAAATTGTCAATCGAGATAGATGGAGAAAACAAAGCAATATGATGTCTCCTGAACCTAGCTAAAATGCTACAGACAACTCTGGATATCCTAACACAATTGAAACATTGATAGTCCATGACAAAACTAAATTCAAACAATATCTATGTAGAAATTCAGCTCTACAGAAGATATTAGAAGGAAAACTCCAACCCAAAGAGGTTAACTACACACAAGAAAGCACAGTAAGCAAATAAGATGCCTGCAGCAAATCCAAAAGAAGAGAAGCTCACTCACACACTATTTCCACCAACATCAAGATGGCAGGAAGTAGCAATCACTGTTCATTAATATCTCTCAACATCAATGGACTCAATTCCCCAATAAAAAGACACAGGCTAGCAGAATGGATGCGAAAACAGAATCCCACATTCTGCTGCTTACAAAAAACACACCTCAGGAAAAAAGATAGGCATTATCTCCGAGTAAAGGGCTGGAAATAGATACACTAAGCAAATGGACCCAAGAATCAAGCTGGAGTGGCCATTCTAGTATCCAATAAATTAAACTTTCAACCAACATTAATCAAAAAAGATGGGGAAGGACACTACATACTCATCAAATGAAAAATCCACCATGATGAAATATCAATATTGAACATCTATGCCCCAAATGTAAGACCACCCACATTTGTTAAAGAAACACTACTAAAGCTCAAATCCCACATTGAACCACACACATTGATAGTGGGAGACTTCAACACACCACTCTCACCACTGGACAGATCAAC
>CAJQZJ010001466.1:2825991-2838369 GCA_907164525.1 Lophiomys imhausi | reverse complement strand
AACACACCACTCTCACCACTGGACAGATCAACGATGCAGAAACCAAAAAGAGAAATAATGAACCTCACAGATGTCATGAATCAAATGGGCCTAATTGATACCTACAGAATATTTCACCCCAAAACAAAAGAAGACACTTTCTTCTCGGCACCTCATGGAACCTTCTCCAAAATCGACCATATAGTCGGTCACAAAGCAAGCCTCAACAGATACAGGAAAATTGAAATCACTCCTTGTAAGTTATCAGACCATCATGGAATGAAGCTAGAGTTCAACAATAACAAAAACAGCAGAAAGCCTGCAAAAACATGGAAACTGAACAATTCTCTACTCAATGATTCTGGATCAGGGAAGAAATAAAAATAATTAAAATCTTCTTAGAACTCAATGAAAATGAAGACACAACATACCCAAATTTATGGGACACATTGAAAGCAGTGCTAAGGGGAAAGTTTATAGCACTAAGTGCCTTCAAAAAGAAACTGGAGAGTTCCCATACTAGCGACCTCAACATTAGAAAATCCATCAATATAATCCACCACATAAACAAGCTGAAAGAAAAGAACCACATGATCATATCATTGGATGCTGAAAAAGATTTGAAAAAAATCCAGGACCCCTTCATGTTAAAAGTCTTAGAGAGATCAGGCATACAAGGACCATACTTAAACATAATAAAGGAAATTTACAACAAGCCAATAGTCAACATCAAACTAAATGGAGAGAAAATTAAAGCATTTCCTCTAAAATCAGAGACAAGGCAAGGCTGCCCACTCTCTCCTTATCTCTTCAACATAGTACTTGAAGTTTTAGCTAGAGCAATAAGACAACTAAAGGAGATCAAGGGGATACAAATTGGAAAGGAAGAAGTCAAAGTATCCCTATTTGCAGATGATATGATAGTATATATAAGTGACCCAAAAAAATCTACCAGAGAACTTCTACAGCTGATAAACTCCTTCAGCAAGGTGGCCGGACACAAAATCAATTCAAAAACAATCAGTAGCCCTTCTTTACAGAAAAGATAAATGGGCTGAGAAAGAAATAAGGGAATCAACACCCTTCACAATAGCCACAAATAATATAAAATATCTAGGGATAACTCTAACCAAGCAAGTGAAAGACCTATATGATAAGAACTTCAAGTGCCTGAAGAAAGAAATTGAAGAAGATATCAGAAGATGGAAAGATCTTCCTTGCTCATGGATAGGTAGGATCAACATAACAAAAATGTCCATCTCACTAAAAGCAATATACAGATTCAATGCAATTCCTATCCAAATACCAATTCAATTCTTTACAGATCTGGAAAAAACAATTCTCAACTTCATATGGAATAACAAAAATCCAGAAGAGCTAAATCAATTATGAACAATAACAACATCTGGAGATATCACCATCCCGGATTTCAAGCTGTACTATAGGGCAATAGTAATAAAAACAGCATGGCACTGGTGTAGAAACCGACCAATTGTCCAATGGAATTGAATCAAAGACCCAGAAATAAACCCACACACCTATGGTCACTTAATTTTTGACAAAGACACCAAAACCATACAATGGAAAAAGGAAAGCATCTTCAATAAATGGTGCTGGTCTAACTGGATATCAACATGTAGAAGAATGCAAATAGATCCATACTTATCACCCTGTACAAAACTTAAGTCTAAGTGGATCAAAGACCTCAACACAAATCTGGACACACTAACATTAATAGAAGAGAGTGTGAGGAAAAGCCTGGAACACATTGGCACTGGTAGCAACTTCCTGAACAGAACACCAATAGCTCAGGCACTACAACAAAAAATAAATAAATGGGACCTTATGAAACTGAAAAGCTTCTGTAAGGAAAAGGACACTGTCCTTAGAACAAAACAGCAGCGTACAGACTGGGAAAGGATCTTCCCCAACCCAACATCCAACAGAGGGCTAATATCCAAAATATATAAAGAACTGAAGAAATTAAACACCAAAAAATGGGGTACAGAGCTAAACCGAGAATTCACAGACAAGGAATCTCTGAAGGCCAAGAGGCACTTGAAGAAATGTTCATTATCTTTGGTCATCAGGGAAATGCAACTTAAAACAACTCTGAGATTCCATCTCATACCTGTTAGAATGGCTAAGATCAAAAACTCAAATGATAGCACATGCTGGTGAGGATGTGGATAAAGAGGAACACTCCTGCATTGCTGGTGGGAGTGCAAACTTGTACAACCACTTTGGAAATCAATCTGGAGATATCTTAGAAAAATGGGAATAGTTCTACCTCAAGACCCAGCCATTCCCCTCTTAGGCATATATTCAAAAGATTCAAAAAGAAACCATAAGGACATTGCCTCAACAATGTTCATAGCAGCTTTATTTGTAATAGCCAGAAACTGGAAACAACCCAGATGTCCTTCAACTGAAGAATGGATAAAAACAAAAACAAAAAAACAACAACAACCTGTGGTACATTTATACAATGGAATACTACACAGCTATCAGAAATGAGAAAATCATGCTATTCAAAACCAAATGGATATATCTAGAAAAACTCATCCTAAGTGAACTGACTCAGTTCCAGAAAGATAAACATGGTATGTACTCTCTTATAAATGGATATTAAGCATACATCACAGGATAACCATCCTACAACCCACAGACCCAAATAGATAGGACCTTAGCATATCTATCCTAGGAAAAATTTCACCCAGCAGTGAGTCATGGAATCTCCTGCAGGTTAGTGGAACACCTCACCCTAGATGGTGTGCTGTATCAAGCCCCAGTACAAGTGGAAGCCCTATTCCCTCACATGATTGAAGAACTGAGGGAGCATGATATGTGAAGCCCACCTCATCTGAGGAGAAGGAGACTACCAAGTAAAGGACTGATGAGGGAGGGAGAGAAGGAGAGAGGGAGGGAGGGAGGGAAGGAGGGAGGGAAGGAAGGGTCAGAAGGGGAGGGGAGATGAAACTATGTTCTAGAAGTAACTTGAGAAACAAAATTATACTTTTTAAAGAAAAGTTAATAAGCTTAAAAAATATAATAAAAATATAATATAAAAATTCAAATTTTGAAATTTCAAAATTTCAATTTGGAGCTAAGGTAAAATATATGAAAAGCATGGTGTTAGCCTATACCTTTAACTCCAGCAGAGACAGGAGGATCATTATAGAGTTAGTTTGTTGTCTTATAAATTCTAGAGTTACACGGAACAGGGTAGTGATGGTGCACACCCTTAATCCCATCATTTGAGAAGGATACACCCTTAATCCCAACACACTAGAGACAGAAACCTGCAGATCTCTGAGTTCAAAGCCAGCCTGACACAAAGCAAGCTCTAAATGGAGAAACACTTTCATTCAGGGGTGGTTGTGCACATCTTTAATCCCATCAGTTGGGAAGCACATGCCTTTGATCCCAATACTTAGAATGCAGAGACAGGTACATAGGAATTGGAAGGATATAAGTTTAAAATCTACTCACAAAAGGTACGCTGAAATTCAAAGCAAACTGTCCTTTGAAATCTTAAAATATATACACTTAAAAGTTTGCTTAGTTCCAAAATATCACAATAATTTCTTTTTTTATCTCAATTGAAAGATAATACTTTTTATACTGTCTAAAAACCGAATTTGCTCCAGGAAAAATATTACTCCCCCCCACACACAAAAAAAAGTAGCATCCCAGAGTTGGGATTAGGGCAGGGCTCTGTTCTTATCTCTCCAGGAGATTTAATGCATCCATCTAAAAAATCCAGGGACAACTGGACAACTGAAACCTCAGAATAAAACAGATCAGACACCAAAGAAGACAAGTAACCTAGATGATCCCGCTTCACAGAGTTCCTCAATAGCTATTTCTTCAAAAGTCTACAACCACAACTCAAAATCGCTAAGATCGTTCAACTCCACAGACTGCTCCAGCCAGAACTTCAGTAAAGCCCTGAAGTTTAACTTCTCTCTACAAACTTCTTAGGACATTTAAATAGCTGAGCACAAAAGGGCTCAACATGCTTAACCGTTTTCCATTCTTATTTGTACCCAAACAGGTTTACTATGTCCTAAATCAGCAGGAAGTCATTTTAAGAGAGCAACATCCCATCTCCAGAAGGTGGGGTGGGTGATTTTTCCCTCCATTGGTCATTGGATGGGTTATAGATACTTCTTGTTGTTTAGGGGGAGAGATTATAAGCTATTAAGTGGTCTTGTTAAATGGGTTTTGAAGGTTAGACTCAGGGATTTCTCTCTTTTTCTTTTATGTATCCTTCTTTCTCTCCTATGTAGGGGTGGAAAGACTTGAGAAAAAATGGGATATAGACATAATATAGGAATGATAAAGAAAAAAGGACACATTATTGAATATGCTCTTATACCTTTGTATATTGATGCAAAATTAAGATTATATTTTTCTAAATTGGTATTGATCTTTGTATGTTGATACAAAATTAAGATTACATTTGACCACATTTGTATTGATCTTTGTATATCGATACAAAATTAACATTAACTCTTTTTAAGGTATTGTACCTAGGTAACACTTAAAAATGAAATGTGAAGTCTTGGCCTTTTGTTAGCAACTGTCATAAACTGTTGAGGATACCTAAGAAATGCAAACTAATAGTCATTCAAGCATATCATTTTGTTAGGTACTAGGGCCAGTTAATCAGAAATCAAGTTGCTAAGAGACAAGCAACATTTGCTTATCCAAATATAAGGAGATAGATAGGTGGTGTTCAAAAACCTCAAGATATCTTCAGAATATGGCATTCAAGGGTGTTTTCTTAACTTAAGATTTTTTTGATATCGAGACATGTCAGCTCCTGACAGCACCCCCTATTCTACTCCAAGTAGAAGATGAGCATCGAAGAATCTCCAATTGGAGATGGTTGAATTAGTGGCAAGCCTATCTCTTGGCAAGAAAAATCCCTTGCTTCAACTGTAGACAGACTGCTGTCCAAATAGGACACAACTTGGAAGCAGGTAAGTCGACAGCCTAGCTCTGCCACAACAGGGTAGGCAAGTCCTTCATAATTCTTGCTTTACAATCAATGTCTGTCAGAGAAACGGGGCCAAACAACTGAAGATCGATGCTGTAATATATGGAGAGAAAATGGGAACTGTCCAGGCAGCCACTGGTATGTCATTTCTTAGTTTTGGAAGCTGCTGGCCCTGCACTTCCTGTATAATCAGACATATTTATCCCTCTCAGGTCTCTGAGGTGGTTGAAGACTAGATAGCTAGAGTCTCATAGTTAAGTTTTGAGTTGTTTAGGAATTAAAAAGATGTTCTGGACCTAAGAAGATGTTTTTAAAATTGTGATGCAAGTTAGGATGGAGGCTGAGTTGGATATAGAACTTTAAACTCATGGAGATGGTTGGATTAGTAGAATGTTAAAGTCGGGTGCCAAACACATATGGACTGGACATTGGAAATGTATTCTAAGCCTTATAATTCCCATAATTATGGCCTAATTATTTCTGTTGTTTTGTATTGTATTTGTTGTTGTAAGCGAAAGAGCCATTTGTTGGACTGAAAGGGGGAGTTGTTGGGGGGGGAAGATATAACTTAAACTAAAAAAAAGGAAGTGGATGGGGGTTCAAGGGGGAAGAGGGTAGGAGGGTAGGAATGGAGGGGGCAGTAGGGAGGGGATTGTAATTGAGATGTAACTTGAAGAAATAAAAAATAAATTAAAAAAGGAAAACACACACACACACACACACACACACACACACACACAAAGGTAATTGCTCATTGGTATAACATGGGAATAGTCAAGTCTATTGCTAAATGTTGAATTAAAAGTCATTCTCTTGGGGCTGGAAAGATAGTTCAGAAGTTTGCTGCAGTTGAAGATGACCACGGTTTGATTCCCAGCACCTGCACAGTGGATCACAGCTATCTGTGACTCTAGGACCCAAAGACATCTTCTGACCTCCCTGGTCATCAGATCTATGTCTGATATACAAACATACAGGTAGGCAAACAGTCTCACACATAAGGTAGAATAAACATAAATTGAAAAAAGTAAAATTTTGAAAATGCATGAGCAATGAGTTGGACAAAAAGCAAAACAAAACAAAAAAGTCACAATAAGGCTGCCAGCATAACTCAGTAGATAAGAGCACTTACTTCCCTGCCAGAGGATCTGAGTTCAGTTCCAGGAACCCACATGCTGGAAAGAGAGAAGCCCCTCTAGCAAGCTGTCCTCTGACCTCTGCACGTGCATCTGCACATCCATGACATGCAAAAAGAAATTTATATTTTCACAGAATGATATCTTTCATTTTCCTTAGGTTCCTTGAAGTTATGTGTCCCAAACATAAAAGCCAAAGGAGAAGTGATTTTTGAAATTGGTGTGACTAAATCATTTCCATATTCATATTCATATTTATATCTGTTAAAGGGAACCATACTGGTTTCACGGGATACAGAAATTCTCATTTATAACTCAGTCTTGGGTGAGCTCATGTCTCTGGATGGCTTTCAAAACAACTCTGGAATTCCTTTTCTTTCAGGACCTTTGGAACTTCAGTGCTTTACTTGACCCCTCTCACCACCCAGGAAATCAGTTCCTCTTTCTCTGCATTACCACATTCCTACATAGTCAGAACTCTTTTTGATATCTTTTGAATTCCCGTACCACATCAGTTTCATTCTGACAGATGAAACCTCTAAAATAAGCAGTATGATGCATTGAAACCTAAAATAGACTATTATTCCAGGGTTAGGTGCGTCATACCTGCAAATAACCTCATTTATCTTGAGAAGCACACTTAATGCTTATTGTATAAATACCAGCTTTTCGGCATGCTGTATATTACCATCTGTCACTTCTTTTTGTGCAATCCATAATTCAATGGTCGCTTATTCCATGTTTTGAGATGGAAAGTTCCTTCACATGTCTCCTGATACCTTAACAAGAATTCAGGCATATTATGAAAATGATCTCAAATATTATCCCGGATGAAATCTCAATTCAGGTAGAATGAAGTGGTGGGTCGGTTGCTAAGATATGCATTGAAAAGAGCTTGGTTCACTGGTATGTTTCCCAAACTTCATCTGAAGTACATTTTAAACACAGTGTTTTAGAAAGTGGGCATGCAACTGCTGTGTCTGTCAGAGGAGTGTTTTCTTTGGTTACACCAAGGAGAGTTTTTCTGTGGAAGCAGAAAGAGAGGAAAAGGAAACAGCAAATGTGAACATGTTGTTGAAAAAGTAACACCAATTCCCCCCACCCCTCTGAGATATTGCTTCAAACACTTTTGCCCAGACTCTAATGAAGTCTTAATTATATTGTTGTTCCTGAGGACGTAGGTTCAGAAAACATATGCTTTAGAATACACATGTTTAGATGAACAGACCTTTGTGAGTCACCAGTTTTCAGACATGCTAGCAAGTCAGGACCCCAAAGAAGTCTGATTTCAGATGCTCTGGCTCTATCAGGGAGGTAGACAGGACTGCAGCAGAGAACTGGAGACAGTGCTCTAAAGGGAAAGAACTTGCTGGAAGACAGTTTAGTGGCTAAGGGATGCTAATTCAGCTTCCTGAAGGAAGAATCAGAGGTGGCTCTCCAAGGGAGGTCTTACTTGAGTTCTACTTTTCAGAATAAGTAGTTCACAATTTATATTTTTATCTTCTATGGTAGTTTAAGAAGGAATGAAATGGAAATTCAGACATTACCTTGTCATGTACAGCTCGGTGGACTGGATTAAAAAAATAACAAAACACATGTAATGCATTATTTTTCTTGTACATCGAAGTTTTCTTTTTTTAATTTGTGGATTATCATTTAGATTATTTTTTTTCCTTAGAGTGTGAACTTTATATCTACGTATGTGGGAGAACTGTCAAAGGGATTATGCTTCTACTTTAATGTAGGTAAAATTCTTTGAATTTTTTTCCTTTTTAATATTTTATGTGTTTGGGTATTTTGCCTGCATGTGTAAATTTCTGTACCATATACATTCAGTGCTTGCAGAGGCCAGGGGAGGGCACCAGATCCCTTGGAAGTAGGGTTACATATGGTTGTTAGCTACCATGTGGGCACTAGGAACCATATAAGGGTCCTCTGGAAGAGCAACTAGTGCCATCTCTCCAGTCTATTTATATATATTTATATATGTAAATAAAATATTTATATATAAAAATTATATTTATATATATAAATAAAATTCTTATAAATTATATTTATATATAAATAAAATTCTTAGTTATATATTTATTCTTAAATTTTCCACATATAAAGAAAACATCTTTAAAACATGGTGTAGTATTGCAGAATATTTGATCACACTGTGAATCCTGAGTTTGTGAATTGAAAAATCTGTTTCTATTTATGGGATGACTCAGCCTTTAATTCAAGAACGTTCTGTTTACTGTAAATAAGTACTTGTGGTATAGATCTCCCTAGCACACACCTTTAATCAAAGAGCTTTCTGTACACAGGATTAAATAAAATTAACCCTAGGTCAAGAGGTGGAGCAAGAAACTAGCTGACAAGGATTAAAAGAAAGGAAGGATATTGAGGTGGAGGGTATTTAAGACTGTATAGAGAAGGAGAAGGATATTTATAGCTCTAGGCTTTTTCCTTTAGGGATTTCAGCTGAATAGGAACATCAGCTGGTTGCTTTCTCTGCCTCTCTGAAGTAGCAGGCTTTCAACAAAGCATCTGGCTCCTGTATCTTCATTGGTAAAATCGAACGACTAGAATATTTTAATTTTTTAAAACGTAGTATAGAAACAGGTATTTTTGTGGGCTGTTTGTTTCAGAGGTTATTTCATCATTGTGGCAGATTTGTGTGTGTGTGTGTGTGTGTGTGTGTGTGTGTGTGTGTGTGTCTGATTGTTCACAATTGTGTCTGTGGAGGCCAGAGGGTAAAGTTGAGTGTTTTCCCTCAAAACACCATCCATCTAATCTTTTGAGACAAGGTCTTTTACTGACCCCGGAGTGCACTCATTTGACCAGGGTATCTGGCCAGTAATCCCAAGAGATCCACCTCTCCTGTTCTCTAGCACTTGGATTATGTATGTGAACCACTGTGCTGGGACCTCTAAATATGGATTCTAAGAGTGGAACTCAGGTCTGTGTTTGTATAGCAGGAACTTTACTGAGTAAGCCATTTCTCCAGCCTCACGTTCCTTTATGTTTATTTATCCATAGAGTGGAATACAGTAAATGAACTCTTGCTCTCTCCAGGGGGGTGTTTATTTGGGAAAAAAAAAACCACATATTGTAGTTTGGACACTTTTCCATGCTATTGTCTGTGAGAGAAGAAAAACTGTATCCTCTCACATAGGAGCTAGAGGGGATAAGCCAGGTCCAACTTTGAACAAATTCAATCACATCAGGAATAGAAAAAGGTGGAGGAGGTGCCTTTAATCTGCTTCTTTGAGGAGCTGTTGAATTATCTTCCTCTGAGCAGGTTTTTTGGCTGGTTAGCTGGGAGGAGTAGGAAGGCATAAACTCCTGAAGAGTGGCTCCTGCTTTCCTGTACTTACTTCTAAAAACTATTTAATGAGTTTTCTCAGCTCTTTCTCCCCAAGCTCTATGAAGTAAACATTGTTTAATACATTCTGTCCTGATATGACTGGATAACTTTATGGTATTTTGTTTATCTTGCTTATTTATTTATCTTATGTCATACCTCAAATTTACGAAACTATAAAATGAGCACTGTTCTTCCTTGTGTCTCCTATGCAGCCTGACAACAAAAGCCTTTCAAATCTTCATGAATCTGATTTAGGTGTAGCTTCATGATTATTGTATGAGCTCACATCTTCAGATAAACACTATGATAAATTTGCTGCTTAACTTTCTATTTTTATTATTTTACCTAATATTATATATTTACTTACATGTATATTCCTAACTAACATGTAATATCACTTTACATGTTTTAGAATCATATCCTGTGTATACCCTGGCAGTTTAGTTCTTTTACTAATATCTTTTACTATTTTCCACTTACATTGTACAAGTGGCTGCAGGTTATACATTTTTCATTGTTGCATAAAATTTCATTGCATGACTTCACTACACTTTATTTGCCCATTTTCATATTGATAGATGTATATCATTTTATTGTTTTTGAAGGTTTTTTTGTTATTTCAAACAAAGTTACTGCAAGCATTATTAGGGTGGCAGAGCCAGGAAATTGCATAAGATTTAAAACCTTGTACTCAGAGGTTCACTTCTTCTCACTCAGAGGTTCAATTCCTGTCCCTAGCAGTGCACATTATAAATATTTTTCTTCTCCTTCTACCAATCCTATTCACCATATCTTTTCTCATACTAATGGAACAGAATATCCTAGGCTACAAACAATTTATCAAAGGACCTAATGTGGGAACCTACGACACCCTCCAACCATTCACAGATGCCATAAAACTATGCACTAAAGAACCCCTTCGACCATCAGCAACCTTAGCTCTTCTACTCATTCTAGCCCCAACTCTATCACTAATGCTAGCCCTCATCCTCTAAATCCCCTACCTATACCTCACCCTTTGGCTAACTTAAACTTAAGTATTTTATTTATCTTTGCTATATCAAGCTTTTCAGTGTACTCTATCCTATGATCAGGATGAGCATCAAACTCAAAATATTCCCTACTTGGTACCTTATGAGCAGTAGCCCAAACAACCTCCTATGATGTCTCCCTAGCTATTATTCTCCCTTCAATTCTCATGATAAATGACTCTCCTTACAAAATCTTATCTCAACTCAAGAACCCATATGACTAATTATCCCAGCTTGACCCCTAGCCCTTATATGATTTATTTCAATCCTAGCAGAAACTAACTTGGTCCCATTTGACTTAACAGAAGGAGAATCTGAGCTAGTTTCAGGATTTAATATAGAATGTGCTGCTGGTCTATTTGCATTATTCTTTATAGCAGAATATACCAACATCATCCTAATAAATGCTCTCTCATCTGTCATCTTTCTTGGCCCATTCCACACTAACCTTCTATCAGAAATATACACCTAAAACCTTACAATTAAAACACTCCTATTAACCACCCTCTTCCTATGAATCTGAGCATCATACCCATGATTCCAATATGACCGACTAATGTACTTTTGTACTTATTTCTTTGTGCATTGTGCAAGACTTTTAAGGTCATATTATATGCTGGAGAAATTGCTTTTTGTAAGCCATGTCTCTTTTCCTCTTACAAAATATTGAAAAGCTGAACTCCAAACCTTTCGATACTAATCTACACTTTTACCAGCAGCTTGCAAGAATTTCTGTGTTCTGCCAATACTAGGAACAGCAAATAGTCTTAGCCAAGTCAGAGGGCACAGTCATACATTAACTGTGAGTTTTCATAATTAGTGCATATTCAAATTGTCTGTACAAACCATGTCACCACAAGTTTGTAATTCTTTGCTGATATTGAGAATTTTAAATAATTCTGTGGGGTAAAACTTGGGCTGTTTTAGGAGTAAATATCTTCCTTTCACTGTGGTAGACTGGAAGGGGCCATGAGGGACCCATGTCTACTTATGTATCCATCTATGTATGCCTTGTCTCAGTCTATATGTGCTATCCCAGTCACTTGGCTTCCCAGGTAGAATGCACAGAGGTGAAGCCTGTGTCTCAAGATTTTTCCATCTATAACCATGAACTAACATGGAAGGATCTCTGCTTCTTTCTTTACACTCTACAGACTTAGAGGGAACATAACCTACCCCCTACCTCCTGAGAAACTCTGCACATTGCTGTGTAGGAAAAAAAAGGCTAATTAAATTATTTACCCAGTATTTATATTATATTTAATTGGTTTGGAAGTGTTAATCCTTAACACACCATTATAAATGAATACACACAGACACCAGATAAATTTTAACAAGCCTTGGCCTGAGTTCTGCAATCCTAGGCCATGTAAGCTAGCTCATAATTCTATTACCCAAATATAACCCCATATATACATATGTCCCTTTTGACTATTATTCTCCACACTATGCTGATGTTGCAGGCCACATGGAAGGATCTTCTTTAATTTACTCCATGGCATGTCCTCCTTGTTTGTTCCTGGCTCCCCCTGACCCTGCAAGCTTCCTCTTTCCAAGATGCTCTCTGTCTCTCAAAAAGCCCACACACCTTAGTCCTGCCTACCTCTGTCTTTGCCCAATCTCCAGGCCTCAGCATTTATTTAACCAATCAGAGTCAAAGTAAGTAACAGACAGCAAGCAGGACCAATCAACATTTAGAATGCGTAACTACCCCATCATTGCTGTAAATCAAGAAGACTGGTTTTAGGTGGAATGGACCAGATCTAACTATGCTACAAATTCAAAAGCCCACATGGAGATACTGAAGGGGGAGACTAGGGAATCGTGTGTGTGTGTGTGTGTGTGTGTGTGTGTGTGTGTGTGTGTGTGTGT
>CAJQZJ010001466.1:2786365-2819116 GCA_907164525.1 Lophiomys imhausi | reverse complement strand
AGAGAGAGAGAGAGAGAGAGAGAGAGAGAGAGAGAGAGAGAGAGATACAGAGAATGAGAGAGAGAGAGATACAGAGAATGAGGTATATATGTGTGTGATATATGCCCACATGTGGTGGGGGCACATATCAGTTCAGAGGCCAGAGGGGGTGCAGGTGTCTCTGTTATTACCTCATTACTTTGTTTGCAATCTATTGCAGTCCTCCTATCTCCACCCTGTACAGAGTTGAGCTTCCAGGCACAGATGCGTGCCCATTCCTGTTGGATGCACACCTGGCCCTCATGTTCGGGCTGAATTCTTTTATTTTTTTTTTCTCTTTGTTTAAAGTTTGGCATCAGTTTCTAACAGAACTCCTTAGATCTGTTACTTTGCTATTTTTCTTTATGTTTGAGTAGACTGGAAGGTAAATAATTACTGAACATACTTCCTTAATGATCAAAGATTGTTTAGGACTTTTCTTTTTCATCTTAAGTTACTTACTGTTGGTAAGTTATAGCTGCCTAGAAAATAATCTCTTTATCTGAGTTTTCAACTATGTCACATTAAATTTATTTATAGCTTTTATTTTCTTCTATAATTTTACCTTTCTTCTCCTTATCAAGCCCAAATTTTTATTGATATTCCATGCATTTCTCTTGATGAATTCTGACAGAACTTAGTGTCTTTAGTTGCCTTTCCAAAGAATCAGTATTTTTTTATTTACTGATTGTATTTTTCATTCTTTGAATTTGCCTTCTTGTTTCATTTTTTCTCCTTCAATGTTATGTTTTACTTTTATTTTTCTAGCTTCCTGAGATAATGTTGTGATGGTCTATGGTTTATGCCTCTTATTTATAAAGTATGCATTTCTTTTAGAAGAGTTTGATTTTGTGAATATTTCTCTTTACCTGCAGACAAGACCTCAAGGGGTGCTAGAACAGAAAAGGGATTTCCTTTGTCTGGAGTGGCTTGAGGAGCCAGCTCAAAGAATGTGTCCTTCTATTCACTGCTTGGCCTGTCCTGTATGTCTAGTGCTGGATGTACGTCAAAAGTCTTCAAAGATCAGCTTTTGCCATTGTTTGGCTGCTGTTATGTTTCTAGGTGTTGAACTGAGGAACAATGACATTGGTCAAGTCTCAAGATGTCATGGGCTAATGCTAGTGCATGAGCTAAAGTCCTCATTCTGTATACCCTGACTTCAGTCCCAAATGTTGGGCTGTGTCTCCAAATGGAACCACATGAAAGTCCAAGAAGAAAACCAGCTCCCTAAAGCTGTCTTACGACCTCTATATGAGCACCATGGAACACATGCTTTCCCCAAACACAAAAAAATGAATCAAATATATTTAAAATTTACATCATCAAATATAATAGCAAAGACACAAAAAGCAAAGAAAGTAAAGTGTGATTCAATGTGGCTGAGCTCTGCTAACTATGCTGTACTCAGCGGTATCAAGGTACCCACACACTCCAGCTTCTCCTCCACTCAGTTCACCAGGTGTTTCTCCTGAAGCTGTTTAATGTGTGCATTTTCCCTTCTTTGTATCTTTTACTCTTGTTATAATTCAGCAACCTCTGTGCTTCCTTAGTACCATCTTCTTATGTTTGTTCCATTTACATATAAAGTTTCATGTTTAGCACAGAAATGAATTATTAAAGAATAATTTGCCTATTATCCAGGCTACAGGTCTATTAGGATTGTTTTTATTGATGTTGTTACTTTTCTTCTTGTTCGTGATGCGTCCACATGTTTATGTGGATGAGTGTGTACATGTGCATGCCTCAGTACATGTATGATGCCAGAGGATAGTGCCAGGCATTGGTTCATGCCTTCCACCTTATTTGAGATAGGGTCACTTGTTTGTCTGAATTGACCAGACTAGCTCACCTGCAAACACCTGGGACTTAACTTGCTTCCACCTGCCTTCCATTTCACTATAGGAGTACAGGGATTGCTCACATGTACAATGTACATGGGATCTGGTCCTCAAGCTTGCTCAGCAAGGGCGTTTTCACATAGCATCTCCCCATTCCAGATTGTTATTACTTTTCGATAGTTCTCAAGACAGGATTTTGGAGATTTCAGGTGTTGTGTGTTGTATTAATTTGCCCATTTCCCTGTTAGTGGATGGCTGGTGGGGGGGAGATAGGAGCCAAACACAGTGCACAGACTCAGAAAACATGTACTTTCATTCTCTATCAAGTTCAGCTGTTTCTAATTTCCTTTAGAGTTGTGAGTAATTTAAAAACAGAAACCGTATCTTAGAGAAATCTATAATTAGAAGGGAGGGGCTGGGAATGTAACTCAGTCGTGGAGTGTGTCTAGTACACACAAAGCCCTGGCTTTGATCTCTAGCACCTCAGGAGCCAGATTGGATTGACTGGCACATGTTTGTTAAGGGTCAGTTGCATTGTTTAATGCGTTAGGCAATTTCAACATCTTCCCATGTCCCTGCAGACAATCTGTATTTCTTAAAAGTAAGTTTATTTATTTATTCATTTTACATCCTGATTGTAGCCCCCTCCCTCCCCTCCTCTGGGTCCCACCCTCCCTCCCCCTTCCCTCATCCCCCCTCCCTTCTCCTTTGCAGCAGAGAATCCAAACAATCTGTATTCTTTAATTTTGAATTTCAAACATTCTAAGAAGTATTGCAGTCTGGATTCTATTCCTGCCACCCTTCCCACCCATAGAAGTTCATATATTACAGATATATAGGGCCTTTAGACAATTCAAATTAAATGAGGTCCTAAAGCAATTCAGTGAGTGGTTGTGTAAGAAGAAAAGAGATGATTTTCTCTTCCTTCACCCATGCAGAGATATTGTGTGTTTATTCAGTAGATTGTGATAGCACAGAAATCAAGATCAGATCTTATAATGATGTTTACCTTGCTGGACCCTCAATTTTGTACCCTACAGTTCTTAATACTGTCAGAAATGGACTCCCCATATGTGGAATTTTATCATGGTAGCTCAGACAATATACTAACTTGTTAATTATTTAATTGTTTGACATATGTATGTATGTATGTGTGTGTGTGTATACAAATGTGCACACACAGGCAAACAGACACCCACACATGTATACATACATGAATACACAGACAGATGACTACACACACACATACACACACACACACACACACACACACACACGGACACACACGGACACACACACACACACGGACATGGACACCCAGACACACAGACATGCACATTTCTTTTTTTTCCTGGAGCTCTGTTATCCAAAGAACTATATTAATCTTACATATGATTTTGAATTTGTCTCCTGTATATCTGTCATATTTTGCATTAACTGTTTGGAGAAATACTAAGTGCATATATATTTTAGAATTGTAAGATTCATTATTAAGTGTTCCTTTCAAAATTATGGAGTAAATCTCTTTATTCATGAAAAAGGCTTTTGACCCCATTAGATTTGTCTAATACCTGTAAAGCCACATTACATTAGCATTAACTAGTAATTTCCTTGTATATAATTTTCAACATTATAATCATAGTTTATGTGCCACTAAGTTTTACATGTATATCTTGCAATGATTTTATTCCTAAAACCTGTTCTTGTTTCTGTGTATGCTGTCAATCCTGAAAGGCTGTGGGATTTCCATTTGTCTTACTTTTTCAAAAATTTTTTTTTTTTACCTTTTAAAAAAGATTTATTTTGCAGGGCGTGATGGCACATGCCTTTAATCCCAGCACTTGGGAGGAAGAGGCAGGTGGATCTCTGTGAGGTCAAGGCCAGACTCTTCTACAAAGTGAGTCAAGGATGGCCAGGGCTACACAGAGAAACCCTGTCTCAAAAACCAAAAAAAAAAAAAAGATTTGTTTTTCTTTTATTAAGATGAACCTTTTGTCTGCATGTATGTATATGTACCACATACAAGCTTGGTGATGCCAGAAGGGCATCGGATCCCATGGAACTGGAGTAATAAGCTGCCATGTGGGTGCTGTGAACTGAACAAGGGTTCTCTGCCCGGGCAGCAGATATTCTTACTGCTTATACATCTCTCCACCCCCTGTGTTATGACTTTTGATCTTCATATTTACTTTCCCTTATCACTTATATTTAATTTCCCTGAATGTGCAGGTTTGGGAATTTCTATGCTGTGCATTTTAACATTTTTGACTCCCAGTGTTTGAAATTTAATAATCTCCAAAGATCTCCATCTGCATTGTACATCAAATAAAGGGACTTAGACCTATTCCTTTCTTTTTCTTTCTTGTTTTTCACATTATTGTTGTTATATTGTAGTTCAGGATTGTTCTATGGCCCTTAATCGGCTAAGGCAAAGCAAAGTAATGTACAGTACAATGGCATGGAGTAAAAAAATAAAACCAACTTAACTGTTCTTTCATCAAGTCAGTGTCTCATTTGCATACACTTTGCATATACACTGTTAGCATTTTGGATCATTTCTCTTTAAGATATTACAATAATTAAGTTTCTTTTTTCTGAAGTCTATTCTTTAGATCTATCATTACATATAAAAATTTAGCCTGGTACTTATTTAAATCAGGACTTTTAAGCTAGCATTCAGCTTTCTTCTGTTTTACTTGCCAATTTGCCTCCCAAATGAATCCATTTTAACTTGTTTTTTTTTTAATGTTTATTTATTACTTCAGGTTACATCTCCAGCGCAGTGCCCTCTTTTCACCCCTCCCAGGACTACCCTCCCATATTCTACCCCCTCTTCCTTCTGTCCTACTTCTCCTGACTTGAGTGTCCCTAACTATCAGTCCCCTGCCCAAGTTCAACAGTCTTATGAGGGCTAAGAGCTTCCTCTTGCACTGGGGGCCTACATGGTAGCACCCCTAGGGAAAATTGTTCCATTGAAGGGTAACAAAGTCTATGTTCCTGATCTTTTTGGTGTGTTGGTTGTAAGATACTTATCCTGTATTATATTGCTAAAATCTAATTATAAGTGAGTAGATGCACTGCATCTTTCTGAGTCTGGGTTAGCTCACTCAGGATGAGCTTTTCTAGTTCCATCCATTTGGCTGCAAATTGCATGATTTCATTGTTTCTTATGGCTGAGTAGTATTCCATTGTGTAATTGTACCACAGTTTTTTTAAATCCATTCTTCAGTTGAGGGACATCTGGGCTGTTTCCAGTCTCTAGCAATTACAAATAAGGCTGCTATGAACATAGATGAGGAGATGCCCTTGTGGTTTGGTGAGGAATTATTGGGATTTATACCCAGAAGAGGTGTGGCTGGGTCTTGAGGTAGGGCTATTCCAAGTTTTCTAAGATATCACCAGACTGATTTCCATAGTGGTTGTACAAGTTTGTACTCCCACCAGCAATGGAGGAGTGGTACCCCTTTTCCACAACCTCGCTAGCATTTGCTATCATTTGAGTTTTTGATCTTAGCCATTCTGACAAGTCTGAGATGGAATCTCGGGGTCATATTGAGTTGAATTTCTCTGATAATTAAGGATGTTGAGCATTTCTTCAAGTGTCTCTTGGCTATTAGAGATTCTTCCTTTGTGAATTCTCAGTTTAGCTCTGTTTCCCATTTTTTTTTTTTGCTTGGATTATTTGTTTTCCTGGTATTTAGTATCTTGAGTTCTTTATAAATTATGGATATTAGCCCTCTGTTGGAAGTGGGGTTGGTAAAGATCTTTTCCCAATCTGTACCTTGCCCTTTTGTTCAAATGATGGTGTCCTTTGCCTAACAGAAGCTTTTCAGTTTCAAGAGGTGCCATTTATTGATTGTTGGTCTTAGAGCCTGAGCTTTTGGTGTTCTGTTCAGGAAGTGCCGATAAATTCAAGGCTTTTTCCCACTTTATCTTCTATTAGATTTAGTGTGTCAGGCCTTATATGTTAATGTCTTTGATCCGCTTGGACTTAAGTTTTTGTACAAAGTGATAAGTATGGGTCTAATTTCATTCTTTTATATGTCGACATCCAGTTGGACCAGCACCATTTGTTGAAGATGCTGTCCTTTTTCCATTGTATGGTTTTGGCTTCTTTGTCACAAATTAAGTGACCATAGGTATGTGGGTTTATTTCTGGGTCTTCAATTAGATTCCATTGATCCACTGGTCTTTTCGATACCAGTACTATGCTGTTTTTGTTACTATTGCTCTTAGTACAGTTTGAAATCTGGGATGTTAATACCTCCATATGTTTTTTTTTGTGTACAGGATTAATTTAGCTATTCTGGGTTTTTTGTAATTTCATATGAAGTTGAGAATTATATTTTCCAGGTCTATAAAGAATTATGGTGGTATTTTAGTAGGAATTGCATTGAATCTGTTTATTGCTTTTGGCAGGATGGCAATTTTTATTATGTTGATCCTACCTATCCATGAGCATGGGAGATCTTTCCATCTTGTGATGTCCTCTTCAATTTCTTTCTTCATGTACTTGAAGTTCTTATCATACAGGTCCTTCACTTGCTTGGTTAGAGTTACCTCCAGGTAATTTATATTGTTTGTGGCTGTTGTGAAGGGTATTATTTCCCTAGTTTCTTCCTCAGCCCATTTATTTTTTTGTATAAAGAAGGGCTTCTGATTTTTTTGAATTAATTTTGTATCCAGCCACCTTGCTGAAGCTGTTTATCAGCTGTAAGAGTTCTCTGGTGGAATTTTTGGGGTCACTTATGCATACTATCATATTGTCTGCAAATATGGATAATTTGACTTCTTTGTTTCCAATTTGTATCCCCTTGATCTCCTTTAGTTGTCTTATTGCTTTAGCAAGAACTTCAAGTACCTTGTTGAAGAGATATGACAAAAGTGGACATTCTTGACTTGTTCCTGAGTTTATAGGAAATGTTTAAGTTTCACTCCATTTAATTTGATGTTGGTTACTGGATTGCTGTGTATTGTCTTTATTATTTCTAGGTATGGTCCTTGTATGCCCATTCTCTCGAGGACTTTTAGCATGAAAGGGTGTTGGATTTTATCAAATGTTTTTTTCAGCATCTAGCGAGATGTTCATGTGTTTTTTTTTCTTTCAGCTTGTTTATATGGTGAATTACGTTGATGGATTTTGCTAAGGGTTTGTCTATTTTGTTGATTTTCTCAAAGAACCAACTTGATTTCATTGATTCTTTATATTGTTCTTTTTATTTCTAAGTTGTAAATTTCAGCCCTACGTTTGATGATTTCCTGCCTTCTGCTCCTCTTTTTGGAGTGTTTGCTACTTTTTTTCCAGTTCTTCTAGTTCTGCTGTTAATTCACTAATATGAGCTATCACAATTTTCTTTTTGAAAGCCCTTAGTGCTATGAACTTGTCGTATAGCACTGCTTTTATTGTGTCCCATAGGTTTGGGTATGTTGTGCCTTCATTTTTGTTGAATTTTAAGACATCTTTGATTTCCTTCTTTATTTATTCCCTGACTCAGGTTTCATCCAATAGAGAGTTGTTCAGTTTCCATGAATGTGTAGGTTTTCTCTTATTTCTGTTATTGTTGAAGTCCCGCTTTATTCCATGGTGGTCTGATAAGATACAAGGGGTTATTTCAATTTTCTCTGATTGTGTTTTCTTTATTGCTTCCACTTCCACTTCCAATTTCAAGTCTTGAAAAGTTGTATTTGTTTTAGATGTTTCCTGCTCCAATTTTCTTGTCTTTGTCTTCAAATCTTTCAAATCTTTTAAATCTTTCATTGCCTTGTCTCTTTCTTGTTCATATTGAGCCTTGTTGGCTTGGAAGTCTCTAATGGTATTTTCCATTGCTATCATTCATAAAATTGAGTATTCTTTAAATTCTTTCAGAGATTTAATTTCTTCTTGTAAGGACTCTATCACTTTCCAAAAAATAGATTTGTCATCATTTTCATGTGTTTCAGCTGTGGTGGGATGGTCAGAGCTTGCTGTACTAGCATAGCTGCATTTTGTTGGAGTCATATTTCCCTGATTTTGTCATATCTGTTCTTTCACTGACCTTTAGCCATCTGGTTGTTCTTGGCGGTTTGTTCCTGGTGCCTTCTGGTCTTGGTGCCAAGAAGGGTGCTTTGGTGTAGAGGCCATACAGCTTGGTGATCTGTAGCTCTCCACAGGCTGGATGGGGCCTTGTTTTGGAGGTCGATTATCAGTGTGTCTCCCCTTCCTGTTGTGTCCCAATTGGGAACCCAGGTCAGAGGTTGTGTTGGGATGTGTTGCTCCTGCCTGCAGTTTCCTGAAATCCAACTGGTCTTTGTACCAATGACGGTACAGGTTGGCAGGCCACAGACTATTGGCTGGAGCTACAGCTCTCCTGCAGCTTATATGTCGGGACCGTGATCATGGCCCTCCCAAGCTTCTTTCAGGGGATTCTCAGGTTTAATGTGCATCTTATAGCCAGAAGCACTGTGATCTGGTACAGCACACATCACCCAGACAATGAGCAATGATCTGGGCTTGTTTCACTGCTCCTGAGTCAGAGCTCTCTGTGTTGTGGCCTGGGTATTCAGCTGAGGGGCAAGGCAGTTGCAGTCAGGGAGATCTGATGTGGAATTCACTCCCTGTCCACAGTGTTTGGATTTGGGGATGCTCAGCTGCCTTTTCCCAGCCAGAATCACTGTGCTCCAGTGTAGCTTGCCTGCACCGATGTGGCTTCTGGCAGTTTTCCTGTAGCAGGGGTATCAAGACTGTGTTTGTGGTCCTTCCATGCTCTTCTCCAGGAGGTTTCAGGATCACCCTGTGCTTCTTAGTCAGAAGTTATTTGGGTCGGTGCAGTCCACCAGCTTGGGCAGAACGCAATAGTTCAGAACTGCTTTTCTGCTTCAGACCAAGATCTATATGCTGTAAATTGAGGGAGTAGACTGAGAGCCCTCCCAAAGTGTGTGTGGGCAGTGAGTTCACAAATTATCTCCTGTACTTGGACTTGGGGGAAGGGATGGGGTGCCTCTTTGTCAGAAGTTCTGTGGTTGGGTGCTGCCTACCCCCTTGGGTAGCATGTCCCAGTCCAGGACAGTTTCACTGCTCTGGACAGAGATGTAAATGTACTAGACTGAGGCTGTAAACTGAGTGCCCTGCTGAAGTGAGCAAGGGCAGAGAGTTCCAGTTTCGAATTCACTCAGAGAATCTCAGTGCCTTTTCTCTGCCTGAATTGCATTGCTCCAGAGCAGCTTGACTGGGTCAGCAGGGTCTTCCACCAGATCCCCTGTAGCTATGGTGTCAGTGCTGTGGCTATGGTCTTCTCAATTAACTCTCAGACGAGTCTTAGATCCAGTCTGTACCTCTGAGATTGAAACTCTGTGAACCGGTGCTGTCACTGCTTCTGTGCCCTGCTGCACAGTAGAGAGCACTGCCTAGTTGTCAGGCAGAGAGGGTGGAGCAGTGAGATCCAATATGGAGATCACTCACTGAGTCCCTGTCTGTATCACAGTGTTCCAAATCAGCCTGCCTGTGTCAGTAGTGGCTTCCAACACGCCCCCTGTAGTCAGGCAGGGGGCTGTGGGGCAGGGAGTTTCAATTTGTATTCTATATCCCACCCACAGTGTTCTTGGGATCAGGGAAGCTCGGTGCCTGCCAGCTGGATCCCGCTGTTATGAGTCAGCCAGATGCCACCATACTGAATATCCCAAGGAAAGTCCCTCAGTCTTATCATGTAGCGGCTCTGCTGGTATGTCCCTGGGTGTCCAAACCTAGCCTCTGCACAGGTGCTGCAGACTCAGGAGGACATATGTTTGGAGGTTGAAACTGCCAGCTGGAGTCCTGAAAGGATCCTATGGAGTCTTTTCCACTGTGGCAGGGAGGGACTGCAGTCTCCCAGTAGGAAGTGCTCCGTGTCTGTGTCTGCTGACTCAGATCCTCCAGTGTCTATATTTCCAGTACCGAGTTCTTTATTGTGCCTGGCTTTGCTGGGCAAGCCCAGATAGACTTGTGCCTCACAAACTGCTGTTAGCAGGAGTATATCTCTTCTGTTGTCCAATCGGTCTTCCTGAAGATCAAAATGTGTCCGACTTGATCGCTACCAACCTTCCCCCTCAACTCTGTTGTTCTTTTATAGGTGATCTCTTCTTTAATTTCAGCTGTTAGAATATGTTCTGTAGAATTAATAATTGCATTGTCAACATTTGTAGAAATAATTATTTACTAGTATTTACATTATGTCTAATTGGTCAGCAGCAATCCTTAACATGTCTTATAAATGAGCACACAGACACCACATGGATTTTAACAAACCTTGGCCTGGATTGTGCAATCTTATGCTGCAATTAAAGCTGTGTTCATTATTCCCTGGAATCCAGTTGTGTTTGCATTGTATTTGTTGGCCTATTCCAGAAATCCCTGACAAGCATCTAGTATCCAGGGAGCTGTGAGTTCCAGCTGCCATCAATTTTGGCTTCTCTATTGGAAAGGGTCTCCCTCCTTCCCCCATTGTCATTGCCAGCATCTTGGTATTCCATCTATAAGCTCTCTCCTTTAAGCCTATTCTAGTCAGATCTTTCTCAAAGAGGATACACAGAACCACAGTTGTCAGTGTAAAAATCATTTGCATGCTCAGGGAAACAAACCCAAATGGAATCCAAACATATTGAGACATTGTGAATTCCTCCACTTTTAATCTAGGTGGATAATTCTGCTCCCAAGCTCTATCTAGAAGACTGTCAATTTTTCAGCATATAGGGAGAGGCAGGGCCTTAGCTCTTTGTTGCAAGGCAGCAGATTCTGTTAAGGTAGCTGCACCTTTGAAATGCATTTGGGTTCAGTTCCCCATTCTTTGGCTAGGAAATTGTCTTTTACCTGGGGCCTTCTCAGGCTGTAAGCATGGATTCTAATTGCTGTAATTGGGCACCATTTGTAGAAAATGACTAATTAAATTATTAATCAGTATTTATACTATATTTAATTGAATGGCAGTTGTTAATCCTTCACTGGCCATAATAAATGACTACACAGACACTTGATGGATTTTATCAAGCTTTGGCCTGATTGTGAAATCTTAGCCCATCTAAGCTACCTCTTTATTCTATTCCTCAAATATGACCCCATATATACACACACACACCCTTGGTTGTTAGTCTCTACACTATGGCAATGTTCCAGGCCATGTGGAATGATCTTTCATCTACCCCATCGTGTGTCTCCTTCCTCCTGCTCCTGGTTACTTGTCCTTCTTCTGGCTACTGGAGGCTTCTTTTTGCTACTCAAGGTTTTTTCTACCCATCAACCTCTCTGCTTCAGAAGCCCATGCCTTAGTCCTGCCTACCTCTGTCTTTGCCCAATCTCAGGCCTCAGCGTTTATTCAACCAATCAGAGACAATGACTAGAAAACAAAGTAACAGACAACAAGAAGGACCAATTAATTAACATTTAGAATGCATAACATTACCCCATCAGTGTTCTTTTTCTTCTGTAGCTACAAGTTAAGTGTGTGTGTGTGTAATGTTGTGCTTATGTGGATGTTAGGATTCACACTCAGGTTCTCATGTGTCAATAACAAGCATCTCACTTGCTGAGATATCTCTATAGTCCTCTCCTCTCCTTTCCTTTCTTCTCTACGATAGTGAAGTTTTAAAAAATGGTTAATTTTTTTTTACCAATTCTGTAATCTGTTTTTCACATCCAATCTCACCTCTATTAATTCCTTTATCTCCTTATTATTATTTAGAAGTGTATTGCAATTTCTTACTTTAATTCATCCAACTTTTACTTTTCTTCTTCTGTTTATCTGTCTCTTTACTTTTCATCTCTCCATGTGCTAGCATCCTTAGTTCCATCTTCTGTTGTGCCAATCTCTTATTTATTCATTGTTTGTGCATTTGCACCCCCATGCAGGTCTGTAGTATAGAGGGCAGCCTGCAAGAGTCAGTTCTTTCCATCATGTGGATCCTACAGATTCGACTCAAACTGTCAGACTTGGCAGCAAGTGCCTTGATGCATTGCATCCTCTTATCTACCTGCAATAATATTTTTTATTTCAAAAATTTCTATTTTGTTGTTGTTTTCTTAAATCTACCATATAATTGTAATGGTGGCAGGCCTCTTTGCAATGTTTTCTACCTTGTTTTTAATTCCTTAAATATTTAAACACAACAGTTGTAAATTCTGAAGCGGAGAACTCCATTAACTGAGGCTGTGTTTGTTAGTGTTGTGAATTCTTAATGGTAGCTCCTATCTCCACCCTGCATTATTTAAATCTGAAGCTGCCTTTAATTTGATAAGAGTTCCATCACACTCACCTGTGGTCAGGTGCATTTTTTCAGAAAGGGTTTTCTTGTAGCGTTTCCTCCAACAACAGAATTCTAACAATAGGAGCCCTTAGAAATGAGACCACAGAGACACTTTTTTTTTTTTTTACCAGTCTGTTGGGTTCCTCACCTTTCTTAATGGAGTTTGAGGAGTCTAGCTCCATTTGGGAACTTCTGTTCTGATGAGCCAGTGTGCACACACTTCAAGTAACACCTGGTGTCGCTATGAGGTCCCTACACCTGAAAAACCTCTCTGAATGCAGCTCCCAGTTCATTTAACACTCCTTTAATCTCCAAGGATTTTCCTTGTAGAGTTTTTTTTTGGGGGGGGGTGGTTGTTTGGTCTGACTTAGGGCTGGTAGATAAGGCAGGTTTTGGTTATATTCTTTGTTTTTGCTTGCCCAAATTCCATTGATATTGTGTATGTTGGATTAAATGTTATATATCAAGTTTGGTTTGTTTTCATGACCAATTGCACTTTTGGGCATGACTGTGAGGGTTCATTGAGCCAGAGAGACCTACTTAAAAACAGGACAGCATCCTCCTATGGGCTAGAGTCTAGGACTGAGTACAAAAGAAAGCTGAGAACCTACTTTCCCCCCTTTGCTTCATGACTGCAGATTCAGTATGTCCAGATGTCTCATGTCCCTGTTCCCTGACTTCCCTGCCATGGTGGACTGTTTCATCTAATGTGAATCCAACTTAGCTCTTTGTACCTAAGTTACTTTTGTACAGTATTTTGCCACAATGGTGAGAAAAGTAACTAATATAACATTCTTTCAGGTAACCTAGTCTACTATATTCTTTGATCGACCAAGTCCACCATCATTTCAAAAATATTTCTGCAGTAAATTTTCATTGCGCATGCATTATTTTATAGCACTTGACAGGAGGAAAAGAAAAGGCCCAATATTTATTGAGTGACTAGATGTAATAGTCATGGCAGGAGTGCTTCAAACAGTGCTGTGAAAAAGTTTGACTATTTGAAAATTTATGTCTTCAGGAATGAGTTGTAGCCAGTAAATTTCAAAGAAAAAGGAAGGTCAGTAAATCAAGAACAACATATAGATACAGAAGAGACATGGGCCTTTCTTTTGGGGCCTTATAAACCAGTAAGTGAGAGAAGACTACCAAAGACAACATTAAATTATTTCAACATTAATTTATTGCTTTCTAGACAACATTAGTTATGCTTTATACTGCCTAATAAGTAGACAGGAGTAATGAACCTTTGACTGATAGGAGGTGTTTTTCTTTCTAAAATGATGGGTTGTTTTCTCTATTTCTCTACACTATGTGGTTTTGAGAAGTTATTTTTATTCAGTTGTTATAAATTTAATCTTTCTCTAAGGAAATTTTCTGGGTGAGCTCATTAAGAACAGATTTTGCTCTTTAATAGACTGTTAGTTTCAGGTGACAAGAGGAATTTAAAAATTTCCTTAAAATCTCCTTGCTATTATGTAACTAACAAAACACTAGCATACAGCAGGCACTGAATAAGTGCTGAATGGAGAAAGAATTTTTTTTCTGTTATAGAACTTGCAGAATCACTAGATTAAGCCTGACAGGTGGATTCAGAAGAGATCTCTGTAAAGATGGTGGAAGAGTGCATGCGGGTAATGCTGCCTTTGCCATGGGTCATTCATTGGGTGTTGAGAGCATTGTAAGTAAATAATGTGAAGAAAGGGAAGGTCACAGGGCCACTGCATACAGCTTTAGATCATTCTTGAGTTTTCATCTCTGAAACATTCAGTAAGTTCTATGTATTTATAAAGGATGTATCTATTTTCTGAGTGGGGGATATAGAAGGAGGGAAAATAATATGATTTCTGCAGTGGAAATAGGTATTGGAAGTAAATAGGCATCATTACAGGTTATCATTCTATGAAAAAGTATGTAGGAATAGTTGCCCTGGAAGGGGTGAGTTGCTTGGTCAGCTAATTTGGCAGCTTCCAGGTCTATAGGAAGAATTCTTTCTATTCAAGGTCCTCCATGGCTCTGTTTGAGAAAAATCACCAAGAGCAAAAACCTCCAAAGAGAGGCAGTTAATTAGCAAGATACTTACTGTGGTGCCTACAAGCAGTTTATGGGGCTGTTTATCTATACTATGTCCGAAACTCTCTGTAGGTGTTGATCATGTTTTATTTGCTTGTTATCTTCAATGTGAGACACTGTGATGGATACAAAATTAGTATTTGCTGGAAAAAAAATTAAAGGAAGACCTAGTCAATTGAGTAGCTTAGCTAGACAGATTCTTTGGGAATGACTTTCCTGCATCTTTAGAAAAATCAATGTTAAACTAAGGTAAATAGAAAGCCAAGTAACCATTTATTTCATTCCATGGAAACTTTTTCATGCTTTTTTCATATACAGTGGAGTTTTCTTTTTCAATAACTGTGTAATGCATAGCAAAACATTCCACAACAGTCCTAACCAAATGTTTCTTATGTATGATATTCTGGAATTTAAAAAAATCACTTTGAGGAAATACATAATTTTTTTTTATTCCCACGTCCACCAAATGTTTAATATCACATAAAGACATAGCTTCCATGGGATGAGCAAATGGTAGTTTTGAAGACAGAGATTTGTTTTAAATTACTTGCTTTTCTCTTGATTGCAAAGGCTTGGAAAACAGTTGTCAACTTATACATCCTTTGTATGTGTCATAGTTATTCTCTGTTCTTTCCACATAGATCATAGCAAAAGGAAAAGATAATAATGTGTTGCATTATAGCAACAACTTTTGTCGTGGGATACAGGGCTGCGTGTTGGACTGGGTGGCTTCTGGGCTAAGGATACTGCAAGCTGGTCTTCAGGCTTGTTAGCAACTACATGCAACTTTGGTTTGTCAGTGATGATCCATTCCTTCTGGTCCAGATACTTCAACATTGTCTTAGTTTTTGAGTTATGCTTCCTTGTCATACCAAGTGGACTATGAAGCAGCATTTACCAACCAAGGAAATAATCTTTCCCTGAACTAACATGGCTTTCCTATACTCTGTAATCAAATAGCATATCCAGTGTTTGATTATCTAAAATCACATCTTACTGATAGCATAGTTCCTGATTCCTAGTTTTAGAAAATGTCACTCTAATGGGATATTCAGTATACACTGGTTATTATTTTAACTTGTGAGTATACATAATACCACAGTGCTATAAAGGTAAAAGATATAAGAAATTATGAGCTTATATACACATTATATATATATATATATATATATATATATATATATATATATACCTTAAAGTTAGATCTTCGAATGAAAATTGCATTTCTCTTGTCCTTCATCAAATGATTTTTCTCAGTCTTTGATTTAACTTACTGGTTTTTTTTTAATTGAAATAACTACATAATCCCATATCAAGATCAACCAGTTACTCAAGATTCTCCTTTCTCAAGTGCCAGCCACTCCCGGCTCCAAATTAATGATCATCCACGTTCAAGATAGACAACAAACTAAAATTCATTCAGATTTTATTTGAATACTGCTTTCTACAGCTGTCCCTGATCCCAACCTTGCCCAGACCCTATGTTCTCTATCCACAGTTAGAATATTAAAAAATAAAGTAAAATTAGCAAAAAAAAAGCAATAAAAAAGAATAAAATTAGCTTAAAAAGCACCTTGGCTTTGCTTTAAAGCCATTTCTGGCTTTCCTATTCTGCTTCAGCTGAAAATAAGTTAGTGCAGCTCTTCCCTTCCACTTCCCAATGGTCTCCCAGTACCCCTCCTTCAGCACAGTGTGCCACACTGGCTTCCTTTCTGCTTTGAGCACATGCCAGGTCTTCTCCTGTGTTCCATCTTTCCTCTGATAATATTTTTTTCTTTGTTGGTGTTCTGAAATGTCCTTCTCTTGTGGCTTCATTTGACTTATTCCTTTTCCTCCTCAGGTCTAAGACACAATGTCTTTTCATTTATCCTTGTCTACCCATTCTAAGTGAGAAGTCTTTCATGGTATTATATACCCACTTACTCCTTATGCTTGATATTTTCTGAATATTCCTTTCCTCATTGCTTGCTTATTTTTCACTTTTACACAGACTCTAAGCAATATGAGGACAAGGCTTCATTGTTATTGCTTTCAATCACATTGCATATCCTGTCCCAATATTGTTCTTAGTAGGATAAAGTATTCAGCAAATATATGTTCAGTAAATGAATCCTCTCAAAAGAGTTGTTTTATTTGTTTGGTAGACTGGCTTGTTGATAATCTTGCTTTGAAGTAATTACTTTGTTTAGAAAGGCGCGTGCACTGTGTTCAGTATTCAGAAAGAGTAAACGATTGAACATACATCTTCCCTTGGCTTGTAATGTGCTTAAAACTAATTGCAGCAACTGAGCTTTGGGGACAAAACAAGCATCAAGGGTGCTTAATTTTTGCAGCATTGGAGGCCACGTAGGAGAACTGTTCAAATCTTCTTCTAATGATCTCCTTATATTTATGAATCCTCAAGAAGGGTTTCAGCTGCTTCTTCCTGTGTTTGAAATCTGCTTAACTATGCAGAATTCTTTTATTCTAGTGTGTGTGTGTGTGTGTGTGTGTGTGTGTGTGTGTGTGTATTTATTGGGTGTAGAGCTTGCAGAAAGTGAGTATTGAGAGGGGAGGGGGTACTCTTAAGGCAGGTAGGAAAGAGGATAGCAAATGTACCTGACAGAAAAGCAGAATGGGGTAACCAGCTAGAGGGGAGTTGGGGAGAGGAAGAGAACTAATGAGAATAAAGTGTAGCTATATTTATGATGCAGAATTATTTTGCTTGACTAGCCTATATACTGAAATTGTTCTTTGCATACTCGGAATTTGAAAACTGTTATTATACATTTATAGATGTGATTACCAGATTCTTGTGGAGATTCCAATTCATTATATATATAAGTTCATAATAAAATAAAAAACTGAATCTATGATTTTAAGTCTTTATCTGGAACCTCAACATGTGTGGACACCCATGTGATTTGTTGGAGATTCTTTATGCATCTCTTGCTTCCCCAATAAACTAAATGTGTGCATTTATTTTCATCAAATTCCATGGGAGGAAGATATATTATTTTATAGTATCTTCAAATATATCTAATAAATACATTTTAAGACACATAGATGTATATAAGCTGAGGCTAGGTGTTGGGGATCAAACTCACTTGGTGAAGTACTTGCCTAGCATACACAAAGCCTTGAGTGGGATCTGCATAAATCAGGCATGGTGATCCACACTTATGATCCCTGCACTCAAGAAGTGGAGGCAGCCAACAGATGGGTCTACATCACAGCTCCTACATCTATCACTCAGGGACTAACACAGAAAGCACTCAGTGGAAGACATGGTGGTGATACATGTTATAAGAGCTCAGATACCATGAGAACTGCTGTAAATCAGTCTCTGGGAGAAATGACTTGCATAGAAAATATTTGAACAATGTCAATGTCAATAGAGATGCTAATGCAGAAGGGCTAAAGTCTCATGGGTTCACACTCCTGGACAAGGGAACTACAGGCAACTTATGGTTGCTGAGAGGGCGAGATAGCTCATCCCAGGGATGAGACCCCTAATTGGTTATCAAATACAAAGTGGTCAACCCTGCTTTTTTATATATATATATATATATATATATATATATATATATATATATAAAACAAAACCAATGCAGAAGGTTGTATTTATATATATATTTGTTCATATAAATACACATATATCTGTAATAGTAAGAACCAGGGAAGAAGAGGCTGTCAATTTGAGACATGAAAGGAACTGGAGACAGGGCACTGGGGAGGTGCTGAAGGAAATACAGTAAGTGGGGAAAGTGGTATTAGTGTATTCTTATTTAAAATGTATAATTAAAATAAGTGGAGGCAGGAGTGTCAGAAGTCATGGTAATCTTCTACTGCATATCAAGTTCAAGAAGAGCCTTGGCCACAGGAGACTTTCCTTGTGGCAGTTATTGCCACCTGATGTGAAAATGTTAAGTAGTGTCTACTGTGTGGATTATGGCTGGACAATGGCCATTTCTCTATTGACTACATTTCCCATCTGCCTCTATGTTGGACTCAAGTAGTCCCTGAGAACAGTGAAATCCATGCATGTTCCCCAGCAACATTTTTGTGCTCATGGTATAGATGGTCCTCAGCACTCTCTTCCTTCAGTATTTCTGACTGGATAACATCTGAAAAGTAGGCCCAAAGCATGGAATTAGGGTCCCTGAATCACAACCTGTATGCGTCCCCCCAAGGCTAAACATCTACAACATCAGTTTTAAACTTGATATGAATGAGAAATAAACTTAAATTTTATTAAGGTTTTGAGATTCTGTGCCAAGAGTAGTTATCACATTTACCAGATAAAAAGAATATGACATCATCATATGTATCGTATCATATGTATTTGCTTATGCTATTATAGTACTTATTTTTCAGCTATTTTACATATGAGAAGTGTGAAGAACAAAAAAGATTTCAAAGGTTGAACTCACTTACTCAGATAACAAAATTTTGTAGCTGATAATTAAACTAAGCCTCAGGTTTTACCTATAGCACATGAGTTAAAGTATGGTCCTCAAAGTAGTCCGACTGTATATTTTTAAATAAAATTTTACTGGGATACTATCTCTGTATTAGCTTAAGTTGTTCAGTTGCAACAATAGCAGAGTTAAGTGAATGTAACAGAGTCCATATGACTAGTAAAGATTAAAATACTTGGTATCCTGCTGACCTGTGTATTATAGTATATTCCACTTACTTCCCAAGTTAACTCTTATAATGAATACAATTAAAAGGTAGGTTTTAATCTTATATCCACATACTTACATAATAATTGAATCATAAGGAAATTCTTCTACTTTTTGTATTTTCCTGACCGCTAACGTACTTAAATAAGTAACATGAATCACTTCCTTCTCCTCCACCATTTAGAGGTTGATAGATCCAGCTTCTTCTCTTGCTCCAGGCATTACCTCACAGAGGAGTTAAGGTAGCAACGGTTAAGGAGAAGTGGTGACACACTACTCATGTGTTTTCTCACCTCCTTCTCCTTATCCCATTGCTGAGAAGGAGTATAAGTAGGTGAGTTTGTTCCCTTCGATTATACCCACAGTGTCTGTTCCATGCCTAAGAGATCAAAGGTAAGTGTTTCTATGAGGTTCAGAAAAGGTTTTCCTTTTTTGTGTGATTATTTGTTTTCAGTCCTTTTTGCTTACTCCATTTGCTTCTTTGGCAAGGGTCAGTAGAGTACCTGTCCTAGCTAAAGGGAAAGTCAAGGCCAAAGGATCCCCTGAGCTCAGACTGGACAATGCAGGGAGACCTTACTTGTCCCACTTCTTATCTGTCTTTTCATACTCTTTCTTGCACATTTTATACATTGCCACAAATACATGCGAGCCATGTGTGCACCAATAAGTACACTGTTGGCACAGCCCAGGTCATAGCTTTTGCATGTATGTTTGTAGACCTACATTGTCTCATCAGTCTCTCCTGTTTTTACATAAGAAGTTACTGATGAGCTTAATATGCAAATATATTTAAATGTATTATAATTTGTTTTAAAAATCACAGAGTCATTAATAATTAAACTATCAATATTCAAAGCTATGTTTTCTGTCAGCATAGGTAATCTGACAGACAAGATCACTGTAACAACTGAGTTT
This sequence comes from Lophiomys imhausi, assembly GCA_907164525.1. Taxonomy (NCBI): domain Eukaryota; kingdom Metazoa; phylum Chordata; class Mammalia; order Rodentia; family Muridae; genus Lophiomys; species Lophiomys imhausi. Next base: position 2,799,354 of record CAJQZJ010001466.1, on the reverse strand, counting down.
ACAAGATAAGGGAAAAAAATCTAAGAGACTCATATTCATTCCCTTAAGCAGTCAGCTTTGCAATCCTGGAACAAAATGAAGCAGCTGTTTTTGTAAAAGGACAGGCTCGCTTTGCCCACTGTGTCCCTGACATCAGTAGCTCCCTGCAGTGAATAGCAATGGCAGCAGGATGTCTCAGGGCTAATGGCCACATGATGACTAGAAACAGAGCAAAGGATGGATGCAGCCAGGTTAACACCCCGTGTGACCTCAAGGTGGTCCTATGAGAACTCCCTAATGTTTGAGTGCAGGCTGACCAGCGACCTACCCATTGGACCCATCTCTGGGAGGCCCACCAGTCCCCGTTTGCACCAGGCTTCCAGGAAGAAATTCAGCACAGCAAACAAACCAGTCACCTTGAAGCACTTCTTCATTGGAAGTTGCACTTACAATTTACTTTATCAGGGATTATGGAGAAAGATAAATGGGTAAAGACAATTAAATCTCTAACATATATGTAAAACATGGGATGGTTACACATGCCTATAACAACAGGGCAAGAGGGCAGAGGCAGGAAGATCCCAGGAACTTCCCAAAACAGCAAACTTTGGGTTCAGTGAGAGTCACTCACGATAATATAAGGTAGAAGTGATGAAGCAGGCTCTCCTGTGTAAATCCTTAACCCGCCATTATAAATGAATACACACAGAGAACAGGTGGATTTTAACAAGCCTAGGCCTGAGTTGTGTAATCCTAGCACATGAGCAGAACATTCTCCTCTGACCTCAACACATGTGCATTTGGGTATGTATCCTCACAGCACCACACATATACATATCACACACATCAAAATACCACACTACACCACACACATGGGCACACATATTCTCTCTTTCATACACACACTCACATACACATAGGAAATTGACTTTATCAGATAAAACAAAGGAAATGCCCTTTGTAAATTTATGTGAGGAAATGTCATATATCAGAAAAAATACTAAGTTACTGTTTTTCAGTAGTCATATCCAGCAAGCCCCTGGAATTCCTCCTCATACAAATCAGGCATTCCCAGCACCTTGGTCCCAGCCAATGATGTGATCTCACCCTGAAAGCCTTTACCCACTCCCTAAGTGTTTAAATAGCCTTTGTTTCCCCCCCCCCAATTAAACAAGCAGCTGGTTCAGAACTTTAGACACACCAAGATAGATGATTTTTTTCCACTTCAAGATTGCCTGATACAAATAGACTAAACACTATGTGTGGACCTTTTATATATGGTTTTCTGGATTGTTTCATATTTGTTATTATTGTTTTTACTATATGAGTTAAAAAATTTAGCCTTTTTATTAGACAAAAGGAGGGAAATGATGGGGTGGTGTTAAGCATTCCAAATGTTAATTGGTCTTGTTTGTTGTCTGTTACTTAATTGACTCTGATTGGTTAAATAAATGCCGAGGCCTGGAGACTGGGCAAAGACAGAGATAAATGGGACTAAGGTTGGTGGTTTTTTGAGATAGAGAGCATTTTGGGAAGAAGAAGGCCAGAGGAAAGCCAGGAATAAACAAGAAAGACACATGATGGGGTAGATTAAAGAAGATCTTTCCACGTGGCCTCAAACATCGGCTTAGCGTGGAGAATAATAGTCCAAAGGGACATATGTATATATGGGGTCACATTTGGGTGATAGAATTATGAGCTAGCTTAGATTGGGCTAGGATTACACAACTCAGGCCTAGGCTTGTTAAAATCCACCTGTTCTCTGTGTGTATTCATTTATTTATTTATTTATTTATTTATTTTTAATAATTTATTTTTTATTTCTTCAAGTTACATCTCAATCACAATCCCCTCCCTACTCCCCCCTCCAGTCCCACCCTTCCACCCTCCTCCCCCTCAGCCCCACCATCCTCTTCCCTTCTTTTTTTTTTTTTTTTTAGTTTAAGGTATTTATTTTTCCCCCCAACAGCTCTCCCTTTCAGTCCAAATAATGGTTCTTTTTCTTATAACTATAAATACAATACAAAACAACAGAAATAAATAGGCCACGATTATAAGAGTTATATGGCTTAGCATACATTCCCAATGTCCAGTCCCTATGTATTTGGCACCTGACTTTAACATTCTACTTCATTTATAATGGCGGGTTAAGGATTTACACAGGGGAACCAATTAAAGATAATATAAATACTAGTAAATAGTTTAATTAGCCATTATTTTCTACACGTGAGAATCTGTTCTCTTCATGCTCACAGCCGTGAGGTCTCTATCACTCCTGGCCATTCCTGCCTCACTGTCCCTCTCAGGCCACCAGTCTGATCGCACTGATCATGCCATTAAAGGCTTCAGGGAGTTGGGAGAGCAGAGTGGCAATGATATTATTACTATGAAAGTGGAAGCAACTGGGGATCATCATGTTAAATTGAATAAATCAATCTTCCATGATGCTGCAGCCAAGTCTCCCATGATTCCTTTCATATGCTGAAGCTGATCAGGAAACTAGGACATAAATATAAAGGACAGACTATTAGAATATGTAAGATGAAAAGAGGAACAGTGGAGGGAGGGTAAAAATGGGCAATGGAGGGGATGAATACTATTTAAGAATGTAATATCTATAAATGGAGATATCATCATAAAACCTGTACTTTGTATAATTGATGTACAATTAAATAGCTATTAATGTACACAATGTGCTGTTAGAATTTGTTTTTATAATAACTCTTTATTCTTGAGAATTTTATACATGCCTACAATTAAAATTTATCATATACACTATATATTTCCCCATCAATTTTCTTTTTTCACCCACAAACACTTCTCATTCCAAAGTTTGTGTCTTCTTTTGTTATAGCTTAATTATGTGTTTGGGCTGACAAAACAGAAGGATGTCTGTCAAAAGATTACTAAAGTGTTTCCATAAATCTGGAGGGAGCTCAGGTCCTAGCAATCAAACCTTCTGATGCTTTCTCAATTCCAACTTCCAGAGTCCTGCATGAGCTTGAAGCTTAAGGATACTCTCTTGTAATTGCAGGGAAGTAATGATGGAGCATGTAAGTTTTCCTATTCTTCCATAAGAAACATAAAATGCCTTCTTTAGCTTTCTTGAAAAACCAACTGTAATTTCCAGAAACTTTTCTTACACTTAGTATCAATTATCTATTATGTATTCTATACTTCTAGTATATTATGTGTTAAAGTTACTTTACTAGCTGACCTGAGGATATATCACCATGGAAATAATTATGAATCTGACAGAAAGCATTCCATAGCCACCTACAATATATATTTTAAAAGTAAAAACATTTGCATCTTACAAATACCTCTTCATTTTGGTTCTATTGAATTTGGTTTTACAGAATGGTTAAGATTGTGTTGGATGATGTCAGATGCCATCTAAGTGTCATAACAAAAATTATGTCAAGTGTCATAAGACAAAAATTCTCTTAGGTATGTTCATCTATCCATTCAACTCAATAACATAGTTATGGCACAAGCAAGGAAACTAGTTTTTTTTTTTAATCAATTTTAATGTAAATGACATTTAGCACCACACTTATAAGGAAAAAACCTCTGAATTACAAAGTTAGTTGACTCTGATACCTTTTTCTACTTTTATTTTCACCTTTTCCACCATATATAGAAGTATTTAAGTTGTGGTACTTTGGGGCATTTTCTGTCTTGTAATCTTTACTGTCCTAGAGCCCATAATGTATGTACCCTGGAATATTTGACATCATAACAAATGATCTGTTTACTTTTGTCTTTTGGCCTTCTTCTTTTTTCCCATTTAGATTGGGATAATTTTATTATCTTATTATCAAGTAGACTCACTTTTGCTTCTTTATTGTCTAATCCATTATACCCATCTGGAAAATTTTCCATTTGGGTGTCCTTTTAAGTTCTGTATACTCTTAACACCTCCCCAAGCCATATGCAACTGAGACAGAATTCCATACAGCTGGCAGGGGTGTGTAGGAGGGTTAGATTGAAATTTCATATGATGTTGAAGAACAAATCTGAGAGCATGTCAACAGGTCCCATCTTGTGAGGGTCTCTTGTGGTCACTGTCACTACACTGATTAAGATGGTAACTGCTGCTTTACTGATGACAGCCTCCCACAGCTCAGATACAATTATTTTTATTGGTTTCATATTTTGACTTTTTTTCTCCTCTTATTTTCTTAGTTTGGAATCAGGAGAAGAGTAATTCCTGCAAAGAAAGTATAATATGTATGGTTTGAAGGCTTGTGCTTTTGTCCCTGTTTCCTCAACCATTTGGAAACCAGCCTAACTTTAAGTGTTATTTGTGCGGAGGATCAAAGGAGTTGGGCTATGGTTATATGCTGAAGATGAGCTATTCCCAGAGTATGACTCATGGACAGTGTAAGAACTTGGCTTCAGAGTTAGCCCTGAAGCTCAGAAGTCCAGCTTACCAGCTGTTTTGACACAGGAAAAGATGTTTGACTGTCTGAAGTCACCTTTAGAAAAAAAGTGATACCACTTTCTTATGCATAGGTTTTGGAGCCCAGTAAAATTGGAAAAGTTATGTTGGCTCACAGCTTTATGATGCACTCGACAGAAATTCAGCAAGTGTCAGCTTCCATGCTCCTTCCTTTCCCGCTCCTACCTTTAGTGTGTGTGCCAAGCAATCATTGTACTTTCACTCATTATGTTTTGTGATACTGTAGTAGAAACTGAGGAAGCAGAGAAGTCACCAGTTATAACGGGGTGGTGGACTTAGACATAGAGCACTGTGGCTGAGAATTGTTCAGGTTTTTCTGGGTAAAGTTTGAGATCTCCCAACTTTAAGTTACCCATTGGTCCTTCAAACTCAGCCATGACGTTTTCCTCAACTTCCCTATTATGACCTCCTTGGCCAGTCAAAATGAGTCAACCCTCTGCTTTGTTATCATTGCTTCCTGCTACATTTTTTGAGCTCTTATTTCATTTATAATTTCTAAGTGATATTCCTTCATTACAGTATATTCCTTTGAGAAAAAAAAGAACACCTTATTCATGATCAATTTGCCCAGTACTTTTTTAATATCTTAAAATTATATTTTGACTCAAAGAACAAAAGTTAATTTCTATGTGGGAGAAAATCTAGGGATACCTTAGGTAGAAGGAAATAAGATACTTTAATTTTGTCTATAGGTGCAGGCAGTGTGTGTGTGTGTGCATGAAAATGAAGTATGCTGTTTTATTATTGATTCTACAGACTATATTGATTCTTTCTTGTGCCTTAAACTAGTTAGTATAATTGATATATAAAGAATTTAGCATGGTAAAACAGACATTGTAGTCCTTCGAGAATAGAAGCCATAAAACACAGTTTGAAAGCTCCCTGTGGAGAAAGGCGAGCAAATGGTCCATACAGATCTGGAGGAGTGAAAATCATTCCTTTGCTCTATTGCTGGTGCTGATGGGAGTGATTCCTAGTCATAGTAGACTTCCTTTGTCCAGGGCAGCACAGAGTGCCAGTTTTCTTTCCTCTTCCCAGAGAAATGGCTCTGTTTCAGACAAGACCTGAAGGGAGGAGCTTAGGCAGAGCATGGGGTAAGAGGTACCAATAGCCTGTTGGGACTCCCAATGGGAAATGGAGAAAGATAGATAAGCTTACATTCAAAGCCACAGAGCTCTTAGCTTCTTGGTTTTCTGCAGGATCTCTCATAAGTAGATCTGGCTACCCTGGAGGATTGCCTTAAGTAAGCCACCACGCTGGTCTGGGTTATGCCCTGAGAGTCACTGTAGACTACATTCTTAGCCCTACAAGCAGGGCCCTCGGCACCACCGTCAAGCCAGGTTTGAGTTCACCCACACTTTGTAATAAATGGAACATTTACATACAGATTTCACTTTTCTCTGCTGTCTTAATGATCTTCCCCTGTGCCTTTGATAGATTAACCATAATAGAAACCAATTTTAACTCTAATTCAATGTTCTCTGTAGGAGAGGATGGCTCAAGTTTAATTACAATTCCTTTATACCAAACTTGTGTGTGCACACTCCAGCATATGAATGATATGACTCCTCAAAAAAATTACCATCTCAGAATCATCCCACAAACACAGTGGTCACATGCAGTAAATTATCATGAAGTGTGATGGTTTGGGGCTGTAATCTAAGCAGAGGTCCTTGGCAGATACAGAAACAAGTTTCTGAAAAGTCTAATAAACACAGGGCTTTTGTATATTTCAAACCTTTTTTTTTTGGTTTTGTTTTTTTTTCCTCCATTATGTAAATGTGCTGGAGAGAGACTAATAAAAATTCATACTATGTAGTGTTTCTTCCTCTGTGAAGGCCTTTCCTTTGGCCTTACTTTCTCTCTCCCTACTCCTCCCCCCTCACCTAGGAGTAAAACTCACAGTTCTTCTGAGACTCCAACTTCAAAATATATTCTAGAGCATGGTAAATTTAAACGGTGTCCACTGTGGCTTTAAAATACATTTTCTCACTATAGAGTATGCATAAGATTATATATTGCAGGCTTTCTGATTATTCTGTATTTCCTAAATCACTGATCTCAATACGTACTTAAGGAATATTTCCTAGTTCTGGTTTGAAATCTTGTGGATCAGTGTGTGTATTTCATATCTATGCATGTAGGGGTGGGATTGTTAATACTGTATTTCCTAAAAAACAGAGAGGTCAGGGAGATGACAGATAAATAGATATGAATGCCCATGTTAGGAAGCTCCTAGCATATGACAAGCATAGAAGCACGTAAAGAGCAAATTATGAAATGTATAAATTCCTATTTCTGGAACTGCTCCAGTATGTAACATAGAAACAGGTGAAGATGTTTTCATGAGCACTTGGAACTGAAGGGGGAATTTCCAAGGAGATGCTTGAGTTAGGAAGGGTGATCAAGAAAGTGCCTGAGAATAAAGTGGGTGTTGTAAATAAAAGATTTCATTTTACTGAGTGATAGGATGAGAATGCCCCAACGACACTGTATTTCTCAGGAAAATGAAGGACAGGAAGATTGCTGAGAGATGCTCTTTTAAGCTCCATCTCTTTCACAATTCTCACTTATTAAATAAGTGTCAAATAGGAGGAATAGCTAATCCTCCTGTATTGGTTGCAATGAAAGCCTTTGGTGGTCTCAGCTGTTCAAAGATCCAGTGATGCGTGGCCTGGTATAGGGCACAGTTTGCCTCACTAGGGACTTAGTTGCCTTGACAAAGATTGGCAAAGCAGCGAAAATGTTGATGTGGATGATTCCATGACTGAAATGTTGAGGAGACCTGCCATGTAGTGTTTGCAGGTGAGTTCTTGACACAGCCCAAAGAAAACCCAAAGATGGAGTTTTCCCACATGGTTTGACTTGGTGAGGTTTTATTGCTTTATGACCATCATACACTAAAATGATGTGAAAATATCTTGATTTGAGTAATAGCACTATGATGTAGAATAAATCCTTAATTTTTTTGACAGAAAATAACATATATTCCTTTATATCTGCATATGTATTCATTTATAATATTGGATATAAAGTACATGAAAATGAGATTTAGTTAAACACATTGCATTGTGGCTTATATACATATACATATATGCATATATATATATATACACACAGTTGTAGTTTAGTTTTGTAAGGCACCATAATTATTTATAGTAAACATTAAATTTATTTTTCCAATTGCTATATATAATATTTAAATAATATAAATACATAAACAAAATTAGTTGATTATGTTACTATTATGATAAATGTAGTTAGAAATACTTAAATGCATTCTTTTGTATTTTATTTTTTTCAGAATGTTCACCTTTAGTTTACAATTCACACATTGCATTTATAGTTAATGAAGTAATAAAATGATATAGAAATTGTTTCACTATTTCTCCTATTCCCAAGAAGAGAAAAATTGCTTAAGTAATAATTTCTAGGAAGGATATGAAGAAAATTTTTCTTTATTACGTTTTTATTTTTAGTATGTGAATGTGTGTGTGTGTGTGTGTGTGTGTGTGTGTGTATCAATATGTGCATGCTGTACCTCATTTGTGTGGGTCAGAGGACAACTTGTGCATATCAATTCCCTCTTTCCACCTCATGGATCCTAGGAGCTGGGCTCAGGTCAGCTGGGTTAGTGGCATGTCCCTTAATTGATCCTCTGAATTATTTCACTAACTGAAGAAACATCTTAGGTAATTGTATGTATCTTCATGTTTTCTTAATTTTATTTTATTTTATTTTATTTCCACATGAATGAAAGGATGAACTAGGAGATCATGCAAGGTTTCTGCAGCTAACCTGAATTTCCAAATACTTCACCCTTGACTTGTCATTTCTGTTAACAGAGATATAACTCTTTGTGTCCTGATGATTTAAACTATCAGAAAAAAATACTGAAATGCAAATGTTCCTGGTAGGAATAGCATATTAACAAAGAACCTGCTGGTTTTTATTTGTAATTATTAATGATTATTTAATTCCAAGGTTAGATAAAAAGTGAAATACAAGATAGATTTTTGGAGGTACAATTAAAAGGGCACTACAGACACCAAATATAGAATTTGATAAGCATATTTATGTAAGTCCACTTATCTTTTTTCTCCCCATTGGTTAAATTTCTTTTTCTATTGTTTGCATTTATTTATTACTTCAAGCTATATCTCCATCACAGTCCCCTCCCTCACTCCTCCTGGTCTCATCCTTCCACCCTCTACCCCCTTTCCACCTATCCTACTCTGCCAGTGTGGGGTAACCCCACAAATCATCCCCCCTCAGTTTAGCAATCTTATGAGGGCTAAGAGCTTCCTCATGCACTGGGGGCCTACATGGCAGCTCCACTAGGGCGAAGTGTCCCACTAACAGGTAACAAAATTCATGTTCCTGTTCCTTTCGGTCTGTTGGTTGTGGGGTAGTTATCCCGTACTATATGACTAAAATTCAGTTATAAGGGGGTACATGTCATTTGCATCTTTCTGGTTCTGGGTTAGCTCACTCAGGATGAGTTTTTCTAGTTCCATCCATTTGGTCACAAATTGCATGATTTTCTTGTTCCATTGTGGAAATGTACCACAGTTTTTTTAAAATCCATTCTTCAGTTGAAGGACATCTGGGTTGTTTCCAGTTTCTATCTGTTACTAATAAAGCTGCTAGGAACATAGTTGAGGAGATGTCCTTGTAGTTTCGTGGGGAATCTTTTGAATGTATTCCCAGGAGTGGTATGGCTGGGTCTTGAGGTAGAGCTATTCCAAGTTTTCTAAGACAGCACCAGACTGATTTCCATAGCAATTAAATAAGTCTGCACTCCCACCAGCAATGGAGGAGTGTTCCCTTTATCTACCACATGCTGTCATTTGAGTTCTTGATCTTAGCCACTCTGACAGGTATGAGATGGAATCTCAGAGTCATTTTGAGTTGCATTTCTCTGATGATTAAGAATGTTGAGCATTTCTTCAAGTGTCTCTTGGCCATTAGAGAGTCCTCTTTTGTGAATTTTTCAGTTTAGCTCTGTTCCCCATTTTTTGATTGGATTATTTGGGTTCTTGGTATTTAATTTCTTGAGTTTGGCTAGGAGTTTGCCTATTTTGTTGATTTTCTCAAAGAACCAACTCCTGGTTTCATTGATTCTTTGTATTGTTCTTTTTGATTCTAAGTTATTGATTTCAGCCCTGAGTTTGATGATTTCCTGCAATCTACTCCTCTTGGGAGTGTCCTTCTTCTTTTGTGTGCTTCCAGTTCTGCTGTTAAGTTGATAATATGGGCTGTCACCATTTTCTTTTTGAAGGCACTTAGTGCTATGAGCTTTCCTCATAGCATTACTTTCATTGTGTCCCATACGTTTGGGTGTGTTGTGTCTTCATTTTCATCATATTTTAGGAAGTCTTTGATTTCCTTCTTTTTATTTTTGTTCCCTGACCCAGTGGTCATTGAGTAGGAGTTGTTCAATTTCCATGAATGTGTAGGTTTTTTTTTTTAATTTTTGTTTTTGTTAAATTCCGTCTTTAATCCATGGTGATTTAATAAGATACAGGGAGTTGTTTCAATATTCTTGCATTGGTTGAGTCTTGCTTTATGACTGACTATATGGTCAAATTTGGAGAAGATTCCATGAGGTGCTGAGAAGAAGGTATATATTGTTTGGGTGAAATGTTCTGTAGATATCTGCTGTTAGTTCCATTCTATTCATGACCTCTATTAGTCTCATTATTTCTCTTGCTTGGTTTTTGTCTCCATGACCTGTCCATTCGTGTGAGTGGAGTGTTGAAGTCTTCTACTATCAGTGTGTGGAGAGCAATGTGTGGTTTAAGCTTTAGTAGTATCTCTTCTACAAATGTGGGTGCCCTGTATTTGGGGTATTTAGTATTGAGATGTCATCTAGATGGATTTTTTTCCTTTGATGAGTATAGAGTGTATTTCCCTATCTTTTTGATTCATTTCAGTTAAAAGTCTATTTTATTGGATATTAGGATGGCTACTCCATCTTGCTTCCTTGGACTGTTTGCTTGGAAAACCTTTTCCCAATCCCTTATTCTGAGGTAAAATCTGTCTTTGTTAGTGAGATGCATTTCTTGTATGAAGCAAATTGATGGGTCTTGTTTACAGATCCATTGTGTAAGCTTGTGCCTTTTTATTGGTGAGTTGAGTCCATTGATGTTGAGAGAAATTAATGACCATAGAATGTTATTTCCTGTTATTTTGATGTAGAAGGTGGTAGAGCTTTTGTGTGGCTTTTGGTTTAGCTGCAGTGGAGTTCTAGAATTCTAGAGATCTAGGTGCTGTATGGAGAGTGCCCAGCCGAGAGGCCAGGCATGGGTGGGGGCAGGGAAGCCAAATGTGTAGTGTATAACCTGTCCACAGCACACTTGGACTCAGGGAAGCTCAGCAGCCTATTAGCCTGATTCCCCTGCTAGTGGTCAGCCAGATGCCACCATGTTGCAAATCCCAGGGAAGATTGCCCTCAGTCTTACTGTTGTGGCTCCGCTGGTCCTCTTTTGGGTCAGAATGCCTGCATGAAATTATGGACTCAGGAGACTGAGGAGGGCTTGTGTTTGGAGGTCTAAATCTCCAGCTGGGGTCCTGAACTGATCAGATCAGTAGGCTCTTCCACTGCAGTGGGAAGTACTCTGTCTCTTGTGTCTGGCGTCTCTGTTTTTCCAGCATCTTTATGTCCAGTACAGGGTTCTTTATTGTCCCTGTCTTTGCTGGGCAGACCCAGATAGGCTTATGAGTCACAAACTACCATTCAGAAGGAGTGTATCTCTGTGGTGGTCCAGTTGGTCCCCCTGACAATCAGAATGTGCTCATGTTTATCACTGCCATCTTCTTCTTCCAAGTCCACTTATCTTGTTTCAAAGTTTGAGATCTAAATATGTTAAAATTTAAACTACAATGGTTGATGTATGATTGTGTATGTGGTCACTGCTTAGTATTCTAATTATAAAACTTTTGACATTTAAGTGAATTGTGAAACTTTATTCTGATGGAAATTTCATATACCATCTCTGATCAAAGAGAGACAGCTGGTAGTACTACAATGGCTTTAAATTGAACTGATATTGAAATCACCCACTATTGAAGGGCCTGAGAATCATCCAGATAACTGTATACCAAAATAAAAAAATATTTTCCAATATTTAGCAATATAAGACAAAATACCATACATAGTTTTATATTAAAACATTATAATAAAATATTAAAAATTGTACAAGGTTATAAAAGCAAAATTACTCAGAATTTAAAGAAGCAGGAGTATCTCTTCTTGAAGAAAAAAAAAAGGCAATGAGTGTCATTAATATCACAAATGTTGAGATGATGTAGCAAGGACGTCAGAGTACCTAGTATCAAAATGTTGCACCTAACAATTGAGAACACACTTGACATAGTGGAAAGAAAGAAAATCTCAACAAGATATAACAGGTATAAAGAAAACTTTAATGAACAGTTTAGACTTAAAGATGTAGCAATGGGGAAAAAAGCTTTGTGTAGCGTGGAGCTGTCAGTGAAGCCAGTGAATTTGAGTTTAGATCAATAAATGATCAAAAATTTCTAATCAGTCCACAGTCAAAGGAAAAATCTCATTTCCATTGAGAAAAACTTTTGAATCAAGTAAAAATGAAATTACAATATTAAAATAAAAACCTTTTATGTAGCTAAAATGGTGCTGAGAGGAAAACTTAATGCACAGAATGTTGATAAAAAAAAGAAGCAGAGTTTGGGACACCAGTGTGGAAACCACAAAGTACAAAAAGGAAAAGATGAGAGAAAAAACAAATCAAGAGTTAGCATCAGGAAACAATAAAGACTTGGAAGAAAATTTGAAATAACAATGTAGAGAAAGTCATATAAAATCTAAGAACAAGATACTGGAGAATGATACCCCTTAAAGGGAGTGTATATTTGTATCCCCCAACACCTAAGGCTTGAGGGTCATTATGTAAGATGGGGTGAAGAGTCACTGGTCAGAGGGTGTAGGTGTGCTCTGAACACAGAAGGGCAGTGGTGTTTATGAGCTCACAGCAGTTGGCACAGCATGTAAGTGACCCTGAGAAGAAAGGTGGAACCAGAGAAACTTTGCGCTTTGATTGCTAAGTGTGCTGCTCATTTTTTAGTTCATCCCCATACTGCTGGCCATGCACTAACTGATTCGGGATGTTATGATGCTAGCTTTTGTCATTTATCTGGATTAGTCTCATCCTGGTGAGAACATCAAGGCGCTTGCTATATTTCCACTTATAAACTTCTCTCTGTATCCGCTAAGAAGTGGTTTGTGACCCTACGACTTATGAGCTTATAGTCTGGTACAGGACATGTACTTTTTCTTTTGGAAAGTCAGTCTTGTTCCTGACTTCTTGATGGTAAACTTTGGTGGGGGTAACGTTTCATGTATTTAATATGTGCACACTTCATAAGGATTTGCTGAGTTTCAACAAGCCATGAACTAGAGAAGATACTGGTTTTAAAAATGTTGCCTGGAATATAATACATTTTTTATCTTTTTTTAAAATAATTTATTTTTTATTTCTTCAAGTTACATCTCAATCACAATCCC